>CM044546.2:45563307-45923307 GCA_024416835.2 Perccottus glenii
TAGGATCGTTTCAAAGTAGAGCTTTTGCACCTGTGTTGTTCTCGCCTTTGTCCTTTCCCACTAAACTTTGTGCAGCTCTCCTTCCGTTTCTGTTTACTCACTATCAGTGCGGCAAAAGCCCACATATTCGAGATCGATTGCGCAAGGAATGCAAGCTTACGCAGGGTGATGTTGTTTTGAGTCGTAGGTTATTTTTTTGTTTATTTTTTTACACAATCTTTTTTTTTGTTTTACTTTCTAACTTCGGCTAACTACATCCATTGCGTTTTAAGTCTCTGGAATGCCCCACACACCTCTTCGCCCAGTGTAAAAGAATGTGTTTTTATGATTGGATTTACCGCCCTTATGCAAAAAGTACATTGAGTCCCGTCCCTAAGTGGAAAACACTTCAGTGCTGCTTCTCCTCGTTGCATTCATCCTTCGGTTCAAATATGCGAGCGAAAGCTCAGCGTGCGTCCCGTTCACTTTTTAAATAGTTTCTTCGAGGACGTAGGCTACTATATTTCTTAAATTACCCCCACTTCCGGTTTGAACGCGGTCGTTTTGATAGGCTGTGTTAGTGACTGATTAGCGTTTGGGGTTTTCCTTAAGGAATATGTTAAACCGCCACAGCGGAATGGAGTTTTACATTTACAGTAACAAAATACAGAATCCAACAGAGACACAAATAGCCTACATATTAAGTTTTCAATGTAGCCAATTGTTTTATCATGTTGGCCTAGGAGTAGCCTATATAAACCTGTCATAAGCAACAAATATAGTCTATAAACAATCCTGACACCGTTTACTAAAATATGAGATTAATTTAATAAAGGGGTGTTGACTAAAAGTATGCATCACTTAAAACCAATGCCATAATCACCATAGGCTATGATTGGTTCACCCAGTATCTCTAATTCTCTGTAGAAAATGTTTAAAAGTATATGAAATGTTTTTAAGAACAAAATCGTTTTAAACAACTGGTCTTTGTTCTGTTGTAGTGAGTGGTTTGGCCCTGATATAAAGTCAGTGTCTGAGTCCCTCGGTTTCACTGCAGTTGCTATGAAAGTATTTTACACTGAGCCCATGTCATATATTCCTGCATTATTTCATTTTATCCTAAAACTGTACTTTTTCTCCTTTCGTTTGAGTAACTTTATTCTTCCTCCAACAATAAAACTTGAAGCAGCGTCTGTCCACTGACCTCACAGACAACGCAGAGGGCAGATGGAAAGACAAATTGTGGATAGGAGATTGAGTTGTGAATATCTGTGCTACTTTTAGTGCCTGCAAACCACTCTCATGTTTCCCTGCCATTGCCAAAGCCCCATGTGTATGTTTCCAAAGAAGTTTGTATCAAGGCTTGTATACAAGCAGTTCCCATGCTCAAAACTGATTTGTGTGTGATTTTACCCACAAATTTTAAACATAAATAACTCTTTTACTTTTGCATTATTTGAGCCATTGTAACATTTACAAATCTGACAATACTGTCAGAGGCATTTCTAATAGTGGTTCTTGTAATGGTGTTTGCAGCTCCTGGTCCTTAGGTCTTCCTCTCTCTCAGCCATTGGGGCCGCTCCTCCAGGCTTTGATGCCCACATATTTTGAAGTAGGTGGACACGCACAGGCATGAGTAACAGTGGGACCAAAGAGCCATCTCCCCAGCCGAGCACTGTCCAGTCGCCTCCTGAACCTCAGCGCAGAGGCAGGGGTCGGCCACGGAAACAGCAGCAGGTCAGACTATAATGTAGTCTTACCCACTTTTACATTCAAGCTATACTGTTACGTCTCTTCCTCCTCCCGTTGATGCAAACTGTAGATTTATTGCCGAGTTATAGCTTCCTATGTCTTTGCAGGAGCCTGTTGGACCACCGACCCCAAAGAGGCCAAGGGGACGGCCAAAAGGCAGCAAGAACAAAGGCCCCAGAACTGCACTAAAGGTTAAACTCACTACTTAGCATCCTACATCCTTTAGCTTCAGAAACACTATAATGAATAACAGTGAACGTTACCATGAGAGCATATTAAAAGTACATTACTTTCAGTTAATCTTTGCCATAGTGTATCACACTGCTAACTCAAGCTGACTGAGAGATTCATTTGACTCTAAAATAAATGAAATAAGATAAATTTCTATTAAATATGGAAAGATTTTTGTTACCCAAATGTGTTGATAAGCATTGATAAAAATGTGTCTTAAAGGGAGACACTCAGTAAAAAGTTTTAAGTTGTAAGTTTTTGAAGGTGTAACAAAAAGAATAAAGTTGAAGACAGCGTTCTCCCCACCATCTCTGGTTTATTAGAGAAAACCATTATTTTCAGCCCTTAATTGCAGCACACAGCTTTAATGTGCTGTCAAACTGTCCAAACTGACATAAGAGTGAATTTAGTGGTGGTTATATTATTAAAAAAAAACGAAAGAAAAGACAAAAAGTGCCATATTCTGCTTTGTTGATAGAAAGTAGAGCCTGCTGGGGAGAGACGACCTCGTGGCCGACCAAGGAAATGGGTATGGAGCAATTGTTGACACCTTCCACAGCTCATTGCTTATTTTTTTTATTAAGTTAGTTTTATGTTTCTTTTGTTACAGCCACAGAAAGTTGTTCAAGAAGCAGCTGAAGAGCAGCAGGTGAGGCACATGAAAACTCTAAACAGCTTAGCTCCCTTTTACACAATACAGATTAGTAATAACTTACTCCACATTTTAGATTAAAAGATGACAGTTGGTGAGTGGAGTTTAGTCTTTTCTGGTCAAACAGAATTCTCTTTTTGTGTCACAGTCACATTTTGACATATTTCAGTTGATTTAAAACTGTCAAAGTCACCTGAAAAGGCTTTGATGATCTCATTTCACATTCAGACAAGCTTATGTACAACATCAAATCTAAACTACATGCAAAATCCCCAGCTGCAAAACTTTGTGGTTCCTTCCAATGAATGTCTGTAAACAAATAAAAATAACACTGTGTTAAACCATCAAACACATTTCTAATATTCTTACTACTACTTCAGTATCTGCTTTATGAAACTGCATTACACAGTTCCCATCACAGTCCACTTTGAAAAGGTCACAAGTGAAAACTAAAAGCCATGATGTATTAAAAGCTGACATGTTTGTGCTTGTTCAGCATTAAATATGTAGAGCTATAAAGATCTATGTAAGCCTTAAGGCAATTACTTAACAGCTTTACCTTTCTCCTAAAAAAACATAAAAAATAGCATTGAGCTTTTCTAATACGGATTTATGTGACTGCAAAAAAGAGGATTAATTTGGAGAAAAAAAGGTTGTGATAACTGTGGCACTTGTGTCTGATTGGTGTCTGCAAACCAATATCAAGAGTTCTTGGAAGTGCCAAATTTCTCAGATACACCTCCAGACATCCTTTTGTGCTACACAAAGTGAAGTGGGGAAATGTGTTTCTTTTACTGTTTTCTGTTCAACAGATTGCACAACATTTTTTTAAACCAAAGAGAAGTAGTTCTCTCGATGCCCCCTGTTTGGGCCTATTGCATCCTCTCCACTGAGATGTCAGATGCTAGTTGAACTGAAACCGTTAGAGACAGACTCCTTTTCTCAGACGCACGCACATAAAGGGGAAGAATGAGTCAATGTCGAGAGAGGAAATCTGATACAACTGCTCTCTTGCTCTGTCTTCTTGGTTTCCTGACATAACTGTCTTCCTAACATTTCCAGTCCCAACTACCTATTCACACACAATCACTCATTTATGTATCCTTGTGATCTTTCTTCTATTGATTGCTCATACCAAGTTGCTGGATACAATGAGACAAGATTTAGTGACAGTGGTTTTGGGCCTGTTTTTTCAGGGCCCAGAGGAAGAAGACTCTGAGGAGGGTCCCTCGCAGTTTGAGCCTGCATCATCTCAGGATCCAGAGCAGGAAGAAGGGGAGTAGATGGGATACCTTTCTACCTACCTCAAGGTTTGGCCTCAAGCAGACAGGGGTACAATATGACCCCTGTCTGCGGTGAGGATTCAGGAACACAAACAAACAAATACACACACAAAAAAATGCATTGTGGTTTCTTTTCACTTAGATATAAACTAATAATGATCATTTTTGGATGAACCTGTTTATTTCCCCATATGTATGAATGTGGGGCGTAAGAGGCGTGGAAGGTGTGGACTAAATTTAGAGGGGGGTCACAGGGAAAAAAGGAACCAAACTGTTTTTTTGTTTTCCAAGTCAAGTGTCATGAATCCTCATGTGAAACAGGAGCAAGACACTGACATCTTTATCGAATGCTACAGTATAACCAGGTGCGCTGTCTTTACTATTAGAGCAGACGTGAAAGGTTTTGTTTCAAAAAGCAGCATCCACTCTTATGGAAAAACAGTGACAGTATTGGCTAAAAAAAACTTTTTATCATTTATACTCATTTTTACTTTTCAAGAGCCCCATTACCCTTTTTAATGGATTCAATTCTTGTCTCTGCTGTAGACAATGCTTCAATATATCGCAGTATCTTTAACATTTATGCTTTTCACACTAATTTGTGTAAATATTTATGTGGCATAGCACACAAGTGATTGTGTAGTAGATCTTTGTGTAGTACTCTATACTATACTGTAGTGGCCTAAAACATTTCTTTCTGAAAGCAACTAATAAGTGTGTATCACATAGTTGGTGGTTTTAAAACAGCTCGGCACTCCCCTTTAGACCATTTCTTATCTGATTGGTCAGATATTTACTTGATAATAGCTCATTTCATATGTCTTTGCTTTATTTGACCATTTATTTATCACATCAGTGAAGTACCTTTTTGTGACTTCTTTGGCTCGACACAGACTGAAGCCTCACTATTCAATTTTAATCTATTAAGTTTTCATGGTTCAAAGTATGGCTTCAAGGCAGCTCTACGAGTTAATGCATGAACCGCTTTTTGCTAAAATCACAAGCAGTACATTTTTCAGATAGATTTTTAATGAACGTTAACTATCAATTATCAAAGGGAAATGTTGATCGGGGTAATGGAGGCTCTTAAACCTGTTTTTAAAAGGACGTTTTATGACTTGCTTATTTTCAAACAAAACCTCTCATATTTGTTGACATGTCATTTTACCACACTCAGGATTTAACTATTACCATGCTTTCACCCCATATTGAAACCTCAGGTACAAAACTATTCAGGAACATGTTGCCAGTCTACTCAGTAATAATGATTGTTCTGATGTTGTTTCTGATCTGTATTTGACATTACCAGAATGCCTTGACACAAAGACCTCATTTAAACCTCAGTAGAGCCTCAGTATCATTATCTGTCATTCTACCTCAGTAACTCAAAAAGACGGCCACTCTCCACTCCCACAGCAGTGGCATACAGTATGTAGACTTATTATTTAAACATGTTCGATGCAGACACACAACTCAGATAGGGAAAAGGCTGCAGCTGAAACACAGATACAAAAAAAATAAAACATTACACTCCACAAAACATTTGGCTCCCATTGTTCTCCTGGGGGGGAATTGCAGCCAATGGTTTACAATGCCTTAATGAAATATGTGCTTTTTAGGGTGTAGTTCTTTATGAAATACATGTTTATTTTGGGTCTGTTACTTTTTTCTCATTTTACTGCATCATGTATTTTCTGATTATTACACTGTAAATGTTACATGTGACACTCTCAGTTCATGTGATTGAAAAGAAAAGCCAGCAATTTAACAACACAGTGCTGAAATACATGACAGTCAATCACAAAACTTGGGCTAAATATTAGCCTACCCACTAAGTATTTATAAAGTATATATATAACAATTAAAATATCAAATATGTCATATCAGATTACTCCCTTGTTTAAAAAAAATCCAGATAGCATAAAGTTTCACCTTGTGACAGTTTATATAATTTAATGGTTTGACAATGGCGTGCTTTTGTAATCATTGTTTTTATTCACGCAATTATAGGCTATGTTATTACCTCTTCTTAATGCACAAGCTTATTGTGTCATAATTTTAGTAGGCCCACAGTTTATGTCTCTCTTTTAAGTAAGATGATTAGCTTTGTTCAAATCCTTTTCATGTATTTCAGCATTGTTCCACTGTCACATTCTGCTGCTGGATAGAAGAGGTAAACTCATTCACAGACAGGGTTGTATTCTTGTTCAAACTGCAATGACTTTTCTTCTTACTTTGCCCTCTGGACTACCTCTGAAAACATACATGTCTGGGTCATCTCTGAGGAAATGATTGGTTTGCTTCGGAGTGATCTAGACCTGACATGAAATGCAAAAAAGAAGAACCTCAAAATACTGTAAAACCAGTACTGTTGTAGTCCTCTCATCTCATCTCGATTGTGGTGAATGGAAGTCAGCCTGAAGGCAACTCTTAATTTAACTACAGCTGAATCGGTGCTTATTTTACATGAGCTGTGCGGTGATATTTACTCTTGTTTGGGGATGATGTTCTGTGATTTTTAACTGATAGTGATGTAGTGACATACAGTATACTTGATCCTGTTTCAACTATTGAAAAGTTGAAAAGTGTAACTTGAGAAATCAACTCTTATGCCTTACTCTTAACATCGTTTTCTAGTTATGTTATTGATATGTCCTCATCTACTTCATTAATACAACTCACAAACCTGTGATATATATTTTGTTATAATTCGTAACCATGTGATTTGTGTTATTCTGCTTCTTTATTGCTCATCAATAAAATATCACAAATATCAATTTGGCTCTGTAAATTTGTGCATTGGCATTCAAAAAAAAAGAACACATTAATCATTTTAATTTATACAATAGACGTTTTTTTAAAGGAACAAAGTGAATGTAGACGATTCACTTCAGGGTTCAGAACACACTGATTTTTTTTTTTAAGCTTGTCAGGAAACCAAAAACACAAATTTATAAAATGTGTAAATATAGAAGCTCTGGAGAACTTCACTGACAAGCTACCAGACATTTTAACAGCACTGACTGAAGAAAAGTGCATCACAACTGACTTGTGTGTGAAGAAATAACAGTGCAGGATCATACAGTGTGTGACGCTTCCTGTGATCTTCTCTTTTCAAACATGCACCATCTTAAAAAACTCTGTCTTTAACCGGGAGCTCTCTAAAAATGTCCACCGCTTCCATTGCTTTCCTTCCTAATCAATGTCTTCAGAGGCCGCGATGTGGTTTTACAAGCTGGGATCCAGTAATAGAACAGAGCTGTTAAGCGTTGAGCGCTTTGGCTACATCTGTGAAGACCAGTCGACTGGGCCTCTGCATGGTCCCTTGGGATGTTGTAAGAGTCTGCACAAGAGATGAGGAGGGGCATCGACTGTTAGTGATTCCTGTTTGAGCTAATGTACTTTCTTTTGAATTGTGTAGGGCCAAAACATAATAATGTAATAATATTCAAGTAGTTGCATTATAGCAATAGCTAGAATATGATTTTGTGTTTGATTGTCATGTGTTTTCTTTGAGAAAGTATTCAAGATCACAGAGGATATAGAAGTAAAAGCAGGGTAAAGATTTGTAATAATGATAGGCTGATATGAGTCTGATATGAACATGAACCATCAAGATGAATAAAATGAATAAATATTTAAAACAGTTATTTAGTTTACATTTTATTGGTTGACATGAAAGAGTGAGGATAGTGTCAAAAAGGGGGTCAGAAAGATGGACATATAAGTGATACTTTACCAGGTGTGGGGTTACCATAATACCACTGTCACAACTTCAAAAGAAATACAAAAAATATATATATTATGACAGTTTGATTGCTAACAAGCTAAGCATGGAATAAAGCAAAAAACAAAAAAAAAGACTTAAAATGGTATAAGTGTAGTAGACCAGTTTGGTCCCATCACTGTCTTACCTTGGCATTGGGACCCGAGATGCTGCCGTCCCGGCCGTGGTCCAGTAACTCCTGTTCCAGCAGGTCGTCCTGTTCCTCTGCTGGGTCAAAGTTGTACATGGGCATAAGCTGGTGCCTTAGCTTTTCCAACCTGAAAGACATGTTTATAAGGGCAGTTAAGTTAGGTAAAAACCCATCCATATGATGAACAGACATTTAAAACTTACCGCTTTCTTTTCCGAATATACAACATCTGGAAAAGAATAAATACTTTGTCAATTAGAACCATGTGCAACTGGATAATTTTATATCTAACAATTAACTACAAAGACTATTTTAATTTCTTACAATGGCCACAGCTAAACCGATGACAATGATGATTCCAAATAGTACGAGCACCATTCCCATTCCCGATCCTTCAGTTGCTAGCTCTGGGAATGTGGTGGCATTGAAGCTGGTCTCATTGGTTGTTATAGTAACAGTCATTAACGTTGTCGTGATGTTTTCTCTGGCAGTGGCACTAGCTGAGAGAAAAGGGATGGACGTTGTGGTTGTGGCAGATGTGGAGAGTACACTGGCGCTTGTCTTAGCTGCAGTAACAGCCATGGTCAGGTGGTACTGCTCCGACCCAAGGGTGTGTTTAGTGTCTTGGAAGAAATGTCGTTGGTTCATTCAACTTGTATCTTCTACGCTTGACACAGACATTTTTCCGTTGGTCTACTGGAGAGCTGATGATGTCTCAGTTATGTGACCTTGAAAGTTAAATCAAACAAATAAAGATCAAAAATATCATTTGTGGTTCTTGTTACATAGAGGGGCTTTATGTAGTTTTGACATAAATGTACATGCGCCTAATATAAACGTATGTATAGAAATATGAACCGTTAACACACTGCATCCTCAATTTTACTCAAGCCATGGCTGTTAGTGTCAGCTGGTTGTGGTAGGTGTTTTTGGGCAGGATGTGGGTAGAAAAGGCACACGAGCAGAGTGGCAACAGGCTTGAGAAAATAGAGAGGAATACTAACCACTCAAACTGTAGCATGCTTGATGAGGAAATGTGCTGACAAGTGTGTTCATACTCTGAATCAAACACACACTCACCCACGCTTACTAGAAGCTCCATAAATACCCCCTGCCTCCAAGACTCTGTTCATGTCAATCCCTTATAGACAGACTAGGCACATTTACTCAAAGCAGAAAGAAATATTACATACTTGGCATTTAATAATACTCCATATTTTCCCTCAGTTTTAAAGAAAGGTATGTGGTGACACAGGAAGGCAGTGGACATATGATCCAAGCCTCTCAACTTAGTGCATCCTGGCTGCTTGTGCCCTTAATGGGGAACATGTGCAGCTTAAGCAAACAACCAATGAGCCACTGCACAAAGGTAGAGCATTTTACATTGCCATTGTTAATGGCTTGGTGCTTACATTTGCTCTTGTTAAGTGATTTTTAAGTTATTTTTAGTCAACAAACAGCAAACACTAGAGCCACTAATCCTGCCAACGTGATCATGTACCTCCACCCTGACTCCTCTTCAATTAAAGATGCATACGTACCTTCACATATAACATGCATAGGTTCAGAGGTGAGCTCTGAGGCAAGCAAGAGGAGGTAAATTTTCATTGGAGGCAGCATTTCATTTTCTGTCTGCCCCTCCTCCCCCCTTGCTTCTCCTTTTAGCAATGCAGGTACAGGCTGTTTACATTGAAGAAGCAGCCATTTTTCTGAAGATGGACTCCACACAGAAGGTAAGCCGATACCAACAGTCTCCAAGAGATCCCCTTCCCGTCTCAAATTGCCTCCCAAGACCTGCTCCCCTGTATCTCCCTTTCTTGTGTTTCACACAACAGAGGCTGCTCTAGGGATGCTGCAAACAGAGATCAGTGCTGTGAGCTCCCTCCCCCTCAGATGTCCTATTGGTCAGATTGCTTCAAGATGACAGCTGTGGTTGGCTCTTGCAGCCGTCTATTTGGCTTTGCAGGGATGAGGATGGGATTTACTGGCTCTGCACACCAGATGCTGTCAGGACCATGTGAATGACTGCATCCGGGCAGCAGGTCTGAGGAAATTAACCCTATCATGTCTATCCTCTACCCATGACCTGAAGTTATCATGAGAAAAAAAAAACTCTGTCTTGAGGTCTGATAATCTTTAATGTAGACTTTTAGTAATTGTGCATGGTTGATTTGATGAATTAAGGGTAATATAATAATAACAATGACAGCACAAATTCAAGGGACTTCAACTCATTTTGAACAGGTCTCCAGTCATCATGGCAACAAATTCTGTAGGATTTAAGAGATAAGAGCTTAAGTATAAACAATACTGTAACACTTGTATTGTACAACACCTCCAGTGATAAATCATAATGTCACCTTCATAATCAATGGTTCCGTCTCCATCTTTGTCTGCTTCTTTCATCATCTCCTCCGCCTCAATCTCATTGAGTGGTTCCCCTGCATTCATCAGTACATATCTGAAAATATAATAAATATAAAATTAAAGGCAAAGCGTCATAAACTAATGATGATGTAGGCCTACATGATTCTTCTGAGGTTAGTAAAATTTTATAAAAGGTATTTTTGCTACAGCATCACAAAACCTAAATGGGTCCTTCCACAACAGATTTCAGAAAAACATTCCCACTATACCATCTTGGATTAAATTCAAAGTTGGTGTGATGCCAAGTAGCAAATGTGGAAAAAACTTGGGGCTTGTGTCAGGCCTAAATTGAGGCTAATTGAAAATGACAAACTTCCACGAGCCATAAATTTGGAACTATTAGCCCCAGATAATGTTTCAGACATTGTTCAAGTTTTTGTGAAGTTCTAACCCAGTCATAAAAAAATATATATTTCATCACTTTATTAACAAGTAGGCCTTTATTTAAAATATGTGAATTTAACATAAAAATACATTATATATATATATATTTTTTTCAAGATCATATTGGCAATGTATGACACGATCTGCCACAAAAACAATTATATAATTGGAAAGAGTTTTTACTTTGATGAAAACTATAATCCAATAAGCTACGAAAGATGGCTTCTCACAGTTTACAAACAACAAAGTCACAAATGATTTATCCGGCACAAAGAAATTTGTCATTTCCAATCAGACCTGATTTAGGCCTGACAAATCCCAGTTTTAAATATGAAAATCTCATAAACTAAAATAATACATCCAAGAAAACAGGTATTCCAATCACTTAATAAAGAGTACAACTAGCACTAGCACTATGTTATCTTATTCCTATAATTATGGCGGCAGGAACAAAGCTGGTCCTGTATCTTTTTGTCCTACATTAGGTACAGAAAGTCTGGAAGGAGCTGCTTGGACGCTTTAACGGTTTTGTGTACCGGTCCTCCAGGTTCAGTTGAGACTCTCCAATCAGCTTGCCAACCCATTTCACAATCTGATTAAAAGAGTATGTATTTTTAATAATACTTGAGCTATATGATGTAAACTGCTCCACATTCTGACATTTGATGGTGATACTGTCATGACTGTGGGTGTTTTTTTTTTTTAAATCAATCACCATTTGACAAATTCATCAATGACTGGCCAATGACTGGCTATCCCCCCACCAAGCATGCTGACGATCAGAGTCATCCGCATATTTTAAAATCAGTCTTACTGGCTCATGTTGGTTTATAGATTAAAAGCAGAGGTAAAAAGCAAAAGATAAAAAGCAGTGTAGTGTGTGAAAGAAAACAATCCGGTAGTGAGCAAGCAGAAGAGGAGCAGAGTCATATAATACTCCATTAATTCTCACTCTCTGAGACCTGTCAGTTAAAAAGTTAAGAATTTACCTCCAAAGATTCTTACTTAAAGTTAAAAAAGCTGGGGTGAAATCTACAAATAAAAGCCTGGCATAAGATTTATGCCCATCAAGGCGATTAAGAACCAAGTTGAGTAAAGTAACAGTGGCATCCCCAACTCCCCAAAAGCTGTTATGTTACTCTTGTCTACATCTCCAAAACAGGCAATGTTCTGAAACATAGAAAGGCTAGAAACAAACAACTATCCATGCAGAATGCCATTAAAACAAAACACAGAAACATCATTCTTACTTGAGTGTGTTCCATTCAATGTATCCTTTTGCTTCTTTGTCAAACACCTTGAAAGCAGCTCTGAGTTCAGCATCCTGGTTCTTGGTTCGTTCATGGTACAGTGCCATAAGTGCTAGAAAACTGTTGCAGTTAAAGATCCCTTTACCTGAGGTGAAATAAAAGACATTGTATTGGTTTGATATTTCTAAAAAAAAAAAAAATGTGTATGAATGACAAGGATATAATGACACTCAGTGAAACGCTGCCATCTAGTGACATCTGAAGCTTCCTGTTCCTCCTGTTCCTGTGATCACTTTCATTATGGTATAGTAGTCTATGTTCTTAATCTTACATATAAACACAACCTATAATATGGAATATCGTAGTATTTAATTCATGTATGTCAACTTAATACAAACTTTAAGATGTACATTTTCTGCATACATGATTAGGCAAGAATATTAATTTAATTTATTTATTTGATTGGGACAGTGGCTAATTTCCATCCGTTGTCCCAACATTCTCACACCATTCATCAGAGCAACAATCACACACATTCATACACCAGTGCTGTCATTTAACTTTTGTAACTAAAAAAACATTCAAAAGTGTAATCCTATACAACACATCTTAAAATGTACTTCCTATTGTTACTCACTTATATATTATAAATATTAAAAGAAAGAAACAAAAAATTACCATCTTTGTCCACGTCTTTGGCCATCTGACTGAGCTCTCTTTTAGTAGGATTAATACCCATTAAACTCATCAGTCTTTCCAGCTCCAGTGTCTTCACATCTCCATTTCCCTCTTCATCAAACATCTCAAAAAATCCTTTATACTGTGTGATCTGCTCCTGTGTTAACTTGCTGACCTGGATGAAGCAGCATGAAAGTTACTTTTGAGCCATACAGCAAATTACAACGCAAGTTCTAGGATTCGTTTAAAAGTGAAAGATACCCACCATTTTCAGTTTAATCTAAAAAACACAGCTGTGGACAGGATCACTGTAAAAACAGCTACTGAGAGGAGGAGAGGATGTCTTTGACTCATTAGCAGAGCCTTCTCCCTAGAGTTGAAGATGGCCTGGCTGCCTCTAAACCTTTTATGGCATTTTGGGAGTAAACCTATAAGTCTCCCATGAGAAATAAACTGTTTTGGTATCAGAATTTATTAGAGTTATTAATTTATATTCATGTTTTAAAACAAAATTAGACTGTTCTGTGTTCAAATCATAAATATAAAAAAAAATATGCACACAGAAAAGCAACATAACATGACAAACAAGAGATTTTGTGTCCTCTATTTGGCATGTTCCTTAGATGGGAACAGCAATTATCTTGTAAAATTAACAGGTGTTTGTGCAACCCCCAGTGACTATTATAAAGGCAGACAACCAAATAAGGAGGACCCTAATTTCAAGAAGTTATTTTTGCCAGTGTAAAGGGAATAATAGGAATTTCACATCAGGGATTGAAACACAAGCTGAATAAATATCTGAGTGCTTTGCTAACACAAAGGAATAAAAATGGAGATACGCCAATGGAAACATTTTAGAAAGATTTTATGGGGGCTTAGGTTTTACTGATTCACTTCAATGAGCCAACTGAAATAAGTCTAAGCCTACAGATTATTGTAGGCTACACACAGCTAAAATGTGTCACGCTAAAATAAGCAACAATGCTCGCAGAGCGCATTCTCGCCTTTAATAGTAGGCACTATGTAACAAGTACAACTCTTTAGGTGTTTTTTGAATAAACTTTATCCACTTCCAGATCCATTTGTTGCATTTTCTCAGTCTGGGAATTAATTGGAATTAATTAATTAATTAATTAGTAATTGGAAATAGACAGACAAAACACACTTCCCCGGATAACAATGAAATACAGCCATATGTGTTTGCTGTGTTAACATATTCATTTACATTTCTACAGAACCATAAAATAAAAATAATAAAAGGTCATTCTGATATGTGTAATGGAAATAGTAATTTCCTAGAATCCAAGAAGGCTTTTGAATGAGATAACTCAAATTGTGTGCATATTATGGCATTTTATCACACCCTCTTGTGTTCCGATGTCCACCACCAATAGCCTACGCCCAACGCTAAACTAAACCACCCACCCCAGACAGTCTGCCAGTCAGTAAAATAAGGCACTATTGCTACTAAACATATCAATGGTTGCTGGGAAGTTCACTATCCTCAATTTTGCTCAATGAGACTGATTACATCAAAGCGCCAGGTGTGGTTTGACACCAGTCGAAGGTTTTCTTTCCTCGCCGCTGCTGCAGTGGGGTCTCCCGGAGCTGAATGCAGGGTTACCGCGCCCATTTCGTTGTTTATGGCTGGACGAGAGTCTTACTACCAAAGGGGCAAATGTTAAGCTTGGCAAAAGGGAGGCAGTAGGCTACCTTGTTGGACAGGGAATAGACTAAAGAGTTTAGATTTGCGCTTGTTCGATCAGTATCTTGAGCACAAGACTGGTGGGTGTGATTTCCCCCGCCCCTCTCCGCTGCGTTGACCGAGGTTGTCGAGCTCCAGTCGTTGCTGCGTTGGGGAAGGGCTGCTCCGCGGATCACTGGCGCTAGCAGCGGGCTAAGCTAGTTATAAAGCTAGCGTTGTGCTGCTCGTTGATGCGTGGATCGGAGATTTACGCCGCCTTGTTTTCCAGTCAATGCCAAAACGCAAAAATAGACGCAAAATAAAGCAGGTAAGATTATATTAAGATAAAATTCCAATGTTTTAATATAATTTGAGCTGTCGATGAAGGAAATTAGCTGATAAATTATAGTGAAACTGAAGAGCCCGGGGGTGGGGTAGTGAATGCTAGCATCTTAGCCATCTAGTTAGCTGCATTTAGCTAACTTGGTTGTTTTAATACAAGCAATTGCGAGTAACCACAGTGTCTACAACAGGATGGACTTGTATTTAGACACTGGTGCACATAAGCAGACACGGATTTAGCGTATCTCCAAATAACTACCTCATACATTGAATATTAAAACTAAGTTTTAATGTTAGTAGGAGCCTCTGTAACATTACTATTGGTCAGTGAGGTTTGTGACAGTGATGGCCCCGGCGGAGGGGCTTCTTGGCCTAAACCTCAATCCGCAAAACCACTCAAAGACTTAATAATAATTAGCCTATTGGCAAACTAAATGGTAGTAAATATTCTTAGCATTATTATGTAAATATTGCATGCAGCAGTGCCCCGTGGTGGACTTTTAAATGTTTAATATTTTGGTGATAGTTGAAGATGACACTCTGGGTTGGGCAGTTATGATCAACAAATTATCTAAATATAAGCGTAAACGGTGCTGGATCCCAAACCAGCATCAACAGTGATAGACTATTTAAACAGAGCTTGGATGTTTGGTAGGTGGTTACCGAGTTAACACCCTTTTTGAAAGCCAGACTAAGTTCGCATTTTCATGTCACTGTAATCAAACATCGAATCGATTTTATTTCGAGATGGTTATGTTGAGCCGTTGGGCAGATCTACGACTGTATATGGTAGGTAGATGATCAATTAGCTTATGAGATATTAGTCTTATGTTTATTGTATGAATCACTGTGTAGTCCACACAGGCCATTACCGCCCGACCTTGCAGTTTTATGGGCTAAAATCGACTGTACTACCTGGGGCCCGAATTAATACGCATTTACCGTTTTGTCGTAATCAAATCAACTTGCTACTGCATAATAAGATTGTCTGTGTGTAACTAAGTGGATTTCTCTAGGGCGACCTGGACCTGAGTTTATAGGTTTAGTCACTTGGCTTAATGCTAGCTACATAGCATTCCGTGTAATTGCGGAAGAGCAGCAGAGTGTGTCTCATTGGCTGTGGTTAACGCTGTTAT
Source organism: Perccottus glenii (assembly GCA_024416835.2). NCBI lineage: Eukaryota > Metazoa > Chordata > Actinopteri > Gobiiformes > Odontobutidae > Perccottus > Perccottus glenii. Next base: position 45,579,023 of record CM044546.2, read on the forward strand.
TTAGTAATTTTTTACTATTATTAAATAAAGCTGTCAATTTCAGCCATTTTATCTCTGCTTAATTTGTGGTTACCACAAATCACAATGTTAATGCGGTGATGAAGTCCATTGCGTTTTTGTAAAATCGCACTGCCTGCCTACAGGCCTTCACTATCAAGCCTGCTACAAGCTAACTAGCAGACGACAGTCTGCAAGATGGCGTTAGCTGCATCTTTTCAGATTTACTTCAGCGCGAGTCATACCATCACACCCTTAACGGTGAACTAGGCAAAGTCTCCAAATCATAAACGTATCATGTATATAGCAATGAGAACAACCGAATTTATTTGTATAATATCCTGAAACGGAGCATTAGCTGTGTTTCTTGAGGCATTTCATTGGGCCATTTAGGCCAAGTGAAAGCCTTAGTGCAAGTGGTATGTGGACACTTCCAGCTTTTACCTCTGATTGTATTACACTCAGTAAAAAATATTTATTTATAGTAATTGTAAAATATTGAAAAGCCACTTAAGTTTTTTTTTTTTTTTCCATCCATGCTTAAAAATATTGCTTTAATTTATGCCTTTACATTACATGCTGCTAATATTCATTGTAACTTTTTGGCATCTCTAAAATTTAAATAAGCCATAACCCTCTAGTGTTTGTAAACCGGTATGTAGCAGCTATTCAAATATAATGCAAACCATTCCACGATTGTAGGCAAATCACTAAACTGCAAACAGTGACTAAGTCAACTCAGGCAGCTCTAATGGGAAGGCATGTGCAGAAAGACTTTGACAATACTTGTAACGCTTGTTTATGTATTATGTGGCCACAATTGACCACTCTTAGGAGGTTCTGCAGCATATGCTATTCGTAATATGAATCACAAAGAGGAAATCTAGGCATTTACTTAAACCATATGTTATGTAAAAGAATTAAGATAAAATTCATCCTTTTATGATTAAGAAAACATGTCTAATGCCTGGAATGGGTGAGCCAGCTGTTTGTTAGTGGACGTGGATAGGATTAGAGAGTCATTGACGGAGGATTTGAGCTTTTAGGATTATGTAGCTGGTTATGGTCCTCTCTATGATCCAGCTTTAGACCTGTGAAAGGCTGTATTATTATCATTTAGTGGCACAATCAGCTGGCATGCTGTTTATAAACAGATGTAGCTAGAGAGATTAATCTTCAACATTAAACAGAAATAGTAGGTGACACCTTTGGCCTCATAGAGTAGCAGGCTCAGACTCCCCTAAGGGACATGAGAACAGCTAGTGAGCTGCTACTCCCGGCTGTTTGCCACAGCTCATTGTTTATCATCCAGTCAGCTGACCCTGATCAGGCGCTTGGAAAAGAGAAGTGATGAGGCAGAGGAACTCCCTAACTGTACGTGTCCATAGAGATCAATAATAAAGTCTTAATGTGGAGTATTGGCAAATTAAATCTTAACAAAATAATTAGATTATTTCCCTTTTTAGCTTTGCAATTTAAAATAATGGAAATATACTGTATACCACTGTTTGTGAATCTATTGACAATGTATTTACTACTCTTTCATTGTGATAAGTTGTAAATGAGAGACATTGATTCAATGCGTACAACTAACAAATTTAATAAGACCGTTCAATCTTCAGGCATTGTTCTTATTGATCATTAAAGTAAAACTTCTATAAAAGCATTTTTAAAACCAACTGGATGTTGCATAAATTAGATAAATAAACAATAATTTCCTATATTATCATTGCAAACCATTTCAAGGTTAGAATGACATTTGTTTGTGACTTGATGATACTGCATAATAATCAGATTCCATGACATTATGAGATTACCCAGTATAAGAGGATAACCTGCGTTATAAAGGTCAACCTATCAGAGGACCTGAAGGGTAACCTAGTTGGGTAAAGGATTTCAGACCTGTCTTGAAAGGTCCTATGAGATAGTGAGCTTTCAGAAATACATCAGGTAAGGTGACGCTACTTTGGCTTGGATAAATGCTGATTTTCCATCTGCATAACCTTTTATATTGTTTATGCTTTTACTACTGTTTAATGTATTTGACCAAAATATTTGTTTAAGGATGTTCTATGATTTGAAATGTTGCTCTTTTTGTTTGCGTTCAGTAGACTATTTTAGAAGGCAATAGTGACGGATGAGTGTGCAATTCTTGATGATTGAAGGGCTGATTGTATTTCCCTACAACAACATAATGAATTTATGAAACTGGCTTGCGTATGCATATTTGACAAAATATTAAATTATAATATCTCTGGATGTGCCCTTAGGCGTTATAAGTTGTTTACTGATTAGCTGGCTAAAATTGTGAGTATCTGAGGAATTGGGGTCAACAGGATAATGACTGCTTTTGGATCACTAGAAATTTGAGCCTTTACAGGATTTATTCAGCATTCAAAATGTAAGTCAGCATTATCTTATCAACAATAAATTACAAATGATAGGTTAGATTAGTTTAAAAAAAAAAAAAAAAAAAACCTCAGTTTTGCATTTAGGAGTAAACCAAGTTTGCCTTCAATTGTAAATTACATGCCCATTCATGTTAATAAATTGTGTTTTCTTTTTCTTAGATCAACAAGTGCCCTAGCAACTGAAGTAAGATTATTTAAAAAAAAAACTGAATAAGATGAGTGAACTGGACCAGTTGCGCCAAGAGGCAGAGCAGCTCAAAAATCAGATCAGAGTGAGTAGTTGTTTTGTACTTTGTCACCATGCTACCAAGTTTGTTTATAGACTAAGAATCTATTCCCTAATTTCTACAGGATGCCCGGAAAGCATGTGCAGATGCTACACTATCACAGGTAATTTTTTGCAGTGTGGCTCTATATTTTACTTGAAAAGATTTTGTGTGAAATAACCAGAGGGCTTCATGCTTTGTAGATCACAGCTAATATCGACCCTGTTGGCCGAATCCAAATGCGTACAAGACGAACGCTGCGGGGTCATTTGGCTAAAATCTATGCCATGCACTGGGGAACAGATTCTAGGTAAGCCAAATGCATGAACTGATCATGGTCACAGATATATGGACACTCCTTCATTTATTCACATTATGTTTTGGGTTAATGTTTATTTTCCTGCAAAACTGAGGTAAATAACCCTCTCATCCCTTTATTTAAAGCATTCCATGTAAATGCTGTGGCTGACACTATTATGCAATCGATGATACCAGTTCTTGGTTGAATTTTTCTTGGATACGTTTAGTGTGACGACAATAAAGAAGTGGCTTGATAAATACTGTTTGTTTTTTTTTCCTTTTCTTTCAGGCTGTTGGTCAGTGCCTCTCAAGATGGCAAACTGATTATTTGGGACAGCTATACCACAAATAAGGTATATTTGTTTTTGCAAGATTACTATAATTACCATTGTTATATTCAGTTAGAATTTTTGCAATTTGTTGAATATAATTTTACTGTAGGTGATTCCCATTCTAATTCACTTAAATGCATTTTGTAACTTAAACATACCATTAGACTGAGTGTCATGAGGAGAATGACTTAATCTAAGGTTGCCATAACCTAGTTGGTGCTGAGTAGTCCGTTCATGACATTTGTTCAACTGTTTGTGCTACATTTAAAGCACTTGTAACTGGTGTCTACACAATTGCTACCTGTTTTTTTTTTTTCAAATATTAATCTGATGGTCTGAATCTTATTGATGTTTCAGCTACTATGCTCACAAATAAGTTAATGACAACACAAGAACATTGTATAAGTTTTGAGTATTATTTGTGCTGCACCTGATTGTGGACATGTATTATCAGCGCTAGAAATTAAGCTGCTTCCACTCTTTGAGCATGGAAACAAATGGGTGCACATCAGCTGAGAGATGTATTTATGGCCTGGATGTAGTGTCCAGTATGCATGGCTGATGAGTAATTTGGTGGAATAAAAGTTTTTGGCCTGGTTCTAGATTTGATTTTTTTAGTAATGCATACAAACATTTATTTCAAATCTAAAACGTTAACTGAATGAAGTCTTGGTTAGCCAGAGTATTTCCAAATTTACTGTAGAGTGCAGCTTTGTTTGAGGTCAGAAATGTATAGGGGATACTTTAATCCATATACATCCATTCAGACACAAAATTTAAACTTTGCTGGCTTTATTACTCATCAGCATAAGCAATTGCCATATGTTCTGTGAGTGGTACTAAGTAGCAGATCACTGATCAATAAATACTGTTTTCTACAAGGTGAAAATTATACTGACATGATAATCCAGAATGTGTGGCTTATAATTTTATGCCAACTGATGGATTTGTTTCATATATGATCTTTGTCATAGGTTCATGCCATTCCACTTCGATCCTCTTGGGTCATGACTTGTGCATATGCACCTTCAGGAAATTATGTGGCCTGCGGTGGTTTAGATAATATCTGCTCCATTTACAACCTGAAAACTCGCGAGGGTAATGTACGTGTGAGCCGTGAGCTTGCTGGACATACAGGTGTGTATTTGACTTTCTTTTTTTCTATCTACATTCTGAAATATTTAGTGTCTTGTAATAAATCACTCATATTTTAATATTAGGATACCTGTCCTGTTGTCGCTTTCTTGATGACAACCAAATTGTTACAAGCTCTGGAGATACTACTTGGTAAATTCAAAAAACGTTTACTTTGAAATACATCACCGTTTCATCACGATTTAAACAATAAAACAGTGAGATGTTTGAAATGCCAATGAAATCTTTTTTTTTTTTTTTTTTAGTGCACTTTGGGACATTGAGACTGGCCAGCAGACAACTACATTTGCTGGACACACAGGTGATGTCATGAGCCTGTCACTGGCCCCCGACTCCCGGTTATTTGTCTCCGGTGCTTGTGATGCCTCTGCTAAACTCTGGGATGTTCGGGAGGGCATGTGCAGACAGACATTCACTGGTCATGAGTCTGACATCAATGCCATTTGTGTAAGTTGGTATTTTAGGCTGTTATTATATTGAATGTATATGTATTTTACATTGTGTTCTTGTTACATTTTAGTTTTTCCCTAATGGCAATGCCTTTGCCACGGGGTCAGATGATGCCACCTGCAGGCTGTTTGATCTGCGTGCTGATCAGGAATTAATGATCTACTCTCACGACAACATTATATGTGGAATTACTTCAGTTGCATTCTCCAAAAGTGGCCGTCTTCTTCTGGCTGGATACGATGACTTCAACTGTAACGTGTGGGACACACTAAAAGCCGACCGTGCTGGTTAGTCCTAATTTGCTAACTAATGTGATCTATTTTTTTTGTGTGTGTGTGTTTGACTGTTGCTGCTGCTTTTGGGCTTCTAACATATTTTTGGACCTGTAGGTGTGTTGGCTGGGCATGATAATCGTGTTAGTTGCTTGGGAGTTACTGATGATGGTATGGCAGTTGCAACAGGATCCTGGGACAGTTTTCTGAAGATCTGGAATTGAAGCCTGAAGGTAAGTTTTATTTTCTGTTTATTTCTACCTTGCTTAGCTGCTATCCACTCATTATACGTTTTATTGTGTATTATTACTGTCCAGACTAAAACAAATTCCAATTAGTGTCCTGAATGCTGTTATTTTCAAGAATGGTAATTCTCGATAATTGATACCACTAGTTGGTAAAAGAAAAAACATATCTCAAAAGAAATAGTATCAACTAGGAATTCCTAATGCAGTGACACTGTTAAATTGATTAAAAACAATAGATCTAGAGAAAAAATACAAAATTACATACTCTCTAGTTGAATGTTATATTTCTCTGATGTTTTTGTTTCTTTAGATGTTCATTAAACTCCAAAGTTGACTGGAAGACCATTACAACTTCAGAATGTTCACAGCATCTTCAACACTGTTTAAACTGACTTGGACACCACAAAATCGAAGGGAAACCAATGCCTTTCCTACACAAAGAAGAGCACAATTGTTTATCACCTAGTTATGAAAGGATCTCCTGTGGTATCAAATCAGAAACTTGTGCATTCCTTCTTGGACCATTTTATGTTACCTTGAAAGAGAAAAACAACACTATCATCCCATGCAAATGTGTGCGTCTTGAAAGCAAATGTTGGAGTGTAATTGTACAAATTATTTAACTTTTTTAAAGAATTCTATTCTGATGGTTTGTTATTCTCGATGGCTTTTTTTTTTTTTTTTTTTTTTTTTGGTTATTTCTTTTGGTTTTAGATATATTTGAATTACAACCTGTCTTTCTAATTGAGTAAAATCATGTAACGAATGAGAAAACATGCAGAAGTAAAAGCTTGGATCATATTACACGAGCAGCTTTCAAAATGTCTGTATTTATATACTAGCTGTTTTTGTTTCATCACAGCCTTTTGCACATGAAGAAGCTTTGCCTCTCAACTAATACTATTTTAACTAACCAAGCACATGCTACGTTATGAATGCTCATTCCAGTACAAAAGGAGTTATTACGAGTAACCTATCCAGTTAACCCCCTTAATTCTTGTACATGCCTTTGACTTGGGGTGGGGGAGGGGACGTAACTGGGGCATGGCTGGATTTTATTATATGATTTGGGGAATTGTTTTTAGTATCCACTTTGAGTGAAACACCTCACCTGACTAAATAGACACTTGCTTTTGCTTGGGACTGCAGTTGCAACTCTGTGAATGAAATGTACAAATCAATGTCTGAAAATAATGGTCTGTTTTAAGTTAAGACATTTAATTTTGTCTGCCATGAATTAATTTAGATGTGCATGCTGTAGACTTGCTTTCAATGGTGCAAAAACCTTAGATTTATTTCTGAAAAGGAGAGTAACCTATTGATTGAACTTAATAAAAGCCAACTTTTCTTTGGCTCAAACTCTGCATACATCATGTACTAATACTGGTAATGCTATGCACCAGAGTGAGCAAGGATGGAAAAAGGCTTACTATTGACTGCATCTTAGTGTAAATTATGCTTACCAGTTCTATCGATGCCAATTTTGTAGTAATTATAACATTGTGAAAATTTTAAAAAGTCCTTTCTCTCCTTTTAAACCGCCACACTCAGTGGAACAAAACACCCTCACATACTGTCCATTTTAAAACCTTTGTACATTTTTTTTCCCCCCATTGGTCTTAAATTTTAATTGGAGCATCTGAATGACAATTTTTCACTGTATACAGAAGCACTTTTGTTAAAGTTGACATTTTTTTTCATTTTTCTTTTTCTCTGCAATGATGTACAATAAATGTGATGTATTCGTGTGTGGCCACAAGTGAAAATGCAATTCAACTGAGATGGATTCCCTTTTCTCTTTCCATTACTATTATAGAGCTCTGCACCCTTATGTACCTTTCACTTTTTGTATTTCATTTCAGTCTGTTGGTGTTCCACGGTGAGCTGGATGCAAGATAGATACTGTACTAAATTGTACTGTTATTGATTGAAAATGTAATAAAAAGCTGTTTGAGATCTCTTTTGCTCATGTTAATTACCTTTTATTGGTGAGGAAAATGTGTTATTTTTAACTAAACTGCATTTATGACATTTCTGATTTTGTACATTTGAAACCCAGATCATAAAATGCTAAGCTGGTTGTCTGTATCCAGGACATGATGAATAAAAGGTTAAAACTGGCTAAGCTGGTTACAGTACATGATGTAAGTAGTAGTTTGAATCACCCTTGAGTAATCAGCAGCTTTTTTGTATTTTCTAAAGTAAAACAATATTAGAGTAGTCTGTGAATGTTCTTAGTTATTCAGGGCATCTTGGAAAAAAAGTCCAGTCCAGATGCTTTTACTTCAACTTTTTTTTCTTTTTTTTTATATTAGAGTAGTATTATATGGCCTTACTTGTTCACATGTCTGTTATTACATTTGTTACATCTGATATAAATACTGATTAATAACTATTTAAATAAATTTCAACAGAACAGAGATCCCTTTACTCTCACACAAGTGGCTATTTAGAAAAACATGGAAATGAACGTGAAAATAAAGGATGGGCGTCGGAACAGGTTTGTTTACGAACATTAGCCCCGGAAATACTGCACAGAACTATCACAAAAGACGAATATTTGTGGGATGAACATCTGGTAAAACAACTGGTAATAATTTGCAGACGTTAGGTTGCAGATTACATCACAAGTAACAACGGGACGTTACAACTATAGCAACGCTGTAGGGGGCGCTAGATGTTGACGTAAGTTATTTACGTGAATGTTTAGTTCAAATAAATACATTTCTTTAGTAAAATTTTATCTTTGCAGACAAATCCACATAAAATAATTTACCAATAATAGATTAAATTTAACGCATAACATGATCATTAATTTTAACGTTGAACACAGAGTAAATTTTACTTTGTGTAAATTTCAGCCGCCCAAAACAATGACGTACTTCCTCTTCGCTCGGATTATGCCATTTTGATAGGACTTGTGTCGTCGTGTCATTCTCGCCTCGTGGACGAAGTGTTTTTTTTAATTTGTTTTATTGACGCGACAGTCATATAACTCAAGTTTTAGCACTTCGACAATCTACGTATGTTTTTTCAGAGATAGCCTTGGTATCGGTTTAATACTGGGGCGCGTTCGCAATTTTCTTTAGGAGGCACATTTGAACCGTCTGCTGTTTACGACACAGACCTCTGTCCTGCGAACAAAGAAGCAGCAAGGCCTGTGTTTTTCTTCTGAGTGGATCCTGGATTAACTATTACTTTGGATTTTTCCGACAAATCATCACAGTGTTATTTTTAGATAGCTCATCTTATTTAAAGATTTAATTGTGTTAACAAAAAGCACCACGAATTGAGTCCCATTAGCTGTAAGCTAAGGTTAGCTGCCAGTCTGGACTGCTAACAAGCTAACTGCTAACTGTAGCATTGTTTTGATTAAAGCTAGTAGAACAGGTTTCGAGGCAATGGCTGAAGTGTACATCCGTGTAGCTGAGGAGGAGAATGAGGAACCAATGGAGATCCCGTCTGAGGATGATGGCACTGTTTTGTTGTCAACGGTGTCTGCCCAGTTTCCAGGGGCATGCGGCCTGCGGTTCAGGAGCCCCGTGTCCCAGTGCATGAGGGGAGTGCGCCTGGTGGAGGGGATTCTGCACGCCCCTGAAAATGGATGGGGAAATGTCGTGTATGTGGTCAACTATCCAAAAGGTGAGCACTCTGAGCAGCACGCACTTAAAACTTGACCACACCATAATTTATAATTCATGATGTTGCTGGTTTAGCGCAAATAGTGGAGACGTAAATTGTTTTGCCACGCCCACTAGACGACATCATTACTACTTTTACGTTTTTCTTTAGTCATTCCTTTCTCGTTGTTTCCCTTAATTCCATGTGAGACCCTTTCCTTTCTACATTTTCACCTATTTCTATTTTACAAAATCAACTTTTTTTTATTAGATAACAAACGGAAAATGGATGAAACTGATGCTTCCTCTGCTGTGAAAATGAAAAGAGGGGATATGAAGACGTCTGACCTAATTGTACTGGGTCTCCCTTGGAAAACCTCTGAGCAGGACCTGAAGGAGTACTTTAGTACATTTGGAGAGGTGATCATGGTCCAGGTAAGACTTAAAAAAAAAACCTTCCAATTTATTTGCATGTTAATTTGATTTGCATGCAATGACACACACTTGTGGATTCAGGTTAAGCGAGAGGCAAAGACTGGAAACTCTAAAGGATTTGGATTTGTGAGATTCTCTGAATATGAAGCACAAGAAAAGGTGATCTCCCAGCGGCACATGATCGATGGGAGATGGTGTGATTGCAAGCTCCCTAACTCGAAGGTGAATATGGTAATGTCCGTGCATATACCAACGCTTAGTAGGAAGAAAATACAGGTGAGAACACTGTTGCTTTTAACGTCTTTTTTACAGCAAGGTCCTGATGAGCCTTTGAGAAGCAGAAAAGTGTTTGTTGGTCGTTGCACAGAAGACATGACTACTGACGAGCTGCGCCAATTCTTTATGCAGTATGGAGAAGTCACTGATGTTTTCATCCCCAAGCCTTTCCGTGCTTTTGCCTTTGTCACTTTTGCTGATGACCAGGTAAAAAAAAAATATATAAATAACACGGTTTTGAGTGAAAGATTTCAATGTTCAGCCAAATTTATGTCCTCTTTCTTTCCATAGGTTGCCCAGTCTCTCTGTGGCGAGGACCTGATTATTAAAGGCGTCAGTGTTCATATTTCAAATGCTGAGCCCAAACATGGCAATAGGCAGTTTGATCGTACAGCGCGGTTCGGGAATGGTTTTGCTGCGCAAGCATTTGGTGGCAGCAGGAGTGGGATAGGGAGCAGCACCAACAGTAGCCTGGCAAATTTTGGTTCCTTCAATTTGAACCCCGCCATGATGGCTGCTGCTCAGGCTGCTCTACAGAGTAGTTGGGGGATGATGGGCATGTTGGCTAGTCAGCAGCAGACATCAAACTCAGGCAGCACCTCAGGTGGAACAAGCTCTAGTAGAGAACAGAATCAGTCCTTCGGCACGGGCAACAGCAACTATGGTAGCAGCTCAGCCAGTCTTGGCTGGGGAACAGGGTCAAATTCAACGACCACCGGTAGTGGGTTTAGCTCAGGTTTTGGGTCCAGTATGGAGTCAAAGTCCTCTGGGTGGGGTATGTAAGTTAAGTGTTCATATGGTAAGTATTGAGAGAAAGATGAGTCGTTTGACAATTTAATGCGTGTGTAATGGTGTTAATGTGTATGTGAAAACCTAACATTTTGTGAAAGATGTTTTGTACATTTGGAAAAATGCTAAAGATTTAATTTAGAAAGTGTTAGTGATTGTTTATGAGGATGTCCGACTTAAGTGCTATTTTGATGTCTCATTTGTTTGTGTGTATCCATTTCAACTGGATTCTCTAATGCATGTATTGTGAAATGTTATATAATAATTTTGAAAATGCATGAATGTCTGTAGTTAACCATTATCTGGCATTTCATCTCCTTTTTAAAGGCAATCTTGCATTGGAAAGAATCTGGTTGAAACATAAATGTTTTAAGTGCAACTTTATTTGCAGTCAAGTTCTGTGGAAAAGCCTTGATTGAAAATCTCTTCTGCAGTTCACCTCTCTTCCATTTTCCTGCGAGGAAGCTCCTCTTTGGCAGCATTCTTGGGGTGATATCGGTATCAATGTCCCTCTCCCACCTGTAAATGCTATGCCATCAAAGAACGGCTTCACTCCGCATGTTCTAAAAGACGGTGGGTGTTTTCACTTTTATCCACTTTTAAATGGAAAGAACTGCGCAGCTGACATTTTAAGAACTGATGAGTGCGATTGAGGATGGCTTGTGGCGAAGAGTGAAGCGATGAGTGAGCGAACGGAGAGAGACGCGTGAAACGGACTGGTTGTGCAGTGAAAGAGCCCAAATTTGACTGCTTTTTGAGTGTGTGAGTGGAAGCTGCAGATGCTACGAGCGCCTCCCCTAACATGGACATTAAGTAATACGTCAAGATTTTTTTTTATCTTTCCAAGTTTTTCCTTACTATCACGTATGTTGATCAAGTGCAGAAATATTAAAATGTAGTGGAATGTTGTGATGAATATTTGTATTGCTTGTATATTCCGATTTGAATGCTGTATGGTGTGCTTTTATGTTATTGAACTGATTTGTAAGCGTGTACTTGATGTGGATGACACCTGCTGAAGATACTGCAGGATGCGAATGTTAGTGTGCGAACGTGGAGTGGTGTGTCCAATGGCTCCCCGTAGCTCTTGTTGTTTGAGGTGTTTACGAAAATGTCAAATGAAGGGAGTTCACTAATAAAGCTCATTTGAATAGATGCTTAGTTGATATTACTTGAGTCAGTTTGTCAAATAAAATACAATCTAATTCGATTCACATATCTAGGGACCTTGGGCTCTGCTGGTCGAGGTCTCCGTTTGAACCCTGACAGAAGTCTGTTCTGAAGGATGAAGATGGAAGTTCCTACACATAGTGTGGCCTTCTCAGACATGACATGGGGTAGTACCTGTCTTCTAACCGCTTTTCATAGATTGTCAGTGATGCTCTTTGGTTAACCAGGCTTAAGGTATTGCAGTTTTGTATAGGATTGTGTTAATCAGTGTATCATTAGACAAGCAACTTTAGTGCATATTATAAAATGAATGTTGGATCAAAATTTGGCTTTTTATGTTAAAAGGCAACATCTGAATGTTAGGAATCCAAGTACATGGCAATATTTTGAAAGGAGTAGCATAGCTTTTACACATAATGCAGCAAATTACTTAAAACTGGAATGTAGCTGTAGTCTTCTGAGTACACAGTTCTCATGTATGGTTAATGAAATGCAATAACTATGGCTCAATATAACATTGTCTTGTGCAAGTATTTTATTTCAATGTTGGTCTCAAGGTGAGATGCTGAAGGGCTGCCTGTGCCTTGACCTTAGTCTTTGCTCTCATCGTCTCTACTTTTCCTTTTTCCAGTGCTCTTCTTTTTTGAGTCCTTGTGGTTCTGGTTGAGTTCTTCACTTTTTCTTTGTATGTAGATAGACTGAAACAAATAAAAAAACTTAATTTGAAGTATGTTGTCTGACTAAGGTTTTTTTTTTTTTTTTTAAATGTCTGGCGCACATTGCGTTGAAAGAACTTGAAACAAGGGGGCAACAATGGCATAACCAAATCATTGTGAATTTACCTTACTGTGGAAAAAAAACTTACCAGTGCTGTACTGCGACGAGCTACAAGTTTTACATCTTCTGCAGACACTGTGCTTCTTTTTGCATGTCTGAAATCAAATTTAACGTCTTATTTGTGTGTACAACTAAGAAATTCCAAAAAGATTTAGGTTAGAAGGCACATATTTCCACCAAATACCTTGCAAAAGCTTCCAAGTCTTTGGCAAAGATATCTGAAATATAAAAACAAATGCAACTACTAAATTTGAGTTGTTTTAATCAAGTTTTGTGTATTGATACAATAAGCTATTTGTTTTAAGAGAAAAAACTTGTTACAGAATATCTCAGGATATTTTAACAATTCAGGATCAAAGGGGATAGTGCTTAACTTACACCCCAAAATAAAATGAAAATATTTCAGATCTTTTTTTTTTCTTCAGTTAATAACTGGAAACTGTTGATTCTTACTTAACGGATTCAACTATAATGAAAATATAACATGCATTATTACCGGAGTTAAGCAATTATGTGCTAATTTGGATGCCTTTCTAATTAAAGAATTGTTTTTCATTCCAAGAATTGTGTATTATTTGTACATTAAGCAACAATATAAAACAAGCATTGTGTATTACTGTGGACAATAGACATTTCTTGGTGAACTTGTAACGCTGTGCGGACCCACCACATTGTCTGAAAGTTGTCTCAGTTATAGCTGCTATAGCTTGTCGACTGAACTCTCTGTGGTGCTCCTCTCCGATCTTCTGACACAGGCGACCCACGGTAAAATGCACTGCTGCTTTTAACCTCTGCGATTCAAACCATGTATATAACATTTACTGGTTATGGTCATAGTACAGTGTACAGTAGTGACAGAATTAAGGGTTTCTGAGTGAAGAGCTCTTACCAGCTGTGTCTCGTCTTTATCGAGAGACATTGTTATAAAAAAGTAACGCGACGGCTTCAAAAAGGTTCACAACAGGGAAAGTTACACAGATATCCGTATTGTAAACGCAAATATTTATTTCCAGAGGTTGAACGTTAATCAAAAAATACTAGCTGGTGTAACTAAATCTCGCGGCAAAAACAAACTGAGTGTCCGTTCAGACTCTAACCAACAACTGTTTTTATAATAGAGCGCCTCCTTGTGGCCCGGAGTCATTTATATATATTTACAATAGTATGTTCCTGCAGTTTTTTTTTTACAGCGCACCCGAGTTTGCATGCCCCCCTGTGTCTGGTTAAGGTTAGGGTCGGAAACACCAATGGTTAAGGTTAGGGTCAGGGTCTGGAGATGTGGCTAAGTGAAATTTGGCTCATCAGAACTGCAGCCTCCGGTTTTGAAGGAATACCCTTATCTAAATTTCCCACACGTACAATGGTTGCGCCATCTTGTGGTCCTGAAAACTATAATTTTTGCAAGGATTTCAAATGGGATGTTTTTTTTTCTCTAAACCACAGCTCTATGTAATTGATAGTCCATGATAATCGTATATTATTACACAATAGATTAATACAAATAATAAGGACAACCTACATTGTTCAAATTTACAAGTCTGATGATATCCCATTGTAGTTAAATATATTTGATGCATGGATTAAGTCTCATAAAAAAGTCGACTTATTACTGGTTAGGATATTGCATAATATACAGCTTTTTTAGAATTTTCCACTGAACATAACCATTATTTTCCATGTGTGATTGATGTATTACTGAATAGCCGGTGGTGTAATGGAGGCTAAACAATAACATTTCTTCTATGCTGTAGAAAGCACACTGCTGCATGTGAAATACAATCCAATTCACTGTTCCAAAGCCATTTGGGCTGTTGCCCGCTGAACGTGAACAGTACAAGGAATGATGTTACAACAGAACCGTCTCTATGTTCCTCTACATGCTTATCTTACTGGCTTATCACAGCAGCAGATGGATACCAAGGAGTCAGAGGTTAAAATTGTAAGTTCAGTTTAAAACATTTTTTATGTAACATATTAAGTAACATGAATAGTTTTGTTTGATGGAACATGTTTTGCCAATTATTACAGTCAAATAGTTAATGCTTTGTTCATGGCACTTGTCCTGGGGCCTCAGCTCTACATCATGGCAAGGTAACTATAGCACTCAAGCTTGAAACCGTTGAAGCAGGGAAGGGTTGAACAAAAGTATCTTTTTTAATTTCTCCAGTCCTAAATCTTCAAGATACTGCCGACAGCCTCTACTGAACAACCTGTCAGCTTCCATTGCACTTTCTTTCATAGCGTCAGGTAAGTAGTATATTTATTAAAAGAATGACACTGTGTGGAGCCATTACATGTAAAACTTTATACAAATGTGTCTCACTGTTGAACAGGTTTTTCTGTGGTCTTCACAATGATGGAGCCTGTTCCTCTGAGTTTATGGAGATCCTATTACTTGTTTGGACTTCTGTCATTTGCACATGGACTAAGCACTACAATTTTAACTTTGACAGCAGCAACATGTGTAAGAAAAGCATCTCTTAAATGTTTGGGCAGTCAATAAAAATAAAAATAAAGTCTCAATCATGTGTTTCACCAGGCCAAGACCACGACAGAGTTGTACTACATGTCCCTGGTTCTGACTGTTGCATCTATTATAAGCACAGGTGAGGTGAGCTTTAGCACATGCTTGTAATTTAAAAGAATAACCCCTTTTTCTGTTTAGGTGTTTTCATCATCAGAGGGTCACTGTGGTTGATTAATAACATGGAACAGTGGAACCCAGCTCTTCCACACTGACATCCAATACTCTGCATATTAAGATTTAATGTGGTCTCCATGCCACCACACGGTCGGTATCTTCAAACCTTGTGAACTTGAAAAAGGGGAAAGCAACTTAATCCTTCTCACTTTTTAATCCTCTCTCTGCCAAAGCAGCGGTTTGGTTTTATTTGATTTTGTGCTGAAATTAGACCTGGGAAATTGCACACACAATTGAAATATAAACCATCTGATTAAAAAAGTTCATTAATCATGAGAATATTGACAAATTGTATTGTGAAAAGAGAATTACATACATGTACATCATGTTGAAAATGTAGTTTATTGGTGAATACATAAAAATATGTTACCTAAAATGTATACATCTAAATAAACATACATTTATATGTAGTACATGTGGTACTAGTCACCTTTTACAAAATACAATAACAATCTTTTTCACCATATAAAATACAAGTAGACAGAAATATATGTATATCTCTAGATATACACCATTTTCTGAGAGCTCACAGAAATGTTTGGACTTTAATGAGCTCAGTTTTTGCTGGAATGTTTTATGACCTCCCTCATATGTTTATACCATAAGATTTTAAAGTTGTAATAAATCCTGTTTAAACTTAAATGTATTTTGTATCTCATCTCTTTAAAACATTAAAACTTTACATAAATTAAATGTATACCCACTCTCCAAAGCCATTTTCAGTAATAAAGGGCAACTTATAAAGTCGATGTTTTTGAGGTAGGCAATCCATCACAAAGTCTTGTAACTGCAGTGCTCGGTAAATGTAAACGCAGTACAACAGAAATAACCTGTGAAATTACCTACTTCAAAAAAATAAAATAAAAATACTTCTACACTCTTTTTAATATTATAATAGTTGTGTCTTTTCCAAGTTTGACTTCAACTATCTGTCATTTTAATGCAGGACTACATTTTTCTGTCCGTTTGAAAATTTGGGATTGTGACTGCTCTATCCTAAAAGTGCATCATAGTCTATGTACCAGACAAGACTGCCTTTAGTGGGCTTTACCCCAGTGACAGGCCACTGCTTTGAGTTTTCTTTGACTCGGCTCAACTGAGTAACTAGCTCGTGCTTGTATTTTCCCATCACTAGAATAGCTACCTTCTGGGCTTGATTTATGGCGGTGAAAGTGAGGCTCATTCGCTGGTGAGGTTTGTCTGGGCTCTCAGTGAGCGCCACCAGGCTCTTCCCATGGTCACCAAGTTGAATTCCTGGGAAAAGAGATGCTGTGTGGCCATCATGGCCAACTCCCAACAATACAAGGTGGAAACTGGAACCATTGATCAACTTGCTGATCTCTTCCTCATACAGCAGTGGTCCTCTGTCCTCCTCCACACATAAACGCTGGTTAAGCTGGACAGGCATGGGATGGATGTTGTAATAGGGTATCTTTATATGCTGGAGCAGATGTTCATGGAGACTGTGGAAGTTGGATTCAAGTTCAGTCAGTGGAACACAGCGCTCATCTACCATCCACACATGGGTGTTCCTCCAGGGAAAAGAGAAGTGGTGCAGGGCCAACCTGTGAAAGAGAGCCAAGGGAGAGGCCCCACCAGAGACAGCAAGATGGAAAACACCACCTTCAAGCACAGCGTCCTCTGCAGCCTTCTCTATGTCAGCTGCTAGTCTCTCAATTAGCTCCTCTGTCCAAGCAGACACCATGTCACCACCACGAAACATTCCATGCATGACCTGAAAACTATCTGTGGACTGACCACCCAGCTCATTGGGATTAATTAGCACCACCTCATTTATATAGCTTAAGTCCCTTCCTTTCAGAGAGACATCCAGCATGTCTTGGTTGTCGGCACCCCCAGGGTAAATCCGCGGGAAAGTGCTTACTAAGCTAGAGAACAGTGGAGTCCAAAAATCCCAGGAGGCCAGAAGATTTTCAGCACTGACAAAACTATTCTTCTGGCCAGCAAATATTTGAGAGATCAGTTCTGTGTATGCTTCTTTTTGTACTATTGGGGTTTGGACATAGTAGTCTGAAATAGGCAAACCTAGAATTGTGACATCTTTATGTTCGGTCACTTCTTTCCACTCACTGTTCACAACAACTGGTTTAAATAGATTCTTACTTACAAGAATTGCTGGGTACTTAAGGTCGCCATGTCCAAAGTAGAAAACTATTTGTTTGGGCTTGCAATGAACACTATTTTGATTCTGAAGACAAAAGACATTGTCCTTAAAAAGGACACGGGCATATCCTACACGTTCATCCAACTGTTTGCCTGAAATCAAAAGGACTGGCACATCTTCATACTGGGCCTCGTCGATATAAGCCAGTACAGCTAAAACACACAGACAAAACATGCAATTATTTAGTATCAAAAGTAAAGAACTATCCGTTGCATTTTAAAACAGTATATAAAAGTGTTGATTAAAAAAAACGCAAACCTGCAAATGTTGGGGTCCGACTGATGTGAGCAGGTTTATTGAGCTCCTGTTGAACCTCTTTTTGGTATGCTTGGTACTGGCCAATTACAGCTTGGTTTTTGGTCAAAGGCAGCAGAGAAGTGAAGATGTGGAGCTTATTTCGGAGAACCTCTTGACTGTTGCTGAGATTCAGCGGGAGCCTCATTGTGAGCAGTGTCATCATCTCGGTCAGATGGTTCTGCAGCACATCTCTGATCACCCCGTACTGATCGTAGAAGGCAATACGCCCTTTGTGGAGAAGATAATACAGAAAACATTGGCACATGGTTGAACCCGAGCCTGAAAGCCCATGCATAAAAATGTGTTCATCTGTATTGACCTTTAACATCAAGAGTCTCTTTTAAAACAATCTCCACTCTCTTAATGTTGTTCTTGTTCCAGATTGGGTCGAGGAGCTTTTTGTTTTCCATCCTAAATGGAAGTATGTTTGCAACCACCTTTAGGAAAAAATACATACATCTACTTAGACATCTCAGTAATGTATAATATACTGGTTTACAATAAGGTTACCTGTTTCCCCAAGTAGTGATCAATTCTGTACATTTCCTCATCCTTTAAGGAGTTTCCAAGTTGAGTTGATAGTACTTGAGCACTTCTAAAGTCATGTCCAAAAGGTTTCTCCAGCACCACTCTGAGCCATGCCCCACTGGACGGTCTGCAACTACTATTGATCCTGTCTGCAATTTCTGCATATGCAAAGGCGGGCACTGAAAGGTAAAAAAGCCTGCCTGCCTCTTTCATTCCCTCTTCTTTAAGCTGTTTCTCAATGTTTTTGGACAGATCTTGGTAGTCCTCTAGGGTCTTCAGCTGTCGATAACGTGAGAGCCGCAAGAACTGCTCTTTAAGCAGAGCACAGCGCTCCTTAGAAACATCTTTGGAGCAGGTCACAGCTTTTAAAATCTCAAAAAGGACTGGTGTTGATTGGTTTGCTGCAGTCAGTCCTCCTCCATAAAAAGAAAAGCTGTTTTCTTTATTAACCTGATTTACATACAGCTCAAAGAAACCCTGCCACAGATACTTTTTCGCCAAATCACCTGTTCCCCCCACTATGACCACAGAAACATGGCCAGGTCTCTGTGCCTCCTCATGGCCAGTTGTACCCTGGGCACACAAAGGGACCAGTAGCAGGAACACAGTCACAAACATGCTCTGGTCCTAAAGCGCCCAACAACCTGTATCAAAAGAAGAAACAGTCACTCAAGACATTATAACAAACGTAAACCTTACAAATCAGGCAAATTAATCATAAATCAAGGTGTAACTGTGATACAATTAAGTCCATTTCATATACAATACTTAAAACGTTAGAGCACAAAAACTAATGAATTTAACTGAAAGAAATAAAGTTCCATTATCAGATTCCATATGCATGCAAAATATAGTCTTTTATGCCTTTGCAAATGCACAAACTGCAATCATTTTAATGTCTAAAGAAACACAAAAATAATAAAGAAAATACCAAGTGATGTCTTTGTATCAGCTTAAATGTCTGCCAAGAGCCGAGGATACAGCACTTTACTGTCATGAGTGAAGTGTTCAGCACAGCTGAATAATAGACTTTGGACTTTGCTCAAGGGTGTTGCGCTGAAATACAAGGGCTTTGCTGTTGATGGTGGACTGGCAAAGTCTACAACTTACTGTTGACTGATTTTGCAAGGTCCTGAAATAACTATTAGTATGCTGGGAAACGCTACGGTGGAAATCAATGAGTTGTGGGGTAATAGATCAGAGTACTTTGATCAAAGTTGTTGTTATGTAATCTTCATTTGGGCATTAGGTAACAAACTGATTCATAATGACCTTATATGTTCATTGGATCGGAGAAGACAGTGACTCTTTTTTTTCTTCTTCTTGTGACATCCGGCATTACAGGCTTTCGCAATCATATTTACACAGTGGTAATGCAAACATCACGTTCAACATTCATGTGTGCGTGGGCTTTAAGTGCTTTTTAAGTGTGGAAGAGGAAAAGACAATGTAGATAGACAGGAAACAGGGTGGACCTCGTGTTTGTGGTAAAACATCAAGGTAGCACATTATCTCCAATAATATTTGTAAATAACAATACTTCATAGTAGGACCATTTAGAACATTTAGAATTTGACGATGTGTGCTTTTAGCCGTATCATTTATTTTGCCCACAATTCCTCCACAGTCACAAGCCTCGTCTTTTGACCAGAGGCAATTTGCTTCATGTCATTGAAGATCCATTTTTATCCGCTTAAATAAGTCTATATATAAGTCTATATATAAAATTGTGTGATGTATGTGATCACCAAACTTGTAATTTTTTTTCATGTACCTTTTTAAGAAAGGGGGTCTTGACAATATAACTGTGTTTAAGATCCTGAAAAAAAACAAAGAATATTCTAAAATGATACGACTGTACATTTGTTCATTATATGTCATTGGTCTAAAAGAGGATTTCTGTGTATATTCACTTAATAAACATGCTCGGCTTTATGGATAATTATAATAATTAATGGATAATTACATTAGTTACCTAATGGTTATAAATAGGTTGCAACCATAAAGTGTAAATAACTTCCTTGTCACATAAATTGTAAAATAGTCTGTGCTTTTGTTTCTCTGACAGTTTAATCTTCTAATATTGATCCACAATATAATCTTTTAACCTAGGCCAGGTAGCATTAGGACTAAAATATTTTCTTTTAACACTCACATGTGAGGTTTCTTGTAAAAGGTTTGTTCTCTAAAACATGACTGTAGACATTACGTTAAGATCGTTTCCAAATGTATTTAGGCAACAATAAAATATCAGTCACATCCAATGTCGTTTATCATTTTCTATTTCACATGTTTACTTTTATTTCCAAATTAGTCACCTAAAGACCACTCACATTAAAAGGTGAAATTATTAAAACTATTTAATATTGTAGTAGTTAGTAGCCTACGGAGAGACCACCAAAACCAACACACAATATACGACAACATAATGAGTTACCTATAAACAGGCTCGTTTTTATTAACGTAATTTAGATTATAAGGTTTTATGAATCAGTCTGGCGTTTCCACCTGCAGCCACTCGCTGTCAAACTTCACTTCCGCCCCAAACAATACCACAGACTCGATGAGCTATGGATAAAATAAGAGACTCTTGCGTGGTGCAGACTAATTCTATAATTACCGTCTACTAACCATAGGTACAAACAAATATGAATACCCAGCAGATCAATAATATGCAAAACTGACTGTGTACGAACCTGCTTCCCCGCAGTGGCATGAAAGCGTGGACGTAGCGGAGCCGCTTCCGACAATGGTCACGTGACTTGTAGATGTTGCTGTTGTAGCAGAACGCCCACCGACGAGGTCAAGGGTCAGCAAGCTTAGGTAGCGCAACCAAAAGAGACAAATCCAGAACGTAAATATCAAAAAGTATAAACGTTTGATTTTATTAAATATAATGTAGTCTAGACTAGACAGCCTTGATTCATATTGTATCCATGTGTATAGTCTTAGTCTACTATGAAGGGTATCATTAGTACACAATTACATTAATGCAGTCTCTAGGTATGTATGTAGGCTTTTATTAACAATAATCTAGGACATTTAAATAAAAATACATATGACAAAGTCACAGTGGGACCGTGGGAAAGGCTCATGTTTATTTTTAAATTATTTTATCCTTAATGTTTTTAAGTTATTTTGGTCAGAGGTGAGTAGGATGCATGATGGACTATGTAGAACTAATGAAGGGTAAATGTGCCGTTTATACATACTTAATTTATACATCCCCAATTTTTTGGGGAAAAACTAAGGTTTGATGTATTCTACTGACAGTTGTTTAGTCCTCTGCCGTCACATGGGGGCAGCTGCACACTATTTTTTTTTAACTAGAAGGACCCCTGTTGGACCCTCTATGCTATAACTTTCACTTTAACGCCATACTTCAAATGAAAAGCTTTGTATCAACACAAAATCAGAGGCCTGCGGTCTTTCACCCAGCAAGCAACCATGTGTTTGTCAGTGTAAAACATTTAAAATAAATATGAATAATCAATAATACAGTAAGCTGACTTTATGTGTATAAACACTAGAGTTAGTTTGTTAACATTGTTCAGCTGTCGTCTCACTCTGTATACAGGCCCACCTTAAACAAAACAGGTGCCCTTTTGGCCAGATAATGATGTGATTGTTGTGGACCACACTCACAGCCCACCCTTCTGTCTCACTCTGCCTGTTCAAAACAGTTGTGGTTGTCAAAATAGTCCTTGACTCAGCAGCTCTATGCAGCAGCTCAAGTAAGTCTTTTCCAAATCAACAGTTTTGGTCATTTTAATACAATGCCATATTCTCAGAGCCTCATCAGATCAGGACCATTGTTGTTTGAGTAACACTGGAGACACAAAAAAGGCCTATTATCACTAAACAATTGATTGTGCCATTGGGCAATGTTTGTTTACAAATATTCACTTTGGAAATCTTGCATTTTCCTTTTCTGTGGGTGTTTATCTAATTGGAGCATGCTATATCTGCATAAGCCCTGTACATCCCATAATAAGTCATGAAGTTAAGAAAGACTTTCAAAGATTATATCCCCCATACAGATAATATACTTGATCCCGACCTTTATGTTTTGGGCTTCATTAGTGTTGTAATGATTACTGATTGACTTATGTAAAATATTATGGTATTTAACTCCATAAAGTAATTTACAGGAGCATAAATATATGACATACTTCCAGTTGGTGCATAAAATCATGAACTCAATTGTTTATAGACTCTAAAATATTCAACTTTGGAATTTTAACAGAAGTCTCTTTATACAAAAGTATAGATTACACACTCAAACGTGTAACTCCATTTTAAACACACCTTACAAACAGCTGTAATGCCTATGATCATACTCCAATGGCCTCAAATTTTGGCAGGCCACTGTGAAATGTAAACAGCAAACAGGATGGAGCATCTCGCTGCATCTATGTGTGCGTATGGGAGGGGTTGGCTTCTAAAGACAGAATGAGCACATGCAGAGTGTGCTAGCCCAGCTGTCACAGCCATAACTGCAGACTTGAAGGACCTGGGGACACACGCTGGAGGCCACTTTGTGTGTGTGTGTGAGTGTTGTTACCCCACACCCCCAGGCATTCTGCTCCCTGGCTTCCTTCCTCCCCTTTGTTAAGCTTCTGAGGCAGACTTTGTCAAGCTGAGCCCACAAACAAATGCATATGAGTGTGTGCCGTCATCTTTATTAGGCCCCTTTGCCAACAGCCATTACATTTAACACAGATCTTTACTGGAGGAGATTTCACTTTTAAGAATGATGCCTTTATCCTCCACTCCCTCACCAGACAAGGTGGATTACGCTAAGCCTGGTGTCAATACACATCTAACTAGTAAAAGAAGATAGCTGTACATCTGGTTTAAGTTCTTGTTTTATACTGTCAGGTTATGTTCTGGGCTCAGTCCATTTAAACATTTAAAGGACATTTAGGAGCAAATCCAAAATCTCATTCTTTAACTTTTACAATAACAGAGCCGTTCTTGGATGTGTAACTCATAGCTTTTTGAAGAAAAGACAATGAATCTAAAGGCATGTTTCCCTTGAAGTTGGGATGTACACTATTCATTTAATTAGTGCAATGGGGTCTATGAGCTGTAATGTTAACCCTGTCAAGAGAAAATTAGACATATGGAGCATTATTTGTAAATGTTTTTTGTTAGTGGTTGGTTGGTTGGTTGGTTATTTAATTTGTTACTTCAAGATGATTAGCCATGGTTTTATAATTTTTTTCTTCTGATTCCTTCTAAAATCCCTGTTGATTTTAGCCTTTGAAACATGAGACTGGATCCCATGCAGACAGCAATGACATACCCACATAACTCTTACTCCTCTTCAAAAGAGTCTTCTTGTCTGAGCGTGTTTCTCTGAATCGACACCACCATGTACCATATACACAACCGGCACCCTGCCTAAATTACTGTCCAAAAATATTGTGTTTAAATAGGACAAACAGCACAAATCCATCATTTCTTGATAAGGCTTTTGGACTTTTGCTCTTAGTGAGAACTAAACAGTAGAAGTATTTTCTGTGGGCACTACACAGAAACTCCATGAAGCTTTCAGTGCGGATCCACCTCTGTGTTTGCTGATACCATGAGGGGTGTGGAGTGGGGGGTGAGGGGACCCGGGTCTGAATGACATGGAGGTGCTGTTTCAGCCACTGTTCAATGACCCACAAAATGCAGACCCAGCCCCCAGTGAGAAGTACTTTTGTGTTGTCATCACTTGGCTGGAGACTGAGGGGGCTGTTCTTGTGCCCTCAAAGCTCAAGGCGTTGAGGCCTCAGTCCACTCTGCAGCAGGACACATGCACTGTGAGGCTGTTAGCTGAATAAAGAGGAGCCTGTATTGTAATGAAATCATTTGCATACTAGTGTGTTAGAGAGGGTGTTAACCTTTGACACCCTCGAGATCTGGATGACAACAGAAACCACTTCGTGTCCAAGCATTAACACACTTGAGAATAACACCTAAGTGTACCTGAGAATCAACACCATTAGAAAAAAGGGGAGCCTATTTAATTGTTGAAGATGGAAGGTTTTTTTGAAGTGGCAACCACACTCAAAACAAAGTGTAATAATTTAAAAGTGAGAGATATCTTTTAATGCTGGGTGTCAACAATTTGTAAGATTTAGCACCAAACAACAGTACTTCTTTTCACTTGTGTCTTAGAGATAGGTTTTAGGCACTTACAGAAGGTTAGTTAAACAATACATTTACTCTACGTATATCATCACACATCTTTAAATGTATATTTTGAACAAAAGTGCTTTCTGGTGCTGGTATAGCATATAAGGCATTGCTATGCCAGTACCTTCTATACTGAACAAAAATTTAAACGCAACACTTGTTGTTTTTGTTCCCATTTTTCATGAGCTGAACTCAAAGATCATAGACTGTTTCTATGTACACAAAAGGCCTATTTCTCTCAAATATTGTTTACAAATCTGTGTTAGTGAGCACTTCTCCTTTGCCGAGATAATCCATCCATCTCACAAGACGCTGATTAGAGAGCATGATTGCTCGCCACAATAAAAGGCCACTCTAAATGTGCAGTGTCTCTGTATTGGGGGTCTGAACACCTTATTCAAAGTGCCAGATGGCATTGAATGTGAGCATTTTCCCACTCAAGTCGGTCATAACGACAAACTGCAGTCAAGTCGAGACCCCGATGAGGAGGACGAGTGCAGATGAGCTTACCTGAGACGGTTTCTGACAGTTTGTGCAGAAAATCTTTATTTAAGGAAAATGACTGTTGCAGCAGCTGTCCGGATGGCTGGTCTCAGAGGACCTTGGAGGTGGAGATGCTGGATGTGGAGGTCTTGTGTGGGGACACATGGTCTGCAGTTGTAAGGCTGGTTAAATGTACGCCCAAATTCTCTGAAACGCCTTTGGAAACGGTTTATGGTCGAGAAATGAACAGTCAGTCTGGCCAACTGCACACTCCCTCAAAACATGTGACATCTGTGGCATTGTGCTGTGTAATAAAACAGCACTTTTATTTTAACAGCCTTTTATTGTGGCCAGCCTAAGGCACACCTGTGCAGTAATCATACTCTCTAATCAGCATCTTGATATGCCACACCTGTGAGGGAGATGGATTATCTTAGCAAAAGGGAAGTGCTCACTAACACAGATTTGGACAATATTTGAGAGAAATGGGCCTTTTGTGTACAGAGAAAAAGTCTTAGACCTTTAAGTTTGGCTCATGAAAAATGGGAACAAAAACAAAAGTGGTGTGTTTAAATTTTTGTTCAGTATATTTTAGAAGTGCAACATGAATGAAAATATTGATAAGGGCCCCCTTCATTTTATTCCAGTCTCTGAACTAATCTTTTGTATTCAGTATATGTATATTTTTCATGTTAACTTGTGTTTGTAAGCCATTATAGTGAAGTGTCACTTAAAGGTCAGAAGGTGATTAATAAATCCACCCTTAACTTGTTAATTTTTTTCAACAGCATCCTTCATCCTGTCTGTTATATGATTAATGTCCGTGTGTAGTAGTGCTGGACAAGACAATGTCTTCCACTTTAGTTAACTTTCTAAGGGCCATGTTTTTGGGGATTGTGCAGGCGCGGTGTTTGGCCCTCAGCTTGAGGGGCTCTTCTTCTTCTAAGTACGCTCCACTGCACAGACAAGACTTGACTCTGAAATTCCTCCAGATAAGAGTTGCTAGGTGATGCTATTGTCTGTTCGTCATTGTGGTGACATATTCATACCCACATGGAAAGGTTCTTTATGAGGATTGTCTCATTAGTAGTCATATATTCATACAAGACCCCCAAACCCCTCCAACCCCACACTTGACCCCCCATTTACCAACCGTGGGAAAGACAAGTGCTGGATGAGGAGCAGAGGATTTATACATTATACTGCATCTTTAACATTTAGCATCGCAACATAGACATATAAGGCTGTACAAAACCTGAATGCCTGAAAGTATACATAACTACTTATTCACAGGTGGCTGTCAACCTGAGCTGGACTATTTAATTTAAACTATTGTGTTTTTAAAGCTCTGAACCTGCATGCAAAAGCTCTGGATAGATGCTTAGAATAAGTAATTTAATTTAAACTTTTTCAGCCCTTCAATACACTCATATTAATAAAAATCTATGCATGCAAAACATCAGATAAAATTGTATTAGTATTAATGTATTTTAAAACATATTCACACTAAATGTAATCCTATGTTATTAGCGTATCATGTTGAGCGTGTTGACATTGTTCGATCTATTTACTGCGGTTGTCTTGATCCTTTGTCAATGAAACAGGTGCGGCCGACCGGCACAAACCCCCCTTATTGCCTTATTTGAAGCCTTTCCGCATTCCAAAGGCCGAGGGGCGGGGCGATGACGACACCTGTTTCTCAATGGACTCTACGGGCCCATGCTGGAACAGCCGGCAGAAGTGAACTATTTGGCAGAGTGGAGAGACACTGGCGGAGCTCAGCCCACACGTTGGATTATACCAGACACGACTTTGTCAAAAAGTTGTGAAAAATGGAGCTCCGTGGGTTTAACGTGTTTCTGTTGTTACTTTTTAGCCAAGTCCTCTCCAGCTTCCAGTCAAAAGAACGTAAGTAGACATACTTTTTTGGTTGTGTAGAAGAAGACAGACCTCAAGAGTGTAATGGATGAAATTTTAGAGGATATTTTAAAATGATTAATTACCCGTTTATCATCTGCTTTCTGACTTTTGTTGTATTTTGTTGTTTAAAATTTCACTTTTAGTTATAGGCTAACTTTATTTTAACTCGTGTCTAGTTAAAAGCACACCGTTTTAAAAACGAAACAATTCAAATTGCTTAGATCTCACTGGGATTTTTCTAGGATGCTTAAGGACTTTATAAGATTGTATTGGGGTTTTAAAATACTTTAACTTGGTTATTACAGCTTTAAGACCAAAGGGCCACCTGAGCTCTTTCCTGCCTGTCTTTGTG
The DNA here is from genome assembly GCA_024416835.2 of Perccottus glenii. NCBI lineage: Eukaryota > Metazoa > Chordata > Actinopteri > Gobiiformes > Odontobutidae > Perccottus > Perccottus glenii. The sequence continues at coordinate 45,606,233 of CM044546.2, forward strand.
GGACCCACTATGTCGATTCGTGTAGTTCTCTGGTCATGGCCCTTTCTGAGATTATTGGTGCTGTATCCTGCACTTGGAGGACACGGTGAATGAAGTCTTGAATAAGGCGGACATGGTTGATTAGTCTGTCAAAGCATGGCATGTGCCCCCCATAAAACACCTGCCCCCAGGGCTCACAGCAGATCATTTAATTGTAGCCATGTTTATTTCCAATTATTTATGACTTAAACACTTTAGATAAAAAAGAATAATTGTATACTTGTGTGAGGGACGTTCTTTACAATTTTTAGAAAAATCTAGCCTATTTTTGATGGCTGCCCAAACTAACGTAGAACATTATTATTTAAACTGGTTTGTTTGATGTTGTATCCTAATCAAATGTTTTTTTTTTGTATGTCCTTTATAGAAGTATTACTGGACATGAGAGCTTCAGGAGGAGAGTTGGGATGGCTTACGTTGCCACTTGAGAATGGAGTGAGTATTTATACCTCTACAGGCATTTTTAAAAGTTCAGGTTGAAGACTGTATTTTCAAAGGAAGCTCCCAGGTTCTTGTGAGAATGTGAATATGGTTTAGTAACTCCTCTTGTTCATTCACTCTGGGAGAGAAGGCATGAGTGGCACCTATGAGGGTTGGCTCCGCTCTGCTAGTCTTGTTTTAACAGTAGCCTTTCATAAAGTAATTATGAATTCCATAAAAATCAAAGTTCAGCCCACATTTAAATTGACATTACCAAATGAATTTAAAAAATCCCAGCAGATTGTTTTCACTTATTTTTTTTTTAAACTACAAAAAGTAGATTTACTTTCTTTGTCAATTGCTTTGAAATTCTGATGTGATTTTTAGATCAGTATAAAAATGTGAGAAGGGAAATACTGTTCCTACAGAGGACATCTCTCATATCTCTATCTATAGTTCAGTGGCTTTCCATCTAAAAAAAGGAACAGGACCTGTGTGGGCAGCAGCATGTTTCTTTTGGGTCTTGATGATTTAAAGACTAAATTTAGGATAGTATTGTTAGTTTTACAGTTTATCATAATAGTAATAATAATATACTAATAATAGTGTATTTCTGTTATTTTAAAATGTGGTTAATTAGCTGCATTAAGTGCTAAGGAAATGTACATTTTCCCCTTTCATTAAAAGAACCCTAGTTTACTGTATTGTAATAGTTAACAAAATCTGTCCCAGAGACACAGCAGCAGGGAGTGCTTACATGTGAGATGTTAAATGGAGGCTTTTAATCTTGCTACTCGTCATTGCTTTCCTCTCTTAAAATGTCTTAATTGCTGCCATTTTCTCTGCTGTGCCTTTGCTGTCTGCTTATAAACCTCTATTTCACAACCATAAGTGTTAGCTGGTTTTCTGCGGTAGTGTTTGCTGGACTTGCGTCTGCTTCACGCACATGGGCCTTTTGTGTGTCAGTGGAAAACCACACACGTTGTGAGCACAGCACATGTCAAGGCTATAATCTTAATGCGTGGAAGAAACGGACATTGTTTCCTTGTGAACCTCTCACTCAGTGTGAAATGTCTCATCAGTGTCTTGTTGGAAAGAACTTGTAAAGTGACTTTTGAACCCTTAACTCATCACTCTTCTCTGTCTTTCTCTTTTCCTGTTTTGTAGTGGGAGATTGTCCAGACTGTGGTCAATGGCTCACTTCTTTATACCTACAGTGTTTGTAATGTGGACTCTACTGAGCAAGATAATTGGGTACGCACCACCTTTATCCAGCGACGGCCAGGGACAACACGTGTCTCTATAGAGCTACAATTTGTTGTGCGAGACTGTAATTCTTTTGGTAGTTCCTCTGTGTCCTGCAAAGAAACGTTCAACCTCTTTATTTCCGAGGCTGATGCTGACGTGGGAACCAGCTTCCGCAAAGGCCAGTTTCGCAAAATAGCCACCATAGCCCCTGATGAGATCACGAGGGGACCTGTTCTCAAGGTTAACACTGAGACAAGAACAGTGGGGCTTCAGTCTAGGAAAGGCTTCTACCTGGCTTTTCAGGACATGGGAGCTTGTGTGGCATTGCTTTCCGTCAGAATCTACTACAAGACCTGTCCATCCACAGTACAGAGCCTAGCAGTTTTCCCGGAGACTGTGGCAGACGGTCTCAAAGAAGTGGAGGGATCCTGTGTGGAAAACGCAGTCAGCCAGGCCACCCCTCGGATCTACTGCACAGCTGAGGGAGAATGGGTGGTGCCAGTTGGCCAGTGCCAATGTCTTGCGGGCTATGAGACGACCGAGGACTCCTGCCAAGGTAAACAGTGTTGGTGACATGCCACGCATTGAGCTAAGAGGTTTTTATGTTGCTATGTGAGCCATAGTAAATTAAACACCCACAAACTTTGGCATACATGTGAGAAATTAGTTCAGAGGAATGTTGAAAATGAAAACGCTTCATAAAGGTTGAAATAGATAAGGTTAGATATAACAAGATACAGCATGAGTCAGGGAGGAAACGGAAGATGTCTAAACCTGTTTGTTTTGTATTACAGTGCATTGTTTGGATATAATAACCACAGCTAAAAGTTCAGCAGTGTACTCAATGTATTATCTGTCTACCTGTTGCCCAATAGCTCATTCTTCCACTGCTTTTTCTCAGGACTTTGGAATGGGGCTGGGCTGCGGTTTTGTTAACTATACGGTTTTATAGCTTTAGGTCATTTAGTAAAACAAAGATGACTAATATATTTTTAGAACTGGACAAAATTGTTGTGGTTATAACAGAAGCCCCATTCCAATGGTTAAAGCAAAGGCATCTGGACTTAGTTTTCAAGATGAAGACGTTTTATGTCATTATGAGATGAAAAATCTTCATAATGACCTGGATGACTGAGAACCTTCAGACAACAGTTAACATTAGTGTTCAAATCATGTTACTAAACAATATTTTGTGATAGCAGGGCACTTTTTTAGTATGTTGGCACATTTGTTTTCAGTGAAATTACATCCGAAAGAATGATACTAAGAAAGAACTAGGAATCTTAAAAATGTATCTATTCGTGTTACTGACAAAAAAAAGAGAATCAAAGTATGCAAAGCCTTTAGGGTATGCGTTACCTCCGAGAAAGAAGTGTTGCTGGATAAAAAAAAGGCAGCATAGTTAGGGACACATTTGTGGTTGTCTTACTGTAGGGCCTCCTACTGTTTTTGTGGAAGATTGGCCTTTCTTTGGCATTCACGGGTGTGGTGTGTCCAAGTGTTGTAGGAAATGTGGGAGGAAGGAGGAAGGAAGGAGGGAGGGCACAGTATGTTGCGGGGATTTCTGAAAGGCATTCTTTCTCCCTGGCGTCACCTACACTACTGATTGACAAAAGGAAGGGCCGTGTCAGAAAGAGTACCTGAGTGCCATGTCTTCTTCTCACAAGTATTTGTTTGCATGGGTTGCCAGGGCGACCGAAACCACAGATTACAGGGAAGTTGCTGACACGCCTATCAGAGGTTAGACTGAGTCAGGCATGCGGTTTATGGCTCCCAGTCACCTTGACTGACAAAGTTTGGTAGAATGGTAGATCTTTTAGCCCTGGTGCCTGATTATTACAGAGCACTTTTAAAGTTTTAATCTTCTGAGTTTTTGAAAACAAAAGAGATTTCAGATGCTCAACTCTATCATGCACCTTGAAGCAGAACTGAGAGCGGTTTAAAAAGCAGACATTTATGATCCATGAAACCAAGTCTGGCGGATAAACTGCTTTGGTCTACACATAAAAAAAAACTGGTTTCGTCTTGAGTGTAAGCCTACCTTCCAGTTTCACATTTACAGGAGAAAAGTGATATCTTAGAGGCTCAAGGCCTGATATGGATTCCCCAACTGTTGTGGGAAAAGGAAGTCAGTGAGTTGAGGAGGAATGCTGACTGACACAAATAAGCAGGTTGTCCTTAGTCGGAGTTGGAGGGTGGGGAGTGAGTCAGGCGACAGTTGGTACATGGTTAGTTCCGTGGCTGCTTGGTTAGGTGTGGAGTGTAATTTAGTCAAGAGGATTAGTAGAGCAACAGGACAGCTGTTAGCCAATGACATGCTCCGCTTTGACTCTCTTTGCTCTTTCATCCGGTGGTTAACACACGCAACAAGCTCCCTAATCCATGTTCCCACTCATTAGAACAATGGGCTGACACAAAGAGCCGAAAACAGATTCAATTAACCGATGCATTGGTGCGGAACATAAGTCCTTTTCACATTTGTCTTGTAGTCAATGGGGGTGTGAGAAAAAGAAAAGCACTATTTGGACCAACAAGTGAATACTGAATGAACCTTTTAATTAAAATAAAATAATATGTTCACCATATAAAATGTTAAAATATACTTTTATACAATATACAGATTTATGTGTTTATATTTATTCATTGCACACATCCTGCCATTTGGTATAATGAATAGTGCAACATATTTATAGCACCACCCTAGTCCAATCTAGTAAACAATACATGAAAAGGCCTAAAGTTCCTTTGGTACGTGACAGAAGTCCTGCTGCTAGAGCCCAGGATGAAATAAGTAGGCCTCCTTTTCTTATGCGAAAAGACCTTTACTACTCCCCCATACCTCCAAGTTACTCCCCAGAGAGAACTTCTGTTGGTGCTCCAGACTGTTTCCCATCCCCCCCAATTCTTCTATTCATCTTTTTCTCCACTGCTCCAACTCCAACCTGCTCCTTCTCCTTTGCTGTGGCATTACTTGGAGTGCAAAGGTCCTTCTGCCTTTGTGGAGGAGTAACATGACCACTATCCAGGTTTGATTCAACCTCTTCTTTTGGCCACCAGCAAAGGGGCCAGATGAAAGGTTACTCCCAAGGGAGAGACGCTAGACTGGAAGCAGAGACAGGAGCCATTATTGTACCAGTTTTTTACTGCTTCTTGGAGGCTTTTAGCACCCCTTTCAGAAGATATGTGCATACTTTTCTATAAACGCACTAAAATGGTTCTCTTCAGCAGCTTTTCCTCCTGATTTTCTTGTCTTCTAACTTTTTGGCCTTGGTTCTTGTAATTTGCGACTGGTGTCAGAGGCTAGTGGAAGGAAGGAAGAGACGGAGGAAACATCAGGCTGACTTGGATCTCCCATGCTTCATAGTTTTCTGTCCGGTCTACATGTTCATTAACCCCTCATGCCCTGGAAGGCCTTTTATCAGTTTTCCTAAACACTCCACTAGAGTCCAAAGTGCTATTTCCTTTTGCAAAAACACAAATATTATCTTGCAAAGTTTCACTGAAGTAATGTGTATCAGTTCACCTGATGGATTAAATGCTCTGCTCTCATCCGGTTCACACTGGCAGAGTGTGACCTAAGATTAGGCCTTTGGGCAAAAGGCAAGTGCAGGCACATTGTCAGGGAAATCCCTTTTCATTCCACTGGAGACAAAGGCTCTATGATCATAGATTTCTCAAAACAAACGCTTCCTGTCAGGTGGACCAGCTTTGTCTTAGATAGACTATGTTTGCATTTTGTCATTCTTCTGGCATTTGTCTATTTCACACTTGCTGCTTAATGTCATCCACAGGCCTAACCCATAATCTTTTTTACACACAGCGTGCAAACCAGGCTACTTCAAATCCGCTCTCTCGAACGAGCTGTGTCGAGTATGTCCAGACAACACCAAGCCATCAGCTGCTGGTGCCACTACATGTGAATGTGAAGATGGCTTTTTCCGCTCCCCTTCAGACCCCCTTACAGCAGCTTGCTCCGGTAAAGTCTTGAATTTACTGCCATTAATTAAAAAGTTAACATTTAACTTACATCTGAAACAAAGATCTGTCTAACCGGTGTTCTTTCCCCCCAAAGCTCCACCCAGTGCCCCTCGTGACCTGACTTCCACCACTCTGTCAGCAGAGGGCAAGCTCCAGCTTTCTTGGAGCCCACCGCTTGTGACTGGGGGCCGCAGTGACCTGACCTACAGTGTGGTCTGTGAACTCTGTGATGCTTCGTCGTGCGTCCCCTGTAGTGAGAAGATACGCTATGACCCAGCTCCCAAAGGTCTACAGGACACCACAGTTGTAGTAGGGGACTTGGACTCTCATCTTAACTACACTTTCACCGTGGTGGCTCACAGTGGAGTGTCACTGTACAGCTCAGAGAGACCCACTGCAATGCTCACTGCTGCTCTGGACTATTTAGGTAAATGAAAACAGTGCTAAAAATACTAGGAAGTGGTTGGGTATTTGGGTATTGCTCATCTGGCATTTGGAAATTAGAGTCCACAGAAAGTTAGGAAAATGATTCAACAGAACACCTTTTATACACAATAAAATACTAGACTGACTGACTAATGTTTTGCTTTCTATCTGTCACCAACCATTAGATCCTCCCAAGGTGACGCTGATCCATCTGGATGACTCCAGCCCCACCAGTCTGTCTCTGTCGTGGGCTCTGTCTCGCAGACCTCCTGCTCACATCAGTCACCGCTATGAGCTTATGTACCGCAGAAAAGTAAGATACACTGCTTCTTTGTTTCCTTCTGTGGTGTTACAAATGCTGTTGGAAGAAATTCAAATAAGTTTTTAAATAGAAAAACAAAACAAAATAAAAAAAATTGATCAACCTAATTTTTTGTTTGTCTTTTCTCAGGATGTTGAAGGCGAGAGAGATGTTACTACTTACACAGTCCTGATTTTGGATAAAAATTCAGTCCACATAAATGATCTTTCTCCAGACACTACGTACATGTTCAGGGTGCAGACGCTAAGCACTGAAGGCAATCCCAGCAGCTACAGCGCAGAGCATGAGTTTCATACTTTACCATTAGGTACCAGCAAATTTAAAATCTCCACACAATTATTTATATTGTCACATACCTGCATTTAAATTCTGTATTTAAATCATTGTGTTTTTCTATTATTTGTACAGCTGAGTCCCGAATCCAGAACAACTCCACCATGGTACTTGGAGCGGTTGTGGGAGTTGCTGTTATGTTGCTTATTGTGGTGGCTGTCCTGCTATTTCGCAAACGGTTGGTGGCATTGTATATCCACATTTAACGCTAGTGTTATTAAGATAAATATTATCTACAGACCTTCAAGCTGTGTGTTTATGTACCACAGGCATGGAAAATTAAGGATATTGTGTTATGACAGCCCATAAAGGGTTTATCAGGAAAAGGCTGTCCTGTTATTGAGCACAGCCTTGTTTTTTCCAGCTGTGACCATCCTGTAATTTCCATAAATCCAGTCTGTGTTATGTTTAGTCTTACTGGATTGTGTCTATGCTTCACAGGAGGCAGAGCTCTCGTGGCAGAGGTGGCCCTGAAGATCCATTTTCCACAGGTGACTGAAACAATAGAGCAAAAGATTTATTAGGAAAAAAAAGCTCAACCCCTTTTGTGTGTTTTCTAATTTTATCTCATATTCTTGCTTCAGATCAACGGAAGCCCCTGAAGACCTATGTTGACCCCCATATGTATGAGGATCCAAACATTGCCATTATGAAGTTTGTCACAGAAATTGATTCTAACTCGATAAGCAAACAAAAAGTAATTGGTGTAGGTGAGTGATAGTGAAGAACTTTACCCTTTAGACAAATAGAATTTGTAAAATGCATTTATTTATTTTTTTACATTTCCATGTGCCATATTTTGTCCTTTTAGGAGAATTTGGGGAAGTTTTTCGTGGTGTGATGAAGTCTCCATTGCGAGGAGAAGTGGCTGTAGCCATTAAAACTCTGAAACCTGGCTATTCAGAGAAACAGAGGCAGGACTTCTTGGGTGAAGCCAGCATTATGGGCCAGTTTTCCCACCCAAACATAATCCACCTGGAGGGAGTTGTTACAAAATGTGAGTCTTAAATACCTCAATAAATTATATAAAATTATGATTTTCTTTTTCTTAATTTAAATAAATAAATGTATTCTATTTTTCAGTCAAGCATGCAATGATTGTGACAGAATACATGGAAAATGGTGCTCTTGATACTTTTCTCAAGGTAAGTGCTGCAGTTTAAGACTTGATTTAAGCTCAGGCTGAATCCTTGTTATTCAAGTCCTCTGACAAGTGACTACATTTTTTAAAACTTTATTTAGGGCCGGGATCGAGAAATTCCTTCATACCAGCTTGTGGGCATGCTCCGAGGAATAGCAGCAGGAATGAAATACCTGTCAGACATGAACTACGTCCACAGAGATCTGGCAGCAAGGAATGTTCTTGTTAACAGCAACCTGGAGTGCAAAGTCTCAGATTTTGGTCTGTCACGAGTGCTGGAAGAGGATGCTGAGGGCACCTACACAACCAGAGTGAGTCAAATAGCCATAATTTACTGTCTCAAAGTACAAAAAAAGAGAACAATCACCGCTTTGTAGTCTACATAAATAATGGCAGATTGTTAATGACTGCTTAAATCTCAAATGTTCAGTCTAAATTGTTGTTCTTTCAACGCCTTGTGATTTCCATTCCCCCCGTTATTAAATATGACTTGTTAATGTTTCTCTTCTGTCAGGGAGGTAAAATACCTATCCGCTGGACTGCCCCTGAGGCCATCGCATACAGGAAATTCACTTCAGCAAGCGATGTATGGAGCTTTGGCATTGTCATGTGGGAAGTAATGGCATTTGGAGAACGCCCCTACTGGGACATGAGCAACCATGAGGTACAGTTCATCTCATGGTTGAGTGATTGCTTGTGTTGGCCTGTGTAGTTCATCCATAATGTATAAAGTGCAGTTCCCACTATTCATTGTATATGTTCTGGAAAAATCAACATATGCACACAGCATGTTTATTGGCAGTCCTCCTTTTAAAACACTTCTGTCACATTGGCCAGGAACATAACTTTTATTCAATCTGCACACTTTATTTTTTTTTTAGGTTATGAAGGCTATCAATGAGACTTTTAGACTTCCTGCTCCAATGGACTGCCCATCTGCCATCTACCAGCTCATGCTCCAATGCTGGCAAAACGACCGCTCAAAAAGACCACGCTTTGTAGATATTGTTAACATTTTGGACAAGCTGCTTCGAAGCCCAGAGTCTTTAAAAACTATTGCTGACTTTGATCCTCGGTAGGTTCATGGTCAAACAAATGTAATCGTGTTTAATCCTCATCAAACACACAAAACTGTCAAAGTACTAATAAAAGTAATCCTAAATACACTTTCTCTTGCAGAGTGTCGATCCGCCTGCCTAGTACCAGTGGCTGTGACGGCACTATGTTCAAGTCAGTGCCTGAGTGGCTGGAGTCAATCAAAATGAGCCAATACAATGAAAGTTTTGCTCGTGCTGGAATTACTTCCATGGACCAAGTGCTCTCCTTAAGGCATGAGTAAGTCAGCATATGGCACAGGTGCAGCTTTTACACACTGCAGTAATTTATCTGGCACTGCGCCACATTTTATTGAACACAGGAAATATTGAGCTCTCAGCTTGAACATTTGTTTTCCAGTTTGTTAATACAGAAACACTCCTCTTTCTCTCCATGTCATTCCTTGCATTCTATTCTCCCATCTCCATACCATATCACAGCTTTTTTACAGTATCTTTTAAACAGTATCTGTATTGTTTATTTTAGCTTACTCTGACACTATCAAATGTCTTTCCCTTCTAGAGACATCAGAAATATTGGAGTGCGGTTGCCCGGTCACATGAAGAGGATAGTCTATAGCATCCTGGGTTTGAAAGATGAGACCCACTCCCTCAGCGTGTTTGCTGTGTGATCTAAGCATTCCTCCAAATCAAAGTGCACTGACCGACCATACCATATCACTCATTGACAAGGAGGACTCATGCAGAGGCTGAAAATGAGATACAAAGCAGTTTTTTTTTCTCCTCTTGCAAAACGGAGAGTGACTGAAGAGGATTCTCTAAACCACTCAGAACTGACTAACATTTAAAACACTTATGTACTTTATGATAATTCAAGAAAATTTATTTTAAATATGTAAAATGTTTTGAACATTAGAAATGTGTATATTGTATTCAAATGTACAACAATGTGAGATTAATGTGAGTGCTTGGGCTTGTAGGCCTACTTACATTTCTGACTGAAATATTAGACTCTATGAGATTAAGAGCTCCTTTTTTCCAAGCACTGGCTGTCTTCTGAGTATATCTGGATTTTTAAGTCGTGGTTTGCTCCATTTTTGATTAATAGGACTTTTATTTAACTAAATACTGAATAATAATTGTACTCAGGGCAAAAAAACAAACATTCTTACTGTTTATAGTTTCAATTTTCCTCAAGTAATTTCTTTGTTTACATTATGTCTTACAGCTGTCTGTTTTATTTAATATTTATTTTATATTTATGATGTATGTTACATGAAAAGTCTTTTGTCACATTAATGTAACTAAATGTATTTTTGTCTTGCATAAATAAAAACAATGTTGCCTTGTGACATGATGACTTTATTCAGATGGGACTGATCAAACTTGGGGACTTTAGCAAGGTGGAGCAGAATGTCACACTTACACACAACAGAGCTTCATCATAGCACTGTCTCTTAGCAATGTTAAATTCCCTTCTGTTTATATTGAAATTTCCATGGTAAAGTGTCATTTCTGTCCAACAGGTGCCGCCTTGAAAAAACAATCTGTTATAAGTTTAACACATCTAAACTACTTCACAGATAAGGATAGGATTTTGGCTACTTTGAACTATGGAGTGACAGTTCATGTGCCTGTGACAAATTTAGCATTTACTTTTGCACAAAAGTTTCTCTCACACAAACATTAGCCTACACTTCCAGGCAAGGGAGTGGCCTGTTCTGCTGGCCTTCTGACCTGAATCACAGACCTATATAAGACTTCAATGAGACGGGTCCAGGGAAGACTACATTAGAAGAGATTTGTCCTATGTAGTAAAATGGAGAGAGCTACTATTTTGTCTGATGATTCAGGATATCTGCAAAGCTGTGGTGAACACAAATTTGCAGGTCAACGGATAATGCATAAGAGTTCATTCTCCTTTTTGCCAGGTTTTAAAGCTGCAAATTTATTTTTCAGGGCATTCATATCCTACAGGAAAGATTGAGGTAATCGGAAACATTTTTCAGTTTACTGTCAATGTGAGTGAGTTTTTACCAGAAGATGTTATTATCACTTCATCTAACAACTTAATAGAGGTCCATGCTGAGAAGGTAAGCCGAATCCGTGTGTAAATAGTTTTTGGTTTATTGAAAATTATTTTTTAGTGGCTACTTATTGTATGTTTTTTATGATTCAGATGGGGGAAGATGGCACTATCACCAACACTTTATCCCATCGCTGCAAACTACCAGCAGATGTTGATCCTGTATCTGTAACCTTAAACCTGGAAAGCAGTGGCGTCCTGACTGTCAGAGCTCAGAGGGTATCAAAGTGGCTTACACAAAAGCATAAATCACACCTTTTGGCTGTTACATTAAAATTGTTTTTTTTTTTTTTTGGTTGTAGATGGAACCCGGGCACTCGCCAACCACCCCCTTTTGAGGAACTTTGGCGTCATTTAGTGGCCGAAATAGGCTAAAACACCCAATCACTTAATTTTTTTTACTAGATTTTTTTAATTAGATTTTACTATTCAAAATCGTATGTTAACTGTGCTACAGAAAATCCCCAAAAATGTTACGGCCTGTCGGCTGCAATCATTTACATTTAGCTTAAAAACGGCATACAAAATATAAACGTTTGTTTATAGTCATAAAATGTATCTCCCTTTGAAAAAAGTGATAAATTTATTTCTAAAATAAAGTTTGTATGATTGGGATATAGATCTGTGGTTGTTTTAATCTGAAGCCTTCTCGGTGGAGTGGGCGGAGCAAAACACAAACGGAAGTGACGACAGTGTTGCCAAGGGACGTTTTAGTGTACGGAAGTTTTTATCGCTGGCTCTTTAGATATAGCGGCTACCTTTGAATAATTAAGGCTAGCTAAATGCGACTTTTCGACTTGTCTTTTGACTTAGCATGTATGTGGACACAATTTAATTAGTATCTAACCGAATATGCAAGAATCACATTTGTGTTACTTTAAATCTAACTGGTGAGATCCTAGCTTTATAGCTAACGTTAACTTTGAAAATGGCACAAATTCCCACTCATGGATCCATCATAGTGACAGACTGGCATCAGTGTAAAGAGAGCAAAGAATATTTCAGTAAGATACTACACAAGAAAAGGCGGAAAGAATTTGGTATGACTTTTTTTTTTTTTTTTAGTTTGGCTACCTGTTAATTTTGTGAGTGACTTTTATTTCAGGCTATATTTCTGGCTTTTATTATAAAGTTTAAATCTATGTTATGTAATTTTATCTTGATAGTATGCACAAATAGGAAATTTCATAAGGACAATTTCTTTGTCCTTATGATTATTTTTTATGGTTACAAAACCTACAAAATATTTAAGGAAAAGCGTTTAGGATGAGCCAAAGTCCTTCATACATACAGTAGTGCTTACATACAAACTAACTTAGTTGGCAAAGTATTTGTTTTACAGGTTTGTTGGAGTCTCCAATGATGTCACCTCTTGTAGCTGTGGACACAGTTCACTACAAAATCTTTCTTTCTGGCAAGACTGGGGTTGGGAAAAGTGCTGTTGTAGCACGACTTGCAGGTCGAAATATTCCTAACATGCATTATGAAACCACAGGTAGGTCTGGGCACATTTATTTTATTATAAAAACTGAGCTATGGTTTATAATATAGTATGCTTTTGTTATTTAGGGATTCAGACAACAATGGTGCATTGGCCAGTGAAACTTAAAGAAAATGGCAGAGTGTTATTCTTCCGCCTTCAGCTGTGGGACTGTGGAGAGAATGCTTTGCGGAGATTTGATCATTTGCTTCCAGTAAGTTTGTGTAAATTAGGAAGCACAATATATCCAAAATTTATTAAACTGAATTCAATATTTGTATCTCAAAGAATCACATTAATGCAAAAATTATCCAAACAAAGCTTTAAATACAACTGTAGTGCGTCCAAATGAGAAATTTCTGGTTTTAGACTTGGTTCATTTCTACATTTAGTCCCAGTTTAATGTTGGTTTAGTCCTAGTATAATCTTCAATACTGATAGCTCCTGTTTTACTGATGAGTGCAAGTTTATTCACATCACGAACACACGTAATGTTATCACAATATTTAAATAGTCATTGTAAATCTGACAGCTTTCCAATACCGCTATCTTGACAAAAAAAAAGTGTACATGTATGACAATGTATTTTTCATTCCAGTCCTGTAAGGAGCAGGTAGATGCTGTCCTCTTTCTCTTCTCTTTCACTGATCGATCATCATTTGAAGATCTTCCTAATCAAATATCCAAGTGGACTGGACCAGCTCTGGACAGAGTTGTTAAACTGGTGGTTGGTACAAAGTATCCTTTTTATGTTTTCCATTGATTATGGTAAATGGCATGCAGTTACTGTATATAGCACTTTTTTGCACCCTTCTCGGGCACCCAAAGCGCTTTACATTGTGCTTTCACTCACCCCATTGACACACATTCACACCTGGGGTAGACAGAGAGGGGGGCTGCCATACCCATGGCACCCACAGCCTTCTCCAACCACCACCAAACACACCTCTACAGTCACACACAGTCATGCACCAGTGCTACAGACACTGGCGGCAAGGTTGTTATAGGGCGACCGCTCTACCACTGAGCCACTGCATTTGTGCAACAAAAAAAGTTAAAGGTTCCAGATAATGAAGGGATTTCTGAGATAAAGGCACATGCATTTCCTTCACCTGTTGCACCAGGTTTGACCTCTTCATGCACTGTGATGTAGCAGAGAGAGACGTGAGGGCCTTCCAGATGACATGCGGGTTACCAGTGCTGCGTGTGGGAGGGGAGGTCAGCGACGGTCTGGGTGATGTAGCTCCCCTTCTCAACTGTCTGGCAGAGAGCCTATGGCATCAGGACTGCCTTACAGCTGGATCTGCAGAGCACCCTCCACATCCAGAGACAGACACCTTCCTTTGATCGTGGACCATCTTCTGTGTGTGCCTTTTACCGGACCATGTGCAGAAATTGTAGATTATGTTTCTACATCAGATGAAGCTCATCAAGCATTAAATTATGTACTAATCAGAATTTAACGTGAAAGTATACATGAACCAAGTTTTGAAATTTGGGATTACAGGGCTGTGGCAAACAATTGTGATCCCTCTTTTAGCATCATCATATTTCTGTTTAGTTTTTAATCTAAATTTCCCAAAGCAATGGAAAACAAGACATGATTCCCCCCCACCCCAACACAAGAGTGGTATAAAAATACTAGCTTTGCTTGAGATACAGAATCTTTGGTTAAATAAAAAGCACATTTATTGTATACAATTTTTAATGCAAGTTAATACAGTTCCATCTTAAAAATAAATAAAACTCCATGTGCGCACTTAAAGTGACATTAAAAACAATCTGAATGCCTTTTGTTAGACTGTGCTCTCAAACAAGTGAATTAGTGAGTTTACAGTAATCAAAACTAAATGAGAACAAAAATGAACACAAGTGTCTTTATTCTTCTCTCACTTTTGAGGACAAGACCTTCATCCATGTCTCCTTAGCGGCGCTGAAATAAAAAAATAAAAAATAACTGCTTTGATGCGTCGGTTTTAAACATTGTTGATCTTGATCTTGCTTACCTTGTGTCTGTGACAAGTATTAAAACTGTTGCTTGTCCAGTCTGCCTCTTGGATAGATGTAGTAAAAAAGAATTAGGGGGCAGACCCAGGACTTGCGTCTTCAAGGGCTCACAGTGCACAAGTTTGGGAAACTCTGCATGATCCAGAACCTTAAACTTCTCATCCCTTAAAGAGTTCATAAAGAGGAACAAATTTATGAACTACTAAAAATCTTACATTTTGATTTGCAGAATGCATTTTCATGCTGCTTAACTACACTGTGTGCACAATTAATAGGCAAGTTGTATTTTTGAGGATTAATTTTGTTATTGTACTACAGTGCTCTTGTCAATCCAAAATGTTAACCCTCAAACCTGAACATTTTAGTAAAAGTGAAGGTTTGGCTTTATATCTACATGTACACAACTATTAGTGAGCAGAATTATTATGCATTCCCATCTCACTTGATTATTTTCACCTGTTAAAGTGAGAATAACAAACTCAAAATTTTTAAAAAACAATTTCTAAAATTAAAAAAAAAAAAAAAAAAAAAAGAAGTAGTGACCAATATAGCCACCCTTCTTTTTGAAAAACAGTCACAAGCCTTCCATTCATGGAGTCAGTCAGTTCTTGATCTGGTCAGAATCAAATTTTTGTGCAGCCGCAACCACAGCCTCCCAGACACTGTTCAGGGAGGTGTACGTTTTACCTTCACTGTAAATGTCCTGCTTAAGAAGGGCCCAAAAGTTCTCAGTAGGGTTTAAGTCAGGTGAAGAAGGGGGCCATGTCATTATTTTTTTCCTCCATCTTTATGGCCTTTACTGGCCAGCCATGCAGTGGAGAACTTTGATGTATGCGATGGAGCGTTGTCTTGCATAAAAATCAAAGTCTTCTTGAAAGATGCAGACTTTTTCCTGAACCACTGCTTGAAGAAGGTGTCTTCTAAAAATTGGCAGTTGATTTTGAGTCCCGAAAAGGTCCAACTAGCTCATCTTTAATAATAACTGCCCATACCAGTACCCCACCTCCACCTTGCTGGCATCTGAGTCGAAGTGGAGCTCTGTGTCCGTTACATCTCATCAGTCCACAAAACCTTTGAAAAATCTGTCTTCAGCTATTTCTTGGCCCATTCTTGACATTTCAACTTATGCGTCTTGTTCAGAGGTGGTTGGGTTTCAGCCTCTCTTACCTTGGCCATGTCTCTGAGAACTAAACACGTCGTACTTCTTGACACTCCAGGTAGGTTGCAGTTGTGGAATATGGCAGCACTGGAGGATAATGGGTTCCTTGTAGCTTCACGTTTGATTCTTCGCAAATCTTTGGTGGTTAATTTGCATCTTTTCTTCTCGACACGTTTCTTGCAACCCTGTTGACTATTTGCTCCAAAACGTTTGATGGTTCTGTGATCACGCCCCAATGTCTTAGATATTTTAAGAGTGCTGCATCCCTGTGAAAAACTTAAATTTTTGACTTTTCAGAGTCAGTTAAATCTCTTTTTTGGCCCATTTCTTTGCCTGATAATTATGCACACCTTGATATAGGTTGTTGATCTCCTTAGGCCACACCCTCCCTCATTAGACAAATACACATCACCTGATATGCATCAAATCCAATAAGAACTCAAGTTTATACAGCAGCATGGAGTTGGAAAATTATGGATAAAATGATATGGTCAAAATAGTCACTTGCCTAATAATTGTGCAGGCAGTGTAGTTTGTTTCAATAGTGTGTGCATGTACTTTTTAGAGGAAATGATGAAAAGGTCATTGAGGAGGTGCAGGTAGATGTTTGTGAATGACATTCTTGAGTCGGAAGAACTCCCCACACTTAGCTGCTTCACAGGGCCTTGGTGCACCAGAAAACGCCCACTTATGACAAGAGGAATTGTCTGGATAGAGAAGATATGGTCAAAACATCTTGTAATAAAAAAATAAAAAAAATTAAATTGTCTTACCTAAAATGGTTACACACCTTAAATTTGCCAAAATCAAGTAGCATTTTCAGGCAGACAAGTTCTTCAATTTGTCTCATTTTTCTAACCCTATTGTCGCACTCTGTCATCACCTAGTCCAACAACAGTATTTTAATATTTGCCAGTTCTTACAATCAATTCTTTCACATTTCTTCAATTTCTCACCCCATGAATGACTTCTATGGCGTTTTCAAGATGTCTGAATGACTCCGAGTAAGGTTCAATCAATTTCAAAATAGTCTGAAATTCAAACGCAGCAGTATTGTATAATCTCCCAGTGACAAAATTTCACATCTATTTTCAAATCCCTCTCAATATACCCACCTCCAGTATGAGTTTAATGCGAGTAATTCTCTGAAAGGGAAGGACCAGGAATGACTTCAGGCTCTGCCTTTGACAGATTGGATGTTTCTCAAGTTTAGCGAGTGAGTACTGGAATTCTTTGTTTTGTTGCCTTGGGGGAAAAAAAAGCAAAGCAATAATGAAATTACCGGCCAATTGCAAGTTAAGGTTCTAACATTTGCAGAGAAGAGACGTACAGAAGTTGGCTGATCAGAGCCTCCTGGTACATCATATTTGTCACATATGGCACATAAAGGCTATTAAACTCAGGGCAATGCTGAAGCACAACGTCTCCAACCTGAGCACCTATGAGCACACTCTCTCCCAGTCGAACCTCTAGGTCTGTAAGAAACCTTAAAAGAGAACAACAGCAGCTCAGCAGAAACAAACTAAATCCACAAGATATATGCGTCAAAGTTCTCACTTCTCACTCGCCGCCATCACAAGCTGAATGTTGGAGAATAAGATGTGATGCTGCAGCTGAGTCAGTGTCTTTTTCAGGGCTGTAGAAGCATAGAAGTGTTTCACTGCAATTTCAAGGCTTCTTAAGTAGGATGCTTCAGAGCAGATCAACTCAAATGTTGTCTGAAAGAGAAATGATTCATGTTGTAGAAGAGAATGAAAAGAATTGGGGAGGGGAGAGAAGAGAACCACACCTCCTGAAGGCGAATCTCTCTTGGGGTCAAGCTGCAGAGTAAGCCAGACAGCTTCACTTCCTCCAAGTCCTGCCAAAGTGTACATGGAGTCACCTTAATAGGGTTAGATGGAGTGGAGCATAGAGGAGATTTATCAGGGCTTGGCTTAGGGGAAATAGAGCGAGAGTTGTAGATAAAGCCTCGATGGGCCTGTAGACTCTGGGGGGATATCAGGTCTGACAGGGATGTTTTTTTAAGCCGATGGAGATCATTCCTCACATTTTGCAGGCAGTAGTCCTGATAGAGCGGGGCTGGAAACAAAGGCTAAATATTACTCTATTTGTCAATTGACACTGATGTTTTCAATGGACAAAATAAACTTACAGTTACGAATAAACTTTGAATGAAATGATACACTCTGTACTTTTTCCTCATCTGGCTCTGATGTCCTGAAAATGAACCTGACGTTAAATCTGATGCATGTAAAATTGAATGTATTTATGATACAACAGCTCCTACCCTGGTGCACTTTTATTCTCATCAGTACTTTCCCCAGGTCCTTGATCACAGAGTGTCTTGGCCATTGCAGAATACAGTTTTTCAAAATCCAGTGTTTGTTTTAAAAGCATTGACTTGAAGGTTGAGGATATGTCTGTGGATGGACTACAAAAACACAAACACTTAGAACATAATAATGCGATGGGTTACAATTTGACAGTAACAATCAATACCTATTGTCCTCTGGCTGGCTCTCAGTGTCTGGTTCCCTTGAAGAAACTTGCTCTGATAACCTCATGGTTGGTAACTGTGACATTAACTTGCTCCCTGAAAGACTGTTTTCAACACCAGAGAACATATTTGTGATAATGCAGTGGGGCTTCTTGTCACTGCAGTCTGACCCAGCCATAGTTACTGAGTCTGGCAGTGTCTGCAGTCAGTTAAAAGGTGTCAATTAAGTAAAAATCAAAGCAGGTGTGTCCCGGGAAATGTTCCTACCCACAACAGCCTCTCATTTATAGTTCACACAAACACACGCTTTGGGTGAGCTCTTGGTGATTGCTAAAAGGTAATTAGGTGCAAAATACATTTATTTACAGAAACCCTCTTAGACACACATACAAAATTTAAAAATACTATTACCATTTTTATTTGCAGTTCTTTTAAATGTAATACAAGATAAAAGTAAATATTTCAATCTGTCTGAACATTATTGACTCAAAGCCATCAAAAATCTTGATAAAAGACATGAGAGAAAATATAACATATGGCCTTATTCAGAACAACACAAATGAGTAAGAAAAGATGATTTGTCACAATGAAACATAACAGAAATCAACAGTTTTGAGATCTAAATGTGGCAAAGCTGTAAATCAATGAATATTGACAAAGTGTATGAGATACTTTCATTAATGGTTAAATTGTACTGACAATGCCATGTTCTATATGATATCTCAACAAACACTGTTTATTTGATATTTTAGTGCCATACAGGGAAAGACTGATAAGTTTTTTTTTTTTAGCCAATAGCTTTTCCATAACTTTCCAATTTGTAAACAGAGGCTACATTCATTTAACTACCAGTTGTTTATCTTTATTTGAATTTTTTTGAAATCCCCATTGATGGAAATATATTCCAACATGGTGTATGAGTAAAACAACCCCATGTTGAAATGATTCGCTATACATAAACAATTAAAATGTTTTATAGTGTCCAGAGTCAATTATACATTGGGCAAATAATAGGTTGAACAAAAACAAATAAAAAAAAAAAATTCTCTAAAAACAATTAAATGGGTGGGCACCCACAAAGTCTGCATGCATGCAAACACACCTCACATCTGCTAAATCCAGAAAAAAGGTTTATTTTGTCATGTTTTTTACTTTGATTGTATTTTCTAAGACAAAACAAGAGATGTCATTTCCCTGTGTTAGATGTCCTCCCTGTTCAGCAGAGACCAAGAAATCTTATCAGTAACAGTGTTTAGACCAATGGTGAAAGGTCCTGGGCCTGAGTCTAGGTGGGCACAGTGATACTGCGGGCTAAAAGGGCCAGCAGAGCAAGCTCCACGACTCCATGGGCTTGTTCCAGCGCCTCAGCAGCCTCCTGGGCAGAAAAGCCAGCTGCCTGAATTCTCTGGATGTGCTCAGCTGGATACTGTCCGACAATGAGCTGTCGAGTACAAGCTGGAGCAGAGGTGTCCTCAGCTGACCCCACTTCCACAGACATAGGGCTGACAGTCTTTAAACTGTTATTGCTAGAGGCTCCTTCCACTTCGGCCCTTCTGCCCTGCTGCCCCTCGGGAAGTTCCCTTAACTCCAGATCACCTGCAGAATCTGCAGAAATCTCAGGATCAGACTGACAAATGCTGCTGTTACTGGCAACATGTTGCCCACAACCATCTGCTTTCCACTCCTCAGAGTCACCTGGACACAATTTTGGTCTTTGTCCCTCTAAAGTCTCTACTAGGTTGACATTAAGGTGCTCCTCCTGACCAGAGAGCCCTGGCAAAACACACTTGGATGGTTCCTTATTTGACACAGCAGCAGCATGGTTGGCTTTGGCATTGGTTGGTTGAGTAATGGCAGTAGAGGGTTCAGGTCGGGGTTCTGGGGGGCATTTTTCATTTTCCTCCGGTCTGAAAGGGTGTGGAGGAGAACAAGAGGCACTACGGTTTTGAGTGCCCTTGTTGGTGACGATCAGCTCGTGCAATTCCTTCAAAGCAGCAGCCAATGAAGGGATGCTGTCAGACCGTGTGCGCTGTTCCACCTCAGGCTCCTCCCTCTCTGAGGATACAGTGGTGTCGCAGACTGAGGAGGACTCCATTTGCAAAGAGTCAGGTTGGTCCAGAGTACCTAGATCAGGTACATCAGACTCCTGTTCCATCGGCTGCACTGGAGAAAGTTGCTCTAGCTGTAGATTTGTGGTGCTGTTCACCCCCTCTTCTAATCCATCCTCTGTCTCTGAAGTTTCCGTCTGTACCTCTTCTTCCACACTTCTGCCTGTAGACATGTCCTCAGGATGGGCACATGTGGAAGGGACATCTGTGGGGGAGTTGGTTACAGGAGGCACGATGGAGTCGCTCTGGTTAGACAGAGGAGTAGGATGGCCCTGAAGTGGAGGACCAGCATAATCTGGCCCTGAAGGCTCCAGCAGGCCAGGGAGGTCCTGGCCTTGCCCTGTTGCTGAGAGTGTGTCGGCTGAGGCCAGACATGAGTGATCCAGGGTCTGACTCTGGGACTGGCCAGAGGAAGTGGATGACCTTTGGTCTAGGGTTTTGGGTGATGTAAGTGGTGTTGGGGGCAGGGGTGAGGTAGTTTGTCCATCTGCAGTGTCTAAGAGAAAATATATTTGAATTAGACTAGAATTTGTTGAATTTCCTAGGAGCCCGTGCTATATCCATTTATTATATAATATTATCCTTACTGACAATACAGAACAAAATAGTTGAGGTAAACTCCTAAATCAATTGTATCCGAAATGCTGTGCAAACAAGAACTAAATGTATACCATCAAATCAATCATGAGAAAACTGCAGCAAAATAAATAGAAATAAATTGCAATGGACTTAGCACTGGCCATGGATCCGTAGATTTGCAGTACCTTGTTTGTGGGGCCCCTCCAGGTGTCTCCCAATGCATCAGTGCTGTCCTGCTCAGGGGTTAGGGCACACCACACACAAATCATGCAAAGGGACGGAGAAAGTTAGCGGTCACACACAGGGCATGCAGCACACTGTCAGCCTTTTCACACACAGATGTGAAAAGTGTCAGCTTATAAACAGCTGCTTGAGTTATGTAAACCTTTACATGAAGGTCACAGTACCCACCACTCTACACTCTTTGAGGCCACGCTCATTAAGAAACAGACTGGAACTAAACAGTAACCTAAAATAAATTATACCAAGTAGACATTACTCCATCAACCTAATGCTATTGCAATGCCTAATAAGTCAATAAGGCTACATGTGTTTAATATGACAATGACACTGCTATAATTTACAGTTTCTGTGTGATAAGATAATGCTGCCTAACCATTTTAAACTGTATCAACCACAACTAACTTTCTTAAATGTTCAGAAATGTAGTTCTGCATGTAACAATTTCTACTAGCACTAAATGTCTTTAGTGAGTCAGTTTCAAGTGTTGTTTTCACTCTCCTTTAGAGATTGTTCTATTCTGGTGTGCTATCCACAACAGAAACTGGCCTGTGCCTTCTACAGCAATAACAGATCTTTAGTAGATGTGAACACCAAACTAGTCTTACACTAGTAATGAGTAAAGAAATACTGTTTAGCTCTACTAAAGAAATCTATGGACGTCTTGAATCTCCAATTACAAATATGATGCATTGTTATTTTAGCCTTTAATAATCAACTGAGATAGAAAACAAAAGGAGAGTATATGTGTCATTGATCTCATTGCCAGAGCCAGGACACAACGTGCATTACCAATTTGGGCCACCACTATGTTATGCATATACCTTTATATGCACATAAAGACTTTTAAAACCATATCTAATGCAATATTGTTCTTGTTACATGCTGTAACGCTGTTTTTGTGATGTTTTGAGTGGTTTCAAGTGATGTGCATAAATGACATTGAGTGTAAGAAGCTTTAAGTGGCACATGCAGATGTAATTCTGACTAAGCTGAAAAAAACAAAACAAAAAAAAAAACTGATTGAAAAGGAGACCAAAGTGCAGAGATGGGGCATGATTCCTCACCGCTTTCCTGTATTGACCTCTGCAGCGCTTCTGCTAGTTCTCTGTCAGCTATCTCTTCTGGACGGGCCTCCTCTCGTCCTTCTGCTCCATAAGCAAGGCGGGCACACTCTGGCAACTCTGCCTCAGCTAGGAAGCGGGTTTCAGTGCCGGTAGTGCCTATTAGAAGCACATTCTTTTTCAAATCAATAGAACACTGCAAAATAAAAAAAAACAGACAAATTATGCTTCAATCTTTTTCTTTTTTGCTTCAATACAAACCAATACTACAACTAACATTAAACTCACATTAAAACGAGTTCATACCTGGTGTCTCTTTAGCATATCCAAACCAAGAAGCATATCCATCGGCTGGTCCTCCAAGATGGAGAAAGAACAAGGCAAGAAGTCTCCTTCTATTTGGACCTGAGCTTTTAATTCAAAAGAGTATATTGAGTTAGTTATATGAACAATATGGCATCACTGACAAAGAATTAATATGCAGGATATCTCTTTAAAAAAAATACCCAGATGAACTCTGCCAATAATTTTCTGGGTGCCCACTCCCTTGGCAATCCCTGCCCAGCGTCGGTCCACTAGCCGCATGATATTACAGCGCTCAGCACATGCTTGGCTCATAATAGTCATTTGAGCTCCTAGTGTCAAGCAGACACAGGGGACATGATTACTTTACTCAATATAACATAAAATATAGTTACTGCAAAAGAACCACTTATTTTATTACCCGAGTCCACAAAAGCTTTCACTGGGTGCCCATTGACTTTGCAATTGATATAGAGCATAACAACTTGTCCAAAGCTTTCTGGTGCCTCCTCCATTGCAATTGTCATATTTTCTTCAACATTGTGCTGCCTAATGAGAAAAAGACAATGGCTTCAAATTTTTGATCATCCAACAACAACATTTAGAAATAGTATTGTGCAAATGAGAAATGTGTTTTATTACATTTAATTCTCACTAAAAACTTTACAGTGTAGTTCATACCGAATGGCCTCCTCAATCTTCGCTTGAGCTTCTAAATCAAAAGGATCTGCAGTGAGAAGTCTGATTCTTTCTCGTTCTCTTTTGGCACGATCCTGTTGTTGCTCTAGTAGGACCTTAGTAAATCGTTCTAAGAAAAAATGACATTAGCATGAATAACCGACATATCAGACAGAAACATTCTACACTATACAATGATTAATTGTTCTCACCTAGATCTCCACTGAGCAGGGCCTCTGCAAGGGGGGGGTTCCGCTCTTTAAGGAGTGACAACTCATGTGGATTGGATAATAGCATCTGTTGGAGTAAGGCAGGGTCATCCAGCCCCTGAGGAGAGGAGCCATGAAAGGCCGGTGGTGAGGAAGGCTGTGCACTGCCCTGTGGCGGTGAAGTCGGTTGCGGGGGCCTCACAGCATTGCGTTGACTATTCGAAGTAGAAGTGCCCGGGACTGAGATGGAACGAAAGTCAATGTGTGGCAGACCTACAAGCAAAGATAGTAAAGAGTGAAAGTAAAAGTAAGTTCAATGCAGCAACAAACCTACCCACAACCACCCAGAAAAGTAAAAATGGTGTTAGATTGTAACAAACCTAACATGTGATTTTTAAATAATGGGTAATACCTGGAAAGGCTGACTGAGTGGGTGGTAGCCTTCTGTCAGCTTGCCTAAGAACCACCACATCTCCATCCTTTACACCATAATTCCCCAAGGCACGGGTAGGGTCTTTCAGCGGCTGTTCTACATATGTTATCTGAAAACAGAAAATAAATGACAGGGGTAAAATAAATCCACATAATAGATATGTATATGAGGAACTTATCTGATGTAATTCAAGGTTTACAAAGAATTTATTAGCATTTCCCAATGCAAGGCAATAACATAGTACTGCCAAAAATTACAGGTTTCATCTTTATTATATTATGTCATTTTTGCGTATTCAGCTAACGTTAACTGTTAAGCCCTTTGCGTTTCATTTGTTTAGGCAAAATCGAAAGTATGAGCTTGACAAATCAGTGCTGGAAATATTTCTTTCCTAAAAAATCATCATGAAGAATTGGTTGTTGTTTCAAATGTAAAAAATGCAAATGTAAAGTAAATAATCATGGTTTCCTGATACCTACCATGTAAAAACAATCCGATTCATGCTAGCAGATGAGCTAATTAGCGAACTATTAGCTTTGTTAGCTTCATGACCACATAAAGCCTAACTCTTACCTGAATTTCACCAGCTGGAATCCCTGACTCTAATTCACAAAGTGCTACAAAGTCTCTCAGCTCCAGGTCCGGAGACACTTCCAGGGCGAAGGTGCTTTCAGGACGGTCCCTGGGTGCGCAGAAAACGGTGACCAGCATTGCTTTGACGGGACAGACTCACTGGACAAACCCGCTGCAACAGAGTGGGATTAGTGTAGCTCCTTGGTTTACAAAGGGAATCTCAATGTATCAATGGGATTTCATCCGAGATTTTTGTTTATTCTACAAAACAATATTCTGAAGACTGTGTTTGTTATGCACTTACTAGAGCGAAGTAAGGAGTGAGTTTCTGGTTTAAACAACAAGCCTCAACAACATCGAGTATCGGTTTTACTCGTACAGCTTGTTTACGGCACGTCGTCACAAGTGACTCTTCTTCGTGGGTTATTAGCTCTGCAGCAGTGTCGTCACCGCCACCCACCGACGAGGCTCAAAAACAGGGGCCCAAAGAGGGGCCCGGGGGCCAAATTTGGCCCGCCAAAGGTTTGCATTTTTTGTAACTGAAATTGTAGGCTGACTATTGATTTAATATGCAGCAAAATTTACGTGGGACACCATAGATTGTATAAATACACCCAGTTCCTCAGCCCAAAACTGGTGAGTGTACTGTTCCAGGCTCGTTTAACAGCTGTTGGTTCATTTCACCTCATTTACAGAAAACAAATCACTGACAAACAAATAAGGCATATTAACAACTTTTTTCTTTTGTCTTGTTAACCATTTATTAACTTCATTTTATGACAGAGGAACTATATTTATGGTAATTTAAAATGTTTGCAACACATTGCATATCTATTAATAACATATAATAATTTATTCAAATGACAGTATTAAACAATTTATACAATTAAACATGTCTCGTAATTGTCTAGTAATGGTCTTGTAACTTTGTAACAAGCTAAACATGTTTAATAACTTAAAAAAAATAGCAAACTACAATTTATAAATAAAGAAAGAAAAGTGGTGTTCAAAGTTGTGAATGAAGAGATTACAAACAAATATAGCCTGGTCTAAGTTATTATTTATATGTGTTTACATTGGTGAAACAGTAATATACAATAGCATAGAGACATTGACAGACCCTTATAATTCCCAGGGAATGAGGTGGATTTGATTCTTTATCTACGCCTCCTGCCCCCTTCTCGGTCTGTAGCCAAGTGCAGCCACCTTTTCCTCCATTTCCCAGTTTTGCAGACAGAGGCAACTTCACGGAGCAAGCCAGCAAAGGTGAATCAGTGTATGTGCCACTGTACTCAATGACTGCTGTGGCCCTCATCAGTTGTGATCGTTGTGGGCTGCTCTTCTGACTCCCACCCTGTCTCTTCACATTTCTGAATGATCTCGCTCTCAACACTTACTCAGTTGCGGGGGTCCCAGGGGAGGATAATAGCACATTCTGATGATGTTATTAGGCTGATTTAAAGGAGAGATCGGAAAATAAAAAATCTTAGGCTTTATTAACACAAGTAGGCTGCGCTGCACATTTATATGAAACAATTACAGCTGCACATAATTACTTCATGTCATTCAATCACAGCAGGATCTTGGCGCACTCGGTGCCCTACGCACAGTGTGTGTGCATGACGGGCAGGTGGCACTGATTTAACAATTGAACAATGTCATATTGTTAAGTAACATCTGTTTGCAGCATCTTTATGAACATAGATGTCTTAATATTTGCATAGTCATATTCATATTGTCAATAAACCTTTCTGATATAGCTTATTGTTGTACAAACATTATCCAAAATTACATATTTAGCAATAAACCAAAACACATACTCATACTGGTCTATTCCTGTATGAATGAGTAATGCTAACAAATTTACTACAACACACGTGTGCACTAAATGCTTAGAAACATTATAACACACGTACATTGTAATAGTACATTGTTCAATTAAACATATTTGTTCTATAACGTTCTACTTACTCAATGTACACCCACGCTTTCTCTCCACAGTGTTACAAAGTCTCCAGCTAACTTAGCAACATTACTCCAGCACGGCTTAAAACAATAATTTGCTTCACACAGTGTCAACATTTACATATGTGCATCAATAATGGTTTATCTCACCACCAGTATAGTTATTATGTCACTCAAAGAACATTAAACCAACTAGAAAGGAATACAAGAGACAGAGATGAGTTTCTCTGGTGCATCATTCTGCTTCAGGGTGCACTGCAATTGTGCCCCAATTGGGACGGCCTACTCATACTACCGCTGCTATGACAACTCCAGCATTACACAGTTATTAAGCATGTTTACTTCATTATAAAAATAGTGTTTTTTTTTATTACTGAAATTAACACATGAAATGCTTTTATGAATTGAAGCAGTTTAAACCCTTTATAGCCTACTTAAACATTTTAAATTCTTTTAGCAGAACAAATCATGTAACTTACTCATAGATTGTAAATAAACATGGATGCCGTGTGCCCATTGCGGCTTCCATTCTGTTTGGAGGGGTGTACATTGATCCACATCAATATTGGGACTTTGTTTCTCGTGAACACGCAAAACAAAGGCTAAGGGTTTAGGGGTGGACTTGGGGTTAAGCCTAAATGTTTAAGTGATGATCAGACTGCTAGAAAATTAGACAGCCATTCTTTAATTTTTATTTTATTTATTAAATTTTTTATATAACTATGGACTAACAAACCTAGGCTATATATATATATGTATATCCTCTTGGGCCCCCAAAGAGCACTTTACATTATGCTTCCATTCTCACTCTTCACCCATTCACACTGGGGCAGACTGACGGAGAGGCAGACTGTGGTTGCTATACAACGACGCCAATAGCTTCTTCAATCACCACCAAACCACCACTTTGTCTGTTTTCCGTTTCAAAAACTTATATACTTACTCATATATTGTAAAATGTACAAAGTGTTCACTTAACATCTGTGAAAGTGGAGGTGTGTTTTCAACATCCGCTTTAAAAAACAACCTTTGGCATGTGTGGTTGTAGTCTATCTTGCAGATTATAGTCTATCTTGCAGATTAATCAAGAATAGGTGGCTGTTTTCATCTGCTCCCCGCAATTGCAGAGTAATACTTTGCCGTATTTTTACTGGCAAAAACAACACAAATGTGCAGACTTTCCGAAACGTTGAACTACTGACATCCTGTTCATTATCTAAAGTAATGAACAATAAAACTATTTAAACAGACAACTCTCAATGCACACACATTTGACCAATTGTTATTCAATAGTACTCCATGTTTATTGCACTAAAGGTAATAATATGCTTAACAGATGAAGATTAATTTAATCAATAAATAATAAATAAAGAAATATTGAAATCTCACTCAAAACTTAAATTCAAACTATAAAAGATCTTTTGTGTAAAAGTAGCTAATGCTTTGCTATGAATGAAAAAAATCTGTTTTCAGAAACTACAGTTATGTCATAAAACAGAAAAGCAATGTGACTATGGAAATGTTAAGTTAAACAACGTTTAGGGTAGTGTTTTACTTTTAAACGTAGCTTGAGAAACTAAATGCCCAGTCTGAGATCAACTACTACATAATGCTAGTTGTCTGTTGTTCATTTTTATATATGTATAATATTTATAAAACAATCTCATTAATGTTTCCAGTTTAAAAAAAGTCTGAAGCAGTGAATGTAAAGGTTTTCATGTAAAGACATGAGTCACAGTATCTAAAAAAAAAACCCGGGACCTTACGTCATTTAATGCACTGGGATTCCAAGACTTTGTATCTTCATCATGTTCACATTTAGAGTTTTCTCACAGGAAGTGCACCTGCTTGTGCTGTCACGTCGCACTGAACATGTTTTTTCTCAGATTTCTGGTATTTATTTGTATATTCTGTGCAATAACATCGAATGAAGATTCCAGCTGCCCAAAAGGTAAAGTTATATTTTATTATTCTCAACCTGTTTTTCTTTCTAATGATGTTTATTATGTTCACAAATCCAGCTTATTTATATATATAAATGATGTAATAATTTAATCAATTATATAATATTTATTTAACTTATTTTAATAATAGTGTTTTGGTCCTGTGAAAATACAGGTCAGATGGTGTATGTGGAAAAAAAAGTTCCAAAATGTAAACCTTGTCCGAGTGAGTACTTCCAGCCTGAAAATAACACATCAAAATTCTGTAGAAGTTGTGGAAAATGTGATGAATGTAAGTTTTTAAGCCTTTGCTCCCATGTTGTTGTTTTTTAGTTGTAAGTTTACCTATTTTAAATCAGATAACTCTTGTTTTAGACAGAGGCAGTAAGGTTGTGGAGAAGTGCACCTCAATAACTAACACAAAATGTCAATGTCGAGAAAATTTTGTTCCTTTGGAAGAGGATTCATCCACTTGCAAATGTGCCGAGGGATTTTCTCTACATTCGAAAGGTACAGTGAGCACTGAGAGAACAACTGCAGGTTTTACATCCAGAATAAATCTTGAAGTGACTTTTTTTGTTTTTGTAGAATGTGTAAAACAGGAAGCAAACACATCAAACAAAATACCTCATCTTATCACCTCTCTGACATCCCCCCGTCCACATGAGGGGGCACGAACACAAGTACCTCCTCAGAAAGTAACTACAGCCACTGGTCAGAAGGTACTCACAACTACACCAAAGGAGAAGGCGCAGGATTCACACACGCTCCCAATCGGTAAAGCATCGTAAAACACAAAGACAGTAAGATGATCGCATGATAATAACGAGAATATTTGTTCTTTTTAGTTGTGGGCCTTATTCTTGTGATGCTTGTACTGCTGGTACTAACTGTGTTGACCTTCAAAAAGAATATACTGTCTCGCATGCAGAGAAAACCCGAGCGAAGTAGGGTCATTTACATTGTGGTCAATATTTCAATGTATACATGTTTCTCAAAGTATATCATAATTGTCAAAATTAACATTTTTGTTTCCAGCAAGAGACTTTTCATACCGAACGCCAGTTGAGGAAAGTGGACATGGCAGTCAGGATTCGCTCAAACAGAATCCCGAGGAACCCTGAAGATGGACGCATATTGGGACAAATCTACCAACATATACTGTGAATTATACGTCACCTTTTACACTTCCACTTTATCGGTAATAAATATTAGACATGCACACATATTTTCATTGACCTATGTTGGTTCAATCATACAGTATTTTCAGAGAAAAAAGGTCAGTTTTGTCTGAGATTGAGCAGTATTAGACAACAGAAAACCGCTTTTAAAATATAAACAAGTTAATAATCTTGTATTCCTCTTATAATATATTTTTACAGTTTGTATGCATAATTTGTGATAAATCTATAAATGGTAACTGGCATGGATTTTATATAGGCACTCAAAGCGCTTTGTTTCTTTATATTTTAAAAAAGCACTTTTTGAAAGCCTTGTTTTAATGTTAAATATGTATATGGGCATGTGACAACTTTCTGAGAAATAAACCATTACTTATTTTACAAATTTCAAGCTGTGTCTCATATTCATCTTGTGTTAGGGGTCTGATGCGTCGAGGGGAGGTTTAAGGACTGTAGGGATACTAACGTGCGATGTGAGACATTGTGGTTCAGGGAGTTTCCCTTGCAGGGCTTTGTTCTTCAGACACTTCTTGTAATGTTTTTATTTCCGCCTTTGGAAACAGTGACGTTGTAAACGTGGAGTTTCATGTTGTATACTCCAGTGGAGATTTCCCCCACAGTCAGAGGAGGCATGAGAGTCATATTCATTTACATTTTTCAGGGTACTACGATTGATCAGAGAAAAATGCATCATGACTAATTATGACTATGTGGTAGTTTGTTTTTTTGGAACTAGCATATAAAGGAAAACTCCTTAAACCATCCTCCCTATTTTTAGTTTTTGTTTATTTACATAATACATAGTATTAAGTATTATGTACAACCAAATGTTGCATACATATAATATATGCAGAGGACAAACACTGAAGAGCCACTTTCAGTCTAATGTCAAAAATTAAGGAAGTCACCATGATATTTCAAAAATACACGAATAATGTATAATTAATGTTTCTCTTCAAGACTTCAGCAGAAAACAAATGTCATTTTAATGCTATAGCGTACTGGCCTTCACCCACGGTGACCACACCACCTACCGTGTGGGTGACACAAAGAAAAGTGTGACTTCAGCATTGACCTTTGTGGCTCTGAGGGTTTCCTGCAGCTGTTTGATCTACGTCAAATAATGTGTGACGTTGTTCAGATCATTTGACACCTTCATGTAAGTAGCAAGTAGCAACGTATTATGTACATTTTTTCACATTTGTAATTGTAAAACGTTTGCTACATTGAGTAGTTCAGAATGGAGTTTCCTGAGTTTGTAAACTCCCAAATCCTAGAGAAACCAGCAACAGCACAAGGTTGAATGACTGATACTGTGTATGGTTTTGATCGACTGATTAATTTTACAATTGTATACCTATGACACAGTTGAACAAAATAAAAGCAATGGTTTTAAATGGGCTATCTGTAATATTTTGTATAAAGTCTTAATTTTATGACATAATGTGTAATACAGTGTCTTGCATTTCCGAAATTTTAACAGGAGACTCAAAAATGCTATTGTTTGTCTGGGATATGACTCGATGGAAGTCTTCACAAATCCCACAAATCAGGCAGAATTACAAACTGATTAATAGTTTTTGGCAGTTTTTGCTACATAAGTGAGCTATAAAGACTTTAGGAGGTGCTTGTTCATATTATATAATGGCAAAGATGGCTGGGGCTGTGGCTAAACTTTGTTGACACTTTGGTCAATAAAACAGAACAACATCTAGTAAAAAATGAAGCCCCTAGGTTTGTTTTTAAGGCAATATAAAGATTTACTACCTTTACAAAATGTAGGATGTTCTTTTACTACTCCCTCTACATGTCATAACTAATAATTACTAGAACCTAAAAGAATATGATTTAATATATTTTCTGCTGGTGCATACTGGTTGGTATTATGGATCAGTGTTATTTGGCAGTGCCACAGAAAGACTTAAACCCTGATAAATTGCACTGAATTGAATATTATGTTCATTTATTCTGAATGAATGAATGAACATATTTAAAGAAAAAAAAAAGAATGTTAAGTGCAATGGGTTTTCAAGCACATGTCTAAGTCAAATGTCTCTTGCGTCTGCATTTATTATATTGTTAAATTCTCAGTTTACATAAGGGCTACCACTTCCTAAAATATAAACGTGATTCTTGTCTGCTGGGTCCTAACCACAGTAACTTTATACTGACGTCAGCATACACCAGGCATAAAACGGTGAGGGGCGAGCAGTGAACTAGCCACAATGAACTCTCTGAAATGTTACTTAGAGCTTTTCTGTGTGCTGAATACTTTTGGATTTGTTTTCAACTGTAATGACCTGCAGCATAGCAGTGTAGATGGACTGTGCTGTGACTTATGCCCACCAGGTAAGAACATGAAGTAGGACATAGATTAATTTTTTGTATTGTGAAGCTTCAAATTAATATACCCTTGCAGTATATGTTGATTGTTGTATTCTCTTATCGTAAGGTAAATATTTAGAAGAATTCTGCACAGAGCATCAACCAACTGTCTGTAAACCCTGTAAGAAGGGCTTCTTCTCTGCTAAACACAGCATTTTTGATGTATGTGAAGAATGCCACTCTTGTGAACACGGTATGGTTTTAAGATTCCCGTTTACAATTGATTTTACAGTAAATGTGACACACTGGAAGACAATTCATTTACCTGGAAAACTGTGCGGTTTGAATGTTTGTCTGTACAGAGTATGCTGAACAATGTACAGCCACCGCAGATGCTAAGTGTTCGTGCCGACCTGGTTTCCTGTGTTCCAACAATATCTGCTCAGAATGTGAGAAAGACAAATGCGTCAGTGGGGAAAAACTGAAGACAAAAGGTAAGATAGCACAACATTCAACCTTAACAGCTTCAAAACAATACAAAACATGGTCAATCTGGTTCAATCTGGTTATAAAGTTTTTGTAAAAGCAACAGTGTTGTTCAGAAGTGGTTTTTATTATTTAATTATGCGTCTATCTTCACAGCTGTTAAAGAATTTAACTTAATTAAATATACTTATGAATGTGAACCCATGTGCCATGATCATGAATACTATGATGAAAAGAAAAACATCTGCATATCACGAATACCGTAAGCCTTTTTTATTTTATTTTTTTCTTACATGAAAAAGTACATTTGCAAACCACAAAAAATACTAATAGTTACTGGCTAACAGGTGCAGTTCCTTAGGACTTGCTGAGCTGTTTGCAGGAAACAAAACGCACAACTCAATATGTCAAGTGTATGGCAAGTATCATATATATTATAGTATAATATAATGCCTTGTAAAAGCATATTATTTGTTTGTGGTAAATGTTAATGTTAATTTTTCCTAATTTCCTTCTTCTTTGCAGAGATGCCAACGATTAGCTCCATGTATGTGGTTGTCATCACTGGCTTTGTGTTGCTCTTGCTCACCATTCTTGTGATCTTATCTTATCACTGCAGAAGAAACATGAAAAAGTTCAAAGCACGTGAGTACACTATTTGGCTAGAGCAGTCATCTAGGAGATGAAGCTGATAGCGTATGTGTGTTTTCACTTTGACTAAACACTAAACCAGATTGAATGTATGTTTTGCTTTATTTCAGGTAAAAATATAGCTGAACCCATAGTTGTCACTGCCATTGAGTGCTGTCCGCTGTCAAAGGAGGAGACCTTAGAAATCATCCAGCTGAAAGTTGACAGCTTCGGCTGAGTGAATTGAAAAAATGACACAATTGAAGGTACAATATGCCACTGTGCTCTAGACAATGTTTTTTTTCAGAAACAAAAAAGAAACACCAGTCAGTCCATGTGTACAAGTGCTGTTCAGTATTATTAACTGTATGTGGGAAGTTAGGATTGTTCACTTACGTACCCCCACTTCCTCAATCATTATTGGGTAAAGTGTCTATGGTTAAGATGAATGTGCTTCCTATATTTTAATACCCCTTACAAATGATCCCTTTGTTACTTTCAAACAAAGTATTGAAGCTACTTAGTTGGCTGAGTGGCTTTATACGGAACAAAAGGAAACTTACACTTTCTAACAATTTCTAAGTTACAGTTTCCTGTCTCTAGGGGAGGTTAAGATGTACCTTATTTTAGGCTGTACCAGCTGGCATCTCATCTGAGGTTTATTGTGGAGTGAGTTAAGGAAGATGCCACCTCTGTCTGGCTGGACCTTGTAAAATATGTAAAGAGCCCCATAATCACCAATACTGTTGGTGCCAAGCTAATTTTATTTATTTATTTTATTTAATGTGCTGAATGTGCTGGTTCTATTAGATGTGACACAAACATAGCACACTGAGTTAGGTGTAGCTATTGGTGAGAGTAAATGAGAGTGTATTTGGAACCAAAAAAAAAAGAATATCTGTTTGTAACCGGGCCAGGCTGCTACAGTTTCAAATGATTCACCATGTACAGATTTCCCCAAGTAAAAGGCACAAAATAACTCTTTAATGTCACCTACAATAAGTGTTTCATATGTAAATCAGTGGAAGGGACTTTTACACACTGTGTTTGGTCCTGTCTTAAAATTCAATCATATTAGACAGACATTCTGGAAGACATGAAAAAATATTTGAAGAAGCCGTGTCTCTGCTCTTTGGTTATAGAAACAGTAATGTTGGTTCAGGCTACAGCAGATATATGACTTCCTACACAAAAGAACATTTTTCTATCTTGTATTAGTGACAAGCTTCACTCTAAATCTAACTGGCACATAGTCGTCATGGAGCCTTTCCCCCTGCAATACCTGAGCACCCTGTTGCATTCCAAAAAGGAACAGTTCATGGGCCCAATACCTCTGCTTCGATGGCGCTGTGGTGAACTAGCTGTGGACTTTTTTTTTTCTTGTCTCCTTAGACAGTGCTGAGCTGTGTTTGTTTGTTCCATTGTTCTTTGTGTTTTTTTCTTGTTGAAATTTTAATAAATTATTAATAAATTAATTATTTTAAATATATCATAACAGTAATAAAAATATTGTTAATTTGTTCCAATTGTGATTGGTTTAAATATTTGCTATATTACATGACTTATTATATATGGCTTAAGGTATGCACAGTGAATTAGCTATACACTGACATTGATACAAAGTGCATGTTAATAATAATAATAATAAAGTCAGTAAATGTAATGACTAAGAAGTTAAAAATAATGCTTTTTTTTTTATTAATATCCATACCACCAGTACCTGTTTACTTATATGTTTTGGTTCAAGCATTGCTGTTAATATTTTTTTCTGTGTTAATTTTACCATCAGAAAGACAAGACGATTTATAAAAATGTATTTTATTGTGGCTTTTGTTGTACTTCCTTTATTCACCAGTGGGGTCGCTGGCGGGCATTTTGGTCAGGTTGATCATATGACTCCGCTGTCTGGTTAAAAAAAAAACACATCTGACTGCATCTGACAGGGAAGGAGAAACAGATACAAACACAAGGAAAGTGAACACCGAGATGATGTCACTAATAAACCGGCTCTTGGACTGGTTCAGGTCTTTGTTTTGGAAGGAGGAGATGGAGCTGACGCTGGTCGGCCTCCAATACTCGGGAAAAACAACATTTGTAAACGTGATCGCTGTAAGTCTTTAGCCGCTAGCCACCTTGCCTAGGCTGTGCTAATGCTTCTAGCTTGAATAATAGGATAACAGTGTGCTGGTATCACGTCTGCTTTTTACTTATGACACTTTTATTAGACTAAATTGAGGGTGGCTGCACTCGTGGATTACTGTAGAAAAAAATAAATTAAACAACAAACATTTGACAGGTGTATAATAAGCTACAAGTCACCTGAGCGAGGTCTGTGTTGTGAATCACACTGGGCTGGTTAGTGACTGTGTTATGACTGTTCAAGCAGGTTTTAACTTTCTCATACTATAAATATTCGTTATCATCAGGAAGTAAAGTGCATGTTGCTTAAAACAACAACCACATAGGGTTTAGTCAAACGGGAAGGATTGCTCATTTAAGAAGACCACTACTAGTAGTTGTTTCACCCACACTTTTTGAAATGTTATTGTATTTTATAAAAGCATTGTTCAGTAGTGGAGTGAGGTCAGCTGTGATAAATGCACATCTCTGACTTTACTACAGCATGTGGTTAGACATCTGCGTCTCTCTAGCTGGTTAGAGATTACTCAAATCCGTTGCAATAATAATGTGCACACCCTATAAGTTGCAGCATGTTGCATGTTGTGGACAGAAGATGATTTCTCATGATAGTGTGCCTTTTATTTCTTCTCTAAATGACTAATACAGTTTTTCCATCGAAAAACGTATGTACGTAGGATCTTGTGTAAACTATGGAAAAAGGACATATATTACCATACAATTAAAACACTTTTACAGGAAACCCCACAGTTGTAAAGCTGCAGCTACAGGAATCAGAAGTATCTATATCTGCTCTGACTTCAGGAGAAGGAGCAAAGTGTTTTCAGTCAATGCATCAGAGTTTTGAGTGAATGAGTTGTAGCAGTGGTGGTTCCTGCTTTCTCAGTCATAAGACCACTGCACTCATTTCCACTTTGCTTCATCAGGTGACTTGTGCAAGTCATGTGCTGCAAAGTGTGTGTACACCACATAAAAGGCATTTTTCTTCACTACGGGCAGCTGTGCCTAGGAATAAATGCAGCCATTGCAGTGAATGCTAAAATGTGTACTCTTTACAATAATATAAAATAGAAATGAGCCTTTTTTTTTTAGATTTAGATAAATGTATATGTAGTTTATCTCATAAAGCCATACTATGACTATTATGGTAATAAAAGCACAACGTGTACAATTACGGTACTAATACTTTAGATGTAGTTATTTCCTGAAAAGATAAACGACTGGGTTGGTCCTAATATACTGTATAATGCAGCAAGCGTTAGCCTCATTTGTCAATTAAGTTAATATGGCTTGTTGGTTTTTTCTGGCTTAATCTGTTTCTTATTTTTTAGTCTGGGCATTTCAGTGAAGACATGATTCCAACAGTTGGATTTAATATGAGAAAAGTAACCAAAGGAAATGTAACCATCAAGGTAGACTTATACAATATTATATACTTGTACACTTAACTTAGCATAACATTCAAATGAAAGTTAATGTGTCTTTTTTTATCCTCTAGATATGGGATATAGGAGGGCAGCCAAGGTTCAGGAGCATGTGGGAACGGTACTGTCGGGGAGTCAATGCAATTGTGTAAGTTTTTATGATTTTTAAAATTTTTATCAAATATAAAAACATTAAACAGTCATTAAACATTTATTTGTTGGTTTCCAGGTATATGGTTGACGCAGCAGACAGAGAAAAGGTGGAAGCTTCGAGAAATGAACTCCATAATTTATTAGATAAACCACAATTGCAAGGGATTCCCGTGAGTTTTCAACTGATAATTCTTTTTTTGTTGGTAAACTTTGGGTTCTTTCATTGATTACATACATTTTTGGTATGGTAGGTTTTGGTACTTGGAAACAAAAGGGATCTTCCTAATGCTTTAGATGAAAAGCAGCTTATTGAGAAAATGTAAGTACAAAGGGCACAACGCAAACACCTTTATCCAACTTCACATGAAACAAGTGGATTTATTTTAAAGCAAATATTAATTTACATTACAAGACATTTATAGTCCTTACTCTCTAGTGACATCTGTTGGTTTGAATAACTTTAAGATAAAAAACCTACACCTACAGTTTGGCACTCAAACATCTTGCGGCAGTCTTTGCAAAAACCTTTTTTAAAGTATTAAATTATTAATTAATATTTCTTAATCAATACAGATAAGAAACATAACAAGCTCTTCTGGTTTTGTAGGAATCTTTCAGCTATTCAGGACAGAGAAATATGCTGCTACTCCATTTCCTGCAAAGAAAAAGACAACATAGGTACAACATTACTTTCATTTTTAACATAAGAATGTGTGGGCTTTTGTACAATGTCTAAAATATTTTCTTTCTTTTTCAGATATCACGCTTCAGTGGCTCATCCAGCACTCAAAATCCAGGAGAAGCTGAAAATATTGAAAATGTTTCCTAATGTATTTGCCATTTTGCTGTATACACTCATCACTCTGCAATGATGTACAGTCGCCAACTCATGTGCTGCACTGTTTTGCTCATGTTACCAGTTTGTCTTTTTTTTTTAAACATTTTTATTTCTTTTTGTTTCTATTACAAGGCTTGGGAGTGCATTACTAAACACCAGTCATGATTTGGAGTTTAATGTATAATAAAATCAGCATTATATTTAAAACTCTATAAAATTGAAGCTATTTTCCAAACAGCTTGTCTTTAGGCATTTGTTATATTTGATTGTATTTAGTAGTATATGACAGAAGAATAGTAAGGCCTCACATCAAATTAGATTTCCTCTTCATATAGCCACACTTGATGCCAAGAAGTGATTGATTTTGACAAACACGTCAAGTGTCCCCAGTATTTTAAACTCTAATTTCTCTCAGTGACTGCTTAATCAGGTCATTTTGATTTTTAGAAGATTGTGAATTTAAGAAAGTCAGTTTATGCAGGTTATATAAAAATACAGCTAGTATGATTTTTACTGATGTGAAAAGTGTTTGTTTGTGTGATTGTATGAATACATGAATCTATTTAAAGTCTGAATGTACTACAAGTAAGCAGTACTGGGTTGAATGGTTCTGTTTCTAAGTAGCCTTAGTGGAAATATATCTTTTGTGCTGGCAGAATATAAAGTGCCTTGTGCAGTGTCTCACACTTCTTTAGCAACGCGGCATGTAAGGTGTGCCTATCTAGGCTGTCATTCACCAACTGAATATATCCAAGAAATAAAAGGCATACATTTAAATTTAGCCATGGCGGTTTTGTTCTTGTGTTTTGTTTGCATTTAATACATTATATCTGCAGTTTAGTGACAATGTCCCAGATGTATCCTGACTTGACATAATCCACAAAATTACATTTAATGGTATTATTTAGACATCTTAGTGTTATAATGTTTAATCAGAATAATTATGTAATCTATCCACCCATCATGTATGAGTAATTAAGTCTAGATAGCCTACTAAGTCTTTGTTGCAGTTGCATCGCGTTTATTTACTGTTAAACTGGTTAATCCAGGTGCTTAGAAACGCAACCTGATCTGTACCTGCACGATCGTACACCCAAGGGAACTGTATATGTAGATAGAAGTGTTACCTGAATGTCCCAGCTCTGTGGCTGTTCGCTATTGGCGGACAAGTTGAAAATAAGACCACGTCAGGTAAATGATGTCACGCAAATGTAAGATTGACAGTTTATTGTCCAATAGCAGTGGGGGTTTGTGTTCCATTCCATTGACGACACCACTTGAGAACCAATCAGGCTTTAGTTCTGGGGAGGGGCTGATTTGTTGATAGGAAGTGAACCACTTACCAATCTTTGAGCTTGTAGTTAGTCCATACAACTTGAGAATACGTATATACCCACTCGTTGTGTGTGTGAATATAAATAATGCGTTTTACCGAACCGAGGCAAAGATGCAATGGAGGTCAATAGTTGTTGGGATAGTCGTATTGAGACTGTCAATCAGCTGTGTGCTGTGGCTAGCATTCGGACTGGGACCAGGCGTCAGTTTTGGATTTAACTTTCATCTTGGTTTTAATTTGCACAAACTGGACTTATTATTTAAGAATGAAAAGGGGACCGAGCCGAGGTGGACCCAACAAATACAGGAACAATATGAAGAGACGAGCACCTGTGCGAAAGTGGGAGAGCAGTCACGTAAGAGGTCCTACCTGGGGCTCTTTGAAGGAAACCAGGACGAGTACGTCCGCAGATACAGCTCCTTCCCAGACTCACTCAAGGCAAAAATGAAGATCATGGCCAAAGAGATGTTCTATTTTGGATATGACAATTACATGAAATATGCTTTTCCTAAGGACGAGCTCAACCCTATTGATTGTGAAGGAAGGGGACCAGACGTGCTGAACCCGTGAGTCACTGTCCTGACAGTTATCTTAACTGTGGCAATTATATGCATACACTAATAAAATCAAATGAGCTTCTGCAGCTCAGGTTTATGTCATTTATTCCCTGCCAGTAGTGTAATTCTGTGATGTTAGACTTGTGGGTTTGTTGTCCACCTTGTTGAAGCCCATAGCAGTTTGTTCGCATCTATTAAGTTGTAAAAACAAAAACCCGTAGCAGAACATACGCAGGTGACAAAAAATCAAACGGATAAAGTGAAATCTTTTGTTGAATGGAAGAATATTATTATGTTTTTGTGTGTCTGACAGGTTATGTTTTAATCAACAGTAATTTCAGTCACATGATTAAATAAAAAAAATATTCAAAATGTGAGACAGACTTTTTTCATTCATTACGTGGAAGTTTTGTTACATGGTTCCCCTTAAATTGTATTTAGTTTTATTCTTTCTTTGTCAGTAATTTAAACATTTTTGTTTCAGGTCAAA
The DNA here is from genome assembly GCA_024416835.2 of Perccottus glenii. Classification (NCBI taxonomy): domain Eukaryota; kingdom Metazoa; phylum Chordata; class Actinopteri; order Gobiiformes; family Odontobutidae; genus Perccottus; species Perccottus glenii. Next base: position 45,646,078 of record CM044546.2, read on the forward strand.
CATCAACATCAATGATGTTTTGGGAAATTATTCACTCACACTGATTGACACGCTTGACACTCTTTTGGTAAGATATTTCAAACAGAGTACAGCGATAACTCTTGATATGTCACGTTTAGGCATGGGACAATAACAGTATTCAAAGTTTACCACAGTTTCAAAGTGGCATGATAATGGTATTAAAAAACACAAATATCATTCATGTAAAATGAGACAAGACCAGAAAGTGATTAGGTTCCTGTATTTGGAAAAAAAATATTGAAATGTTCTAATGTACTACATTATTTAACAGTTATATCAACCCAAAGATTTGACTGTCCATGTCACCAGGAAAATAAAACCATTATCAGTTGTATCTGCAGTACTGTGATATTTTTCCATATTTTTCCATAAGGTCTAACCGTCAGAATCTCATAATGTCTCGTGCCACATCACACTGTTGCTTACAACAGATGTATGATATAACGGTGGCATTTTTACTACTCATCGGTGCTCTAAATCCATTTATATGTGAGAATATTATTACCTTGCAAACGTGCGTTTTGCTCCACATTTAAAAGCACATAGGTTTGTAGTTCTGACATAGTGCAAATCCAACCAAAGACACATCGCCAACCCTCAACTATTGATGTTCCTTTTTGTTATGTAAAGGTTTAGGCGTGTGCTCGATGTCAAATCTTCTTGATGTCAAATCTTCTGGTTATTTAAGCTCTGTAATAGAGTTTAAAAATATCTTAGAATTGTTGCATTGCACTTTGAAATTGGATTCTTAAATACGCTGTTGTTGGGGAGACTGATGAAACTTAATTATTAAATGTTATTCTTTTCCAGGTACTTGGCAATGTAACAGAATTCAACAGAGCTGTCAAGCTGGTAATAGATACAGTGTCTTTTGATAAGGACTCAACTGTCCAAGTATTTGAAGCAAATATCAGGTACAAACATGATGCTATGGAGTTTTGTACATTTATTATGAACTACACATTGGCTATATATATATTTTCTAATACTATTTTTGCTATCTGGGATTAATAGAAAATAATTTTTAACTCCACATTTCTATAAAGGATTTTGGGAGGCCTTATTTCAGCACACATCCTACTGACTGACCCGAAACATCCATTTGGGAAAGTGGGCTTTGAGGGTTATGATAATGAGCTCCTTCACATGGCTCATGACTTAGCTGTCCGCTTGTTGCCTGCCTTTGAGAACACCAACACCGGCATTCCTTATCCCAGGGTGAGTCTGAATTCCTGTCCTTATGCAAATAAAAAATACATCTATTCTATACTGTTAAAAACTTGCTCAAAGCATTTCCACCCTTTTAAAGGACACATTAACGGAGTTAAATCGTGCAGCTGCAAACTTACATGGAGCTGTTTTTCCTCAATATATATCTTAAATACAGTATATAAAATGTGATGGATGTGTCTAACTTTTTCATACCAATAAATTGTCAAAATTACTTTAAAGTAGTATATTTAATCATTTGAACACGGGAAGAATTCAGTAGTGTTGCTTTAATTGTATGTTCAATGCAGGTGAACTTGAAGACTGGAGTTCCCTCTGACAGTATCAACGAGACCTGCACTGCAGGAGCTGGGTCTTTACTAGTAGAGTTTGGGATTTTGAGCCGCCTGATTGGGGATTCTACGTTTGAGTGGGTTGCCAGACGGGCTGTCAGAGCTTTGTGGAAACTACGAAGCAATGGAACTGGCTTGTTAGGTAAATAATCTTGAGTCACGTGGCAAACAACAAAGGACAAAAAGAGCAAGATAGCTTACTCTTTTTCTGAATATATTTTGATATTTATATGTCTCACCATAGTCAAGTTCTCTGTAAATATTAGATTAATAATTCAAAACTACTACTTCCTACATCTTGTGGATATCTACATAGTTACGTTTAAAGAAATAAAACATATTTTACTCTCCTGTGTAATATTGCAGGAAATGTAGTTAACATCCAAACAGGCCAGTGGGTTGGAAAGCAGAGTGGTCTTGGAGCCGGTATGGACTCCTTCTATGAATATTTACTCAAATCGTACATCCTATTTGGTGAGAAGGAGGACTACAGGATGTTCCAGGCCGCATATGAAAGTATACAGAATCACATGAGGAGAGGGTGAGTCCCACACACAGCAGAACATGGCTTTGTGCAGAAAAATATCTTGCGTTTGGTAGATTAGAGAGATACCCGTGTCCTTCTGTTGCTGTATAATTTATACAGTATATACCAAGATTAATCAACTCTGAGGGTCCTAAGTAAGCCATGTTCTGTGTTTTTGTTTTTTTTCTTTTTTCCCAGACGAGAGTTGTGTAATGAGGGAGAGGGAGACCCGCCTCTTTATGTTAATGTGAACATGTTCAGTGGGGAAATCATGAACACCTGGATCGACTCTCTTCAGGCCTTTTTCCCTGGGCTGCAGGTTAAATGATGTCTTTCTATTGTAGTTAATAAATTCATTATATATATTTTCCAAAATGACTCTTTTTTTCATTGTAGGTGCTGAATGGGGATGTAGATAATGCCATTTGTCTTCATGCCTTCTACTATGCCATCTGGAAGCGCTTTGGGGCCCTGCCAGAGCGATACAACTGGCAGCTGCAGGCTCCTGATGTGCTCTTCTACCCACTGAGACCAGAGCTGGTGGAGTCCACCTATTTACTGTATCAGGTATCACACCTCACACATATCTGATCATGGAGGATGTTGAGTATTTTCTTTACAGACCTTATCGTAATGTCTCGCAGGCGACCAAAAATCCTTTCTATTTGCATGTTGGAATGGATATTCTTCAGAGCCTTGAGAAAAATGCCAAAGTCAAGTATGTCTTTTAATACTTAATACCAATGCTAAATTAATTTGTCTAAGATAAGTAAAGACAGACGTTGACATTTCCAGATGTGGGTATGCCACTCTTCACCACGTTGTTGACAAATCTAAAGAAGATCGGATGGAGAGCTTTTTCCTCAGCGAGACGTGCAAATATCTTTACCTGGTGTGTGTATTTTCCTATGTAGAATGCCCTTTTAAATGTTAGAAAGTTTAGCTTAAATGCAAAATCAACAAGTACCATGTATGTCAGTGTTAGAGCTATTTCCTTGCTGCTGTCCAATAACAGTTTCCTTTGGGCATTGCAGCTTTTTGATGAGGACAACCCACTTCACAAGAGTGATAATAAGTACATCTTCACTACAGAGGGCCATGTTGTGCCTGTAGACAAGCGCTTCAGAGAGAAACAGTGGAACAAACTCTTTCCATGTGAAGCCATTGCAGAAACACAGCCAAATAACTGGCATCCAAATATCACCAGCAATGTAAGACAGTTTTTCTCTGATAACTTGGTATAACATAGCCAAGGCAAATATATATACATGAAATGTGGCTGTGTCCTGTGTATATCCAATTTAATCTTTTTTTTTTCTTTTCTCTGCCTCTTCAGTGTAACAGGATCCCAGAGGAGCGACGATATGCCCTCCCTTTGAAAAGTGTCTACATGAGGCAGATTGATCACATGGTGGGACTTTTCTGAGTAAGGTCACACATAATATAAATCTCCATTGCACCTCGGAGGAGCAGATGGAACAAGGTTAGAAAGGGAACCTGTTTCGGCCCCTTTTTGCATCTGGTCTGCTGCTCGGGAGCCACACACATGTATTGAACCTTGCTGCTGGACAATAAGCCATGTGTCGTTACTTTTGAGCGGATGACACTGACTTTTAGAACAAATGATGTGTTTTATGATGCAGAGAAGTATTAGCGTGTATGTTGGAGTGGGAACAGTGCCACATAAAAACATTCGCCTCTAAACATGCTAATTAGTGCCTCTTTACGCGACTAGGTTAGTGCTTTTACAAAAGGGCTGCACAATAACAAACAATGTATTTAAAACCCAGGTTGACACTTTTAACTCGGCAACTCCCGTTTTAGAAAATAAATGTATAGCTTCTGGGCCAAGATTGGCACAGAGTGAACATTTCTCTCTTGGGCGTCTAATCACTTAAAAAAAAAAATAGCTGTGTCTTATGATGTTACAAAGGTTGCTGTATTTTAAAGTGCCTTCAGTTGTTTTTGGCCTTTCTATGTGATATTGATTTTGGTATTGTTAAAAGCCATCGATTTTGCACATTGTGTCATTCCATGTTTGACTTTATTTTAACAAAGATTTTTTTGAACAAGACAAACCGACATGTTATTAAGTAAGTGAGAACTTGTTAATGTTACTTGGCAGATTGAGCCAGTTTGTATCACTAATTTGTTGTCTCGCTTTCTGTTCAGTTTTGCACATTCTCTTATGTGGTTTAAACTCAGGGCTAAAGGAAAGCTATTTCATTTAGTGTTTGTATCAAAATCAAACCTTTTTATGACATTGCCTTCTGAAGCATTAGGTTTTGTATGTTATGGTTTATCTGGGTTCAAAGATAACCACTGAGTTGAGGTACAGTTATACTGTGAATTTACATAATTGTTCCAAAATGTTTATTTGGCTGTATTTGATGACTGTCTTCTTAAACAATTTTAACATACTCCTGTTTTTGGCTTTGGAAGACCGCTATTGTCTTATGTTCTCTAAGCCTTGGTTTAAAAATTGTCTCAGGTTTTTCTTAAATCTGTACAACATTCAGAATTATAAAATAGGGCTAAAATGAGCAATTGTGTTAATAAACAACAGATTGTGAACAAGACACTGCTGTATCACCTTTTATTAAAAAAAACAACAACAAAGTACTGTTTTCTACATAAGCTTTAATATGTTTAGTTGAGGTTTACATTGATTTGATTCATTTGGTTAGTTTGAGTATAATATTCTCAAATATCCAAACTGTATTTAGAATATATAAATATAACATGTATTCTTCCGTGTTGCATCTAATGCTCAGTACTTACAAAGATGGCATTATTTTAAAGGGTACTTAAACTACTGCAAAAAGTTACATCTTCTAACAGTATGACTCAATGCCACAAACTGTACATAAAAGCTTTTCTATTGTTATTTACACTGATTTTCTGACAGGGATTGAAGTGCGACTGCAGATAGTGAGGCCGACTTATTTTAACATCAGCATGAACATTATTATTATGTTAGAAGAAATGACTCTGCTGAACAAAGCTTTAAAGGTCTCAACTACAGACTGCATAGTCCTTCAAAGAGCACTGAGTTAGCTAATAATCATCTCTTCAGAAATGGTCGTCTTGGCTGACATAACAGTGATGGTTAAAACTGCAGCTGCTTTTTGGACGCGGTACTTCAGCAGTCAGCTTGTCATTTGCTCCGTAGCAGATGTCACAGTGGAAAGGACAGATGTGTGGAGGGAAAAAAGCAACCTGTAAAAGCCGGGCCTTAAGTCAAATATTTCTTTGTTCATTACAATAGCGCTCACATGTTTCTCACCTTTCATTTCCTGGTGGGTTTTTTTTTAGAAAAGACCACAGTCTTTCAGATTTTCTTTGATGATGATGTCAGTGACGGCATCAAATACAAACTTGACGTTCTCTGTGTCTGTGGCGCAGGTCATGTGGGAGTAGATTTCTTTAATGTCTTTGCGCATGTTCAGGTCCAAGAACTGCATTTTGATGTAATAGCCAGCGTCCTCATATGTGTTTGGACCTTAAGGAAGTAGAACAAATCTTTAATAGTTTTATGTTGATATACTAGAAATCCATAATATTACACACACACGCACGCTCACATTGCCCACTTTTTTATTGACAAGTACAGTGATGTTTTTGTGTGTGTAACCCTCAGCCAATCACAGCTCACACGTGCTCAAAAGGAGGGAATGGTAATATAAAATAATTAAAATGTTTGGAGCTCACCGTCATATTCAGGAAAGCACATGCTCAGATGAGCTTTCTTGATCTTCTCCACAAACACATCTTTCTTGTTGAGGAAAAGTACAATAGAGGTGGCGGCAAAGTAGCGGTGGTTGCAAATGCTGTTGAACAAGTGCAGACTCTCATGCATTCGATTCTGAAAGACATGCCTGTTTTGTCACTCAAACTCCAACAGGGGGATGTAATATAATGAAGTGTTTCGGTGTGAAGTTACTTTTGACGTCATACCACTTCATCATCCTCCACCAGAACCATGTCGTAGGCGCTCAGAGCAGCGATGAAGATGATACAGGTCACACCTTCGAAACAGTGGATCCACTTCTTCCTCTCGGACCTCTGTCCACCCACATCAAACATTCTGAGGAAAGAGATGCCGTTGTTTACCAGAGCCACAAGTGTTGAAGCATAACTGGTGCCATTTTGTGTTACCTGAAATTAAGATCTTTGAATGAGAACTGAGTCTCAATAATACCAGTGGTCTTGACTCGTGAGCGCAGCACATCCTGCTCTGTGGGCACGTAGCCGGGTTGAACCAGTCGCTCTAAATCATTCAGGTAACTGTGGAGAAAAATATTAGTAAGTTATTGGTAAATATTTTTTTTCCTTTCTTATTATTGCTGAGGCTGACCAAATGTTGGTCAAAATGTTGTCCAAAAGGTATTTGCCTCTTCTTTAAATAGTCATAACAAAGAAGTTATTGGAGGACATGTCTTACTATCCAGCAGAGTCGTTGAGCTGGTATTCTGAGGCCCGGTCGAAGCAGACCTGAATGCCAGAGTCCTTCCACAGACGCAGGATGATGTCCGACATTTCTTTTGGCATCGTGCCCTCCTCAATGGTGTCTGCAAGATGGATGAGTTTCCTGGCATCGTCCTACAGAAAGACACACATTTGGACTAAAGTACCTTAAAAACTTCAGCATGTAGAGCCATTTGTTAATGTTGGGCCCTTACTGCCTGATCTGAGTGGCCAAAGTTGATATTCAGGGTGGTCATGGCTTTGATAATTGCCATGATGGACTGCAGGGTGTTGCTGTAGATGATAGTGACGAACTCCATGCACTCTTCAAGCGAGTAACCATCTTTGTGAATAATTCTGTTAAGACAATTCTCAGTGTAATACCCAGACCAGACTTGAAATGCAGGACAGGACAAGAAACAAACTTACTTCATCTGTTTGACAATTGTGCTTTTGCCTGACTCTCCAGCACCTAAACAAAAAAGATAGGCATTTGGTAAAGTTATTAACGTCACAACACAATAATTACAGCAGCAATTTATTATGTTTCAACCATAATATTAACTTAGTACCTGATTTCATTTATCAGATTTGAGCAGGGAATAATGCGTCTTTATTTAAGTTTAATCTTGTTCAAAGCTGATGCACTGTCTTTGACCTAAATTTGAAGGTGATTAAAAAGCTCATTTAGCTCGAGCATCAATCAGAGCGTGTCATCCCAAAAGTGTATTTGAAAATTTTGATGCTAATAATTTCTACCAAAACTACATGTATGAGGGTGTGTTTACTCTTTAAACATAAAGGCTGTCAGAAAAATTTAAATGGTTTTCATTTAAAAGAGAAGTATTTTAATTGATATTAAAGAAATAAAACAATCTGATGATTTTAGAGTCAGGCGTTAGGCGTCCTTCAGGAATAAGCCCTTTGTATTAAAGACCTGTTGTTTCAGGATTAACCTGGATTAATGGCTTTGTTTGAGCAAGTATAGTTTATTAAACCTTTACTTGTTCAAACAGAATCATCCTTTTGTACAGTTGTTTGTTCCCTTAGTGTCATTTTAATGCTATTTATTAGTTTAGTACTGCCATTATATCAATGCCTACTCAGAACTTTTCAGTAATGGTAATAACAGATTACAACAGAGAAGAGAATAACAACTGTATTAATCCTTTGACAGGAGACAAAGTTATTTTAAATGATGCTGGATAGAATGAGTGAGGGCAAAAATAAGGGTCACATTGGTCTCCAACATTTTGTCTTATAGTAGAAGGATTATTTTGTATCTGATGGTACCTAGCAGTAGCAGCTTGACAGTTCTCGCATCCTTGTCTGCATCTTCCTTGAGTTTCTTCTCGAGCTCCCTGGAGCGTTTATCCTCGGCACTCGCTCCGGCACCCATCCTTCTTTTCCCGGCTTAGGCCCTTCTTCTCCAAAAAGTCGGGAAAAATGGAAGCAGGTGCTAGATGATGACCCACACTGTGCTGTAGACACCGACTGACAAGGTTTGAGTATTTCCCTTCCTTAGGAAAGGATTTTGGGGATCCTCTGGACACCTGACACAGGATGACCAATAGTGAACAAGGACAGGAATGTGTCAGGGGCAGAGTGAAAGGTGTGAGGGGACACAGGCAGACATCAGTGTAGGACTGATCTAACCTTTAGGGGACTTTGCTGTGCTCAGCGGAAGAGGAACATCGGCTCAAGTGCTTATCTCTCAGCACTGTTCTGAGGGCCTTTTAAAAAAAATACTTTGGCGCCATGTTGATAAATGATTTACCCACATTAGGACGCGAAAACACAAAACACGATCACTGTAACATGTAAGAATGGTGTCAAGAAACAGCAGCTTTGTAGTGAGAAGAAGATACAACACAGCTCATATGAACATTACTAATTGCACTTATTTGATTGAGTAAAATAACAAACACAGCTTCCCAGTGGAATAGACACATCACATATTTTAATGTTGACTGAGGGCTGAGCTCTGAAGTGCTTAAAGAGCTTTGCAGTTTCACCTGACAGATCTCATTGACCTCAATCTGTAGCTGGTTAAGGATCCTAATCCACTCACTTTTAATTAAGTATGACATGAAGACTATTCCCTACAATATAATAGTTTTTGTTTTGCTGTCAAAGGCTACACCACTGTCATCATCACCAGAACACCCATTTTATTATAAAATATAGAGCTTTAATTTATTAGTCTGCAACATTTATGAGGAAGAAAAGATTATCAATTTACAAGTCATTACAATAACACCCAATGTGCATTTCCATTTCTCATACATTGCTTTGCCTCAATGACCCAAAGGAGAAAGAATCTGACAAAAAATAATGTTTGAGAAGAGACATACAGAGGGAAAAAAAAGCCAGACAAGTGAGACATAAGAGCCAACGTCTCTGTACTTCCTGCATTTCTTACCATAAAAGGTGTGAGCACTGAGAGTACGTCCACAATGAGAAAGACATTCACAGACATCCACAGCAACATAGACTTTTGCAACAAATACTATACACATTCACTGTACATGCCATGCACAAATAAAGTAACATTTGGCTACATTTCTCTTCAAATTTAGATCAGCATCTAGTGGTTGTGCTTGTGACGACGTTTAATAATTTAGTGTGCCATATACTCGGTACGACAGGCCAGGGATGGCACCATACTAAAAAGATAAACCATGTAAACTGACAGCACCGTTAAAATGGCCTTGGAGCACAGATTGTTTGGTGAAACAATCATAACCAATATTTAGGAATGCAAACTTTGTCTCTATGCACTACAAGCTAAAAACATCTAAGTGCATACTCCACAGAGGTTAGGTTTTTATCCAGATCACTTTTGGGAACAGAAGATGTTTTTTTTATTTTTTTTATTTCAGAATATTACAAACTCACATTTAGCTGCCTGCCGGAATTTCTTTTCTCTAAAGAGACAAAAGGCAATGCAATTTTTAATGTTTGTGTCATTGTAAGACCCTTTCCACCCATAAAACAGCTTATCACAGCGATTATAATTGTCAAGGATACTACGCTGAGATGTCTTATTCACATATAAACAAAACACAGCAACAGGGTTTGGAAGATGATTTCATTGGATTACTCCGGCTGGGCTACTGAAATGTCAGCCACAGAGCTTTTTGTTCATATGGTTTATGACCTGTTGTCAAAGCTGCAGCTTTTAGGTGTCCACAAGTGTCACATGAAGTGCCATTGTTTCAGTCAGCAGCTTTAATCTGGCAGTGAAAAACGATACCGTGTACAGTAGAAATGGTTTTGCTGAAGAAGTTTCAGAAATTCGCCACAAAGTGACCTTCTTCCAGCTGAATACTGCCAACAGTCAAGAAAAGCATTCATCAGCTCCTTGTGTCAATTCTCCCAAGGTCCATTCAGATGTAGTCTTTTCCCCCAAAAAACATCTAACAAAACAATACACATTGTAATAAACAATAACACTAATATATAACAACCATATTTGCACAATTACCTATTCACAAAAACATCTTTTCTAGATAACAAAGATTCGCTTTTTACAGCATACAATAAATATTGTGTGTGTTTTCCAACAGTAGGCAAACTGCTGAGGCTGTTGCTTTTGGTTTCAGTGTCTGTCTTGTGTCTTTCCCTTGCATTGAGGGTTGCAGTGTTGAGGAGATGGGAGTAAAAGGTAGCTTCCTTAGTGTTTAAAAACAAAAGTCTAGCGCCTCATGTGAGAGGGAGAGGGGCTGGAGTCGTTTCCTCGTTGTGATGCCGGCGGTTGCGTGGCTTCCTCTGTTCTTTTAACTCCTTCAGCCCTTTGGCTTTGTTGGTTACCTCGTCTCCAAGGTTGCTGTCTCCGTGCTGCCAGTAATCCTGACAGTACTGGTTGATCAAACCCATCTCTGGTTGGCTCAAGATGGTCAGGAGGTCCTTGTACTGACCAGCACTTGGTGTCCAGGCGCTGGACTGCAATGGGGGAAGAGCTGGGCTGCCCGTCTCCGCCTGGATGTTGTTGACGGTGCGACTAGAGAGGACCACAAGCTGCAGTTTGACAAGATTGTGCTTGAAGTTTTTCTCTGTGGATGTGCACTGATAGATGCCACTGTCAGATGCTTGTAATGAGCGGATCAGAAGGCCATGTTCTGTTTTCAGGATACGGCCCTCAGAGCGGATCTAAACAGACAAGGACAATAAAAATGTATTTTTAGACAACTGCCATTTAAGAGAAAACAACACAGACAAGTAGAGACAGGAATTGGAATGGCTTTACATAAAAAAATAAAATAAAACATTAGCTGACCTCTTTCCTCCTGTCACTGTTTTCCTTCTGAAGGTGCCATTTGAGAGACATATGAGGAGATCTGGCCTGGCACTCCAGGAACGTGGTACTCCCCTCTACTCCATATTGAACAGACTCCAGAGTGTTCTTATTGGCTGTAGAGCAATAAGTACATTGTACTTAAGCTGACATAAAATAAACTTCAGTAAACAGACCAATAATCAGTGGTGTTTTGTACTTACCATTTGAGTTATACCCTCTGCACTGGCGTATGGGGTTGCCATACTTTACATCCTGCCGACGACTGCGTCTGGAGTTGTCAGAAGAGCAATCACAAATGAAGCACTCAAATCAACAGAGAGAATTGCTATGTAGAATGTTTTAGCAGTTATCCATCCCTATTGTACCCCAGACAGATGCTCACCTCTTCTGTGACGCTGAGTATCTGGAGCAAGACTTGCCGTCCCAGGCGCAGTAGGGGTCTCTGGCCAGACAACAATCAGCACAGACTTCTCCGTAGACATCGCAGCGGTGCAAAGCCACGTGTGTCACGCCCAGAACCGAACTCACATACAGTTGTTGCTAAAATAAAATGTAGGAAGTGAGCAGAGTAATTAAAAGTTATGCATCCCTCACACACTATTTATATTACTACAATCCTCACTCCTTTTGACATACAGCATAGATAAACCTACCCGTTTGGATGAAATCTTCATGGTGGAAATGGGTGTGGGGACCTGCAGTGAATCACATGGTCAGACTATTAACTAAACCATGCTTAAAACAGAATTAGACACGGTCTAATTAGAGCTAAGTGACCAACCTTGAAGACTTCGACTTCCTCCAACACCAGCTCCTCAGTCAGCAGGTCATCTCTGGGAAGAACTATGACTTTTTGGACTGTTCCTCGATCTGCAACACACACAAGAAACATAAGTGTTATCCTATTACCTTCAGGACAAGAGGTGTCCCTGCCTTTTTGGAGTATATTGTTACATGAACCTAAATGAACAGTGGTATTTGCACAACTGAGAATATATCATATTAATAAATATATAATTATAAAAAAAACTCCTGATACTGACAACTGATAAACATTGGGTGATGTTTTACCTTGTCCTGTGTGCTTCAAGTTTATATTTGGCTAGAGTATAGTTTTTTATACTGTGGTGCAAATATGAGTGCAACTAAAAAAAAAACATATAGTGCCAAAAGGAATAATTAACAGACCAATGTTTTCTAAGAGAATAAATTTTCACTTCCATTATTATTTAAATATCTGAGCTTGTTGTTTAACTGATGCCATGTCTTATTATACTGACCTGTGCCCAGGAAGAGCACCTCATAACTCCCATCGGCAGCTGTAACCTGGTCCACAGCTATTGTGGTGAACTCATAGTCAACGTTGGTTCTGACCACCAGGGGGCGCTTGTGCACTGGGTAAACAGCATTGAACATGGTGGGGTGGTTCCTCATGAAGTTGATCACCTCATCTTCGTAATCCTTTGTGGATTTCATGTTGGGGGTGAAAGTGCCTCCTGGACACTGAACCAACGGAAACAAGCAAGTGGTAAAGCAAGTTGAGAAGAGCTGGAAAGAACTGTTTTTTCTTTTATTTCTATAAATATAACTCACAGTGCCAGGTCGAGGGTAGGGAATCTTCCCAGTATATGCCACCCACTGGTAGTTTGGCCCTTCCTTGTGTGCAAATGGACCGTTGAAGACCATACGGATGTCAGCCATGGAGTAGACGCACACTGCCGAGCCTTTAAAGACCGCTCTGGAAGAGAAATGCAGTGAGAAGACACGGATTAACTCCCTGACATAATAACTGTGGGTGCGCTCGGCACAAATCTTGACATGACTTCCTTTCAAAGTATTTCAAGCTGCCTCTTAAAAGGGAATGCTAATCAACGTCATGACACACAAACACAACTAGAGTCAAGCTGACACACAAACTCCCACGTAGTGTGTTGTGCCATAGGACAGGCTCCTGCTGCTGCATAGTGTTTGTAACTCCTGTCAGAGGCCCCTATCATTAACTGCTTTTTACCTGAGTCTGATGCCAAAGGAGATGATGGAAACATTAACAGTATGTACTTCTCAAATACATCAAGACATGTTTATTACAACTTCACCACGCTCCTTCTTTGTGGTTTCCCCTGAATTCCATACTTAGTGTTGAGAGACAATCCTGACCTGAAACTATATATATACTTTATATTCAATATTTTTTACTTTGTAGCTTGAATCTGACAGGCCAAAAAGCATTTCAATATCAGAAGGAGAAGAGACTTTGAAGCTGAGGAAAAGGAATCAGAACTGCAGGAGCAAACCAAAATATACATTTTTCTTCCAAAAGTTTGAGAAAGTTGTCAAGCACGTACCCAGAAACTGAAAACACACCATAGATGACAGGGTTCCTGGTGTCTTGAGTTGGCTGTATATATACATCTCCTAAAAGAAAGAAAAAAAATATTATAACAACAGTAATAGACACAGTAATGAAATTATTAACGTTGCCTATTTTACACAGACTTTTAAATTCTGACAAATGTTGGGACAAGGCAAACATGCTATATTAAGTAAATATTAACCTATCAAGCTTTTGTTAACATTTCCCAAACTACATCTGTTTTCGAACCAGAAGAGACTTACACAAAGTCTAATTTCTTGTGAAGTGCACAGTTACTAGACTCTCAGTAGGACCTAGAATGTAAATACTTACAACGTTCAAAACTACAGTCTCTGAGTCTCAGCGGGGAATAAATGGGAAATTATGTGAAATAGAGAGCTCTAGTGAAACACAGCTTTAATAACAGCCATAAGTATCCCAAGACTCAAGTAGGGTTAAGAAAATGGAGCTGTCTCTACTATAAATGATTTAATGGGAGAATAGTGTGAGGCCAAGAACAAATAAGATAGAAAAGTGATCTGAGTTTGAAGTGGACAGGTTGAGTGAAATATTACTTGGACTGATGCAAAAGACTCGAACAGCAGGTACAGTTCAACAACAGGTCTTAGAAGAATATCACTAACAATGAGCAGACATAATGTACCGTGAAACAACCTGGCGTGCTTGTAGGAGTAATTTGTAAAAATATGAATCTGACACAAGAGCTAGACTGTGGGGTGGCCTCAGATTCCAATGTGAAAATGAATAAAACAGAGAGCTACATCCATTTATGTATGTCGACTTGATGATGATGATGCATTAACTGGCCATTGGAGCAAGGAAACACAAAGAGCTTCAACTTACATTGTTTATATAAAGTTATATTTTATGATCGTGCAAAATCTCATGACTAACAAAGTATTCCTCACAATAAGATGCCAGTTTGACAGACTTTAAGTCAACAAAGCAAAGACATAAAAGTTAAATAAATCAGAATGAACTGGAACAACTTGTTTTTGAAGTTTCAGATCAAACAGAGTCTTTTATCTGAGACGTCACAGACTAACAAAGCACAGAGCAAACAGAAGGAATAGAGATAAATAAAGTAATTTGAAAAATTAAGAAAAATAGAAAGTGACTCCAGTGTGAGAGTAGATGAAAGGACTGCAGTGTATTATTTACTCATTTATGAAAAACCTCAAAAAAAGTAATAAAAATACTGAAAGAAATTATTACATGCATTTGACAAGAACAACACAACAATTACAGCCTAGTCCTTTGTAACGTTATGTGCAAACAGTTTTTTGAGTCACATAAAAAGTAATCTAATGAAAAAACAATGTTTCACTCTGTAATTACATTTTAGAAAAGGCAATAAAACTTTATTGCCTGCACATTGACCCCCATTCTTTCCTGTCACACATCCTCATCTGTCTTGTGTCTTTGTGCGTGTTCTGTCCCTGGATACAACTCTAAAGCTCTTTCCCGTCTGTACTCTGCTCTCTCCTGAGTCTTACACAAGCACTCTAACGCTTCTGCATGGCTCCATAGGGACCGGCAACCAGAGACAGAGCGTATCTATCGCAGACAGTGTGTGGTTGTGAGCAGGACAACCACTGAGCAGTCTGAGGTTTTACTGCACCACAAGACTCTGAATGACCTCACTGCGAGCACTCATCCACTCTGAGACGACAGCTGACCCACTGCTTCTAGGCTAACTCAATGTAGAATAACACAAGGGGGCTCTCTGCCACTGACTAAGACCTGTACGCCATTGTCATATGAGTTAGGCAAGTGAGTTTACAGTAGATATTCTTCAACAACTAGTCATTTGTTGGGTCAAGATTCATGGTCTAGGTCAACAACAATACGCAAACTCTTGCAAACTTTGATCTACCTTCCCAGAAACACTAAATATCTTTTAGCATTTAACATTATATACTCTAAAGACTAGATAACATTTGCAGTATTGTTTTCAATGTATTATATAAATGTTTCCTAGCCAGTAAGATAAACTGCTGCCTGCCTTTTTTAATATCTGCAGAGAAGTAGGAAAAGATTTGCTGCTCATTCTACCAGTCCTTGCAATTTCAAGGATAGAAGAACAAATCCCCTTTTAATCTTGTCATTCATGTTACTGAGGGACAGGCCAGGATAATCTATAAGGGTCGGATTGACGCCAGCTGCTCATTACTCATGTGGGCTCAAATTCTCAACTGAACATGCTCAAAGTCCTTAGTAGCCGAATGTTAAGTCTTACTTTAAAGAAGGTTTCTACAGGAGCCATGTTAATGTTCAAAGACATGTCAGGTTTAACATGTATGAGATGGCAACTGCTTAATCTTTCATATGCCTTTGCAACTGCTCCCTATTATGTGGCCTACACTGAAGGGAAATATGTCTGGATGTGTGGAAAAGCTGAAATTAAGTTGAAATTTCCTATATGCAACATGAAAATGGATGTGAAAGTTAGGGAAATTGAAATCCTTATATTAAATTGTATATTATCTTACCACCTTGTAACATTTTGTATACACCATATTTTACAAATGTAAAAGAAAACCGTGGCTTGTCGATGTAAAGATGGGAAATCTAATTCTCACTCACTTAGCTCATCAAAGTGCGTCTCTATGCCGTCAGCTCCTGGCACTGAGCAGATGAGACGAGCCTTCAAGAAGGTGCTCCACTTGTTAACCAGACAGCAGTGTCCGCCATCATCGTTCTGTGGAGCAGAGACACTCATTATTAATAATCCTGCTCACACACCTGACACACACAGTCCAACATTTGTCTGACTAACAGTTGTATGAAACAGCTATCCAAGGTGTGTGTTGTTCTTGGGCCTGAATGAACAAAGAGAGTGATCCAGTTCTGTTTCAGTTTGGACTATATGCACCAGAGCTAAGCCAATTCTTATTTCTGAGGTAAAGAAAGCCTGGGAAAGTCATTCATGAGCTGGAACAATGCCGTAAAAGGGTAGAAATCAATTGAGGAAAATACATGGTGCATCTGATGATATGTACTCAAAAATATATAGGTCATTTCTGTGCTATAGATAAAAATAAATGTGGGAAAGAGATAACGTGATGCCAAACCCACTCTAAATTACATACTGTACTTTAGGATGCCTTTTTTTACACTCTAGCGACTTGAACTAAGAAAAGAACTTAAGGGTTTAGTAATATAATGGAAAAAGGCTACAAAGTCACATTCTTAAATTCTAAGTCTCTGTGTATGTATGTATTTGTATATAATAATAATCAATAATGTATAATGAAACTGTATTCCATTGCCCTCACTGCTAAATCCAAACTACCAAAAATAACACAAAGACATCCAAATTTAGCAGTGCAGCCAAAGCATAAAAGATGATGTTTCTGTCTGGCAATTGTTGTGAGTAAAGTATAGTGATTACAGATGATCACGGGGGACTTGTGAGTCCTTGTGAGTGACAGACAGAGCTAACCATTATGTAGATACATGAACTAACTGGAGAGCTTGAACATGTGTAAAACACACCAGGCAGATTCGTCCTATTCTGGACAGTGTCATGGGACTCTGGCCCATTTCAGAGGCCTTCTCTCGGAAAAAGAAGTACAGCTTGTCGTCATTTTTTTCTGCACTGTCTGGAATGAGGTGTGCATGAACAAATGTTGGATCTGGAGAAAGAAGAAAGGGTAGACAGAAAGAGTGTTAGCCGCTTTGAAATGCATCTTTTTTGGGAAAACAAGAGATAATTCAGGTATAATAGTATATTATAGTAGTATAATACAAATAGGGGAAGAGTACGTGCACTTGACCCTGTTCTAATTAACCTGATTATTTCTTCCTAGCGATATCACAAAATATAGTTTCCCAGCACGCTTCCGCTGACTGACTTACTGGGCCATTGCTGCTCACATGACACGCGGCCTCCCGCACAGCGGTGAGAGGCTGCAGTCCCAAATGGGGGCAAACCAAAACCAGAAAAGCCAGGAATCCTGTACTGGGGGAGGGAAAGTACCCTTACGATTCGACACAGCTGATTAGCAGGACTCAGGTGTCCCCTTTTGCTCTTACACTACCAGGGGACAGCTGTTGTTAGGGCTACAGGGTCAGAGGTAAAAAAGAAAATGTGCCTGCCAAAGCCATGATTGATTTTGCAACACTAGTTAAATCAGCCGAGCAGCATTGACAGTGCTATGACAACCATGGTTCATTAGAGATTACAGGCTACCGCAGAGTCATTATTGACATGCAATAATTACACATGGCTACTGACCCCACTGTCAAACTCCGCAGGCACGCAATCGACAATTAGCACAGTGCATTTTATGCTTTTGTATCGAATGATCACCCGGTCATGTGAACAGCCTGGAAAGCTCAACAATCAACAATATGGACTAATTCTACATGTAGAGTTCAAGCAGCAGAATACTCTAAAATACTCTTTAAAAACTAGGAGATATTGTGTAGGATGTACAAGACTTTACCATTTAGCCATCTGGAATTGTACTGATCGGTCCTCATTGCTGTCTGCTTGCCCAGTGTACGGAAGATAGCTGAGTCTGTTCCCATGAAATCAATGTACACTCCTGCATAGAGCTCTCCATCTGTCATTCGCAGAAAAAAACAGAAACAGGGGATGATGTCATGAAGGTGAAGTCATCTTTTTGTATGTTAAAATGAAGAACACATATATATGATTGAAGTAATGATTTAGAGTTGCTTCATCCTTCAAGGACTCAACCGAATCAGACTTGCTGCACGCACAGCAGCGGCCATTTAATGAACTTCAAGTCACTTTTCCTTTTAATTTTGTAACGTTTTGTAGCCAAAATACATCATACTCAGTAAAGTCTCGCCTGAATTAGTGTGATCTTATCTGGAGAAGTCCCAGTTGGGTTTGTGTCAACCAGACAGTAATTTTCTAATCAGACTTAGATGTATTAGGGCAGTCAGTGTGATTCCAAAGGGCAGCTGCCTCCACACAAGTGAATGTATGCATATGGATTAGAATGATGGTCTGGGTCATTTACAGCTGTGAATAACACACCACCTTAAGCTAAAACAGGGGAATTTCACTTGCCCTGTGAATTGTGTAAAAACAATCTGGAGGTCATAATTTGGCTCAGGTCAGCGACATTTGAGTTGACATGGGACTGTACACACCGAACAGTGTAGGGGGGGGGTCACTGAATGAAGTGAATTCTGAGCATGCAGGACCACCCAATGACCAAGGGCAGACCAAATATACAAACAGCTCTACAAAAAAAGCTGAAACACGTTCATATCCAGTTATGATTTCAGGCACGCAAATTGTTGTGGAATTTTAAAAACAATAATTATGTTTCTAACAATGTTTCAGATTATGGTTTTATTACCACTTTCCTTAGGGGTCATGAAGTAAATCTAATGACTGTCAACACGTTTTACAGAGACTACTATAGAACAGTGTCTTGACGTGTTGTATGTAGGGTGTACTTACTTATCAAAGCAGAGACACTGTTGAGTTTGGGGTCATAAGGACATTTCCCTTTCCCAGAATCCACTTTACCAGGTTCAAGACGGAAAATGTATTCCTGTAAAAATAGAAAAATACATAAATATGGATTTGTTTTAGAATAATTGTCTTTTAATTCACTTTCCTTTGTGCATGGCAGAGACTGGTTAAAGGCACTTAAGTGATAAAAGCACTCTCTTCTGGCAACATAAGCATCAAATAATAAAGTAACAAGTTGGGATTGGAAGTAGCATTTGACAAGGTGTGACCTTAAAGGCACTTAAATTGTTCTCTGGCAGCCCTATTAGATCTGCTGAGGGGAACAAAAAGCACACCCGTTGTCAGTGAAATGAGAGCTGAAGGAAAAGGCTGAGGGCAATCCAAAATTCATTCACCATGCTTTTGATGTTAGTGTTTTGTGCAGGAATTCATTATTACTCAAATGCAAATGGTCATCTTAAACATCTGTGTTGACTTTGTGTCTATGTGAAAGTTTGTCTGCTACTTCAAAGAAAATATTAAAACTAACCTGTGTGGATATTAACAGAGTACAGTCAGATAAAAAAATGTGGCAGTATTTGGAATAAGCTCTAAAAAGAAGAACTATAGCACTATTCCATTTGTGAGGAGAAAGTACTTTTGGTGGGCGCCAGACATAACAGTCTTGACCTATCCTCCTTGAGCCCACCTTAGCCTCCGTGGGCTCTGATGTAGTGCTGAAGTCTGCTGCCCGACTTGTTCTTCCTCCAGATTGTGCTGGCAGTAGATACTGGGACCCCTAAAACACACATATGGCACAGTGGGCCACCTCATTACTGACGTTTTACAGCCAGCAACAAAGTGACATAACCCTGACAATGACCATGGCATCCAGAAGAAAAAGGAGGAAACTTGAGGGAAAAAAGAAAAACTTGAATGAAAAGAAAACAGGATGTCAAAGTATAGAGAAAAGTCTAGAAGAGCTATCATTTAGTTATAGTTAGATTAGAGTCATGCAAGCACAGCTAGAGACTCCATGCATAAACCATGCAATTCTGGAAAAGAAAGCAGCAATTAAAACAATGAAAATTAAACAGTAATAATAATAATTTATTTCCAATTAAAACGTTTTAGAGTGGAGTGAAGTATACAGTTTAAAAACGCTGTGTGTACCCGTAATTTCTTTGTCCGTCTAATGTTACTGAGAAAAATCTTTACACTGTGAAGTGACATAGCTTTTGGGCCTTGTGGGAGAAGCTGAATGACAAGAAGAGCGCTGACCTTTCCTTTGAAACCTGAACCCTTCATTTGAATGGTGAGACTAAACAGGCGAGTTGCTGAAGTGTGGACTAGTGTGGACTCGCGGCATCAGCAGGTCTGAGTGGACCTAACACTGGAGTGACTGAGGGAGGGCAGAGCTACAAGCCCGGTGATGGATGAGAGCCTCTATCAGTAATGATGGCCTTTCACCGGCACTTTGCCAGAGAGACGACATGCTACAGGCTCAGCTGCGTATAAACAGGTGAAGGGGGAAGATGTAGAGAGAACATGGCCATTTGCTGGAGATGTACTGTCAGTGCTATTCCCAGTGGTGAGAGAAGATTGGTGTCACTGAGATCTGCCACTTAGGTACCTCACTGGCAGCAATTTTGCAACAATAATGGAGAACTAGAAAGGAATAGCACTCAGGTTTTTTCAGAGACCTCCAGACCGTGAAACTGATTAAATCGATGAAAGCTAAGAAGCAGAAAATGAAGAAGAAAAGCAGAGCTAATAAACTAAAGAGCAGAGGCAGAAGGAGGTTGTCTGACCCGTGATTGACTGACAGATATGTTTTTTTTTTTATTGAAAAGGGGCCTAAAGGTCAATGTGTGCGTCTTGGGTTACCTGTGACCTGCGTCCGCGGTCCACATAGGTGCAGATGGGGTTGTACGCTCCTGTCCCACATACATACAGGTGAGTGCGGTTCCACGGCTCGATCAGACGGATGAAGTTTCCACATTCCCCCTGAGAGAAACAACAGGAGAGAATTAATCTGTTGTTCAGTGTAAAAAGCAATAGAAAAAAGCTTGCATAAGATAAAATGCCCCCTGTTGGTTAATGACCCCTCTGGCGGGCTTAAAACGTCCCATCCATCATTGCTCTGCTGGCTCAGTTGTGTTTGGCAACTCTGTTCTCTGGCTCAGAATTCCCTTCGACCACACTGTCAGAGAAAAATGTTTCCAAACACCCAAACTGTGTGGTAGAAACCAAGAAAAGCACTGCAGCTAGCATCGTAGCTGTATGATTGAACAAAACCCAGTTCAAACTTCTGTCAGCACGAGTAGCTTAAAATCATTTGGGTTAGACCAAACAAGAGTGTTGATGTTTTTAAATTCTGCTGGTGAAAACAACTTTTTAATCTCTATTTATCTGGCCAGCTGTCAGTTTATTTCCTGTTTGTCAATCATCTCAAGCACTAACACTCTAAAAATGTAAAGGCTGATAATATCTGTTCTGGTTTGTCCGTCATATCTGCTCCTAGTGACAGCTGGTGTTGAAGAAAGGATGTACCCGACATAAAAAGGATTGTGTGCCGGACGGTGGGGCGGGAGGGGTAGCTTGGGCCATTTTGGCAGATCTTAGCGGCGCGACAGATGCACCAGTCAGAGGTTTTGGGATGGTGTTTTGTGTGTGTGTGTACTTCTTGTATTATTCATTGCACTCACTTGTGCGTCCCCACAGAGAGCACAGTGGGGATGATTGCCTTTGACCTCCTGGCTGAACCGACATCCCTTCTGGATAGCTTTCCAATTGTCATCATCTGTCATTCCCTAAAGAGCAGCTAGGATTGCCAACGTGTCTCCTCGGAGCCAATTTGATTTCTTATTTTAGTGATGAAATTTCAAACCATACCTCCAAACACACATCTATGCACACATAACACTGAGCATGGTGTAGCCAGAGGTGGTGAGTGGAGAGGGTCACCAAGCACACACAAATGAAGATTCCAGTTGAATAAACAGGAGCCTGTGCTCACTAGGAGAGCAGCGTTATTAGCCCCATCACAGCCTCATGCTCCTCCCCACACTCACCCAAAATGTGAGTGAATGATGAGAATCTGGTTTTGTATGAATTTCAATGTTGAGTTTCCTTTTCCGCTGAGGGGGGCTCTGTTTCAAATCGTATTAACACATGACACAGGCCCGTTGCTTCAATGTCAGGACAATAGATTCAAATTATTAAATATATATAAAAATTGAATGACTGAATTTTGGTAGTCCTTGACGACCATCAAACGTAAATGTCCTCCACTGACTCCTACCTACTATGTTTAAATCTTTGTCATCACCAACAAAAACCTAAATGCTCTAATGGCAAATAAAATAATGTTTTACAGTGTTTGCTTTTAATCTGGCACCACAATCTTACTAACAGATTCTTTATGTCCTAGAAATGTGGTGCGGCCCCCCATTTCCCACTGATGCCCATGATAGACAAAACTGTCATCACGTCAGATATATATTTTGCTTGTCACCTGTTCTGCTCAGTATGTCTTCAGTTTACCTTTGCATACTTACATTAGTGTCCTTGCCTGACAGCACACATTCGGTCTTCCTCTGTGGAGCGACAGGCCAGTGGATCTGACAAAAGAGATGTGGCAACAAATTTGGTTAGCTGTAAAAAAAACAAATCCTGCTGATCTCCCTAATACACTGATCTTACAATGAGGGGCTCCTTGTTGATGTCGTGCAGATCCAGAGAGAGGATGTAGTCTTTGCTGCCCACATACATGCGGTCGTGGTCTTCGTCCATGCGCAGGATCCGGTAGTCAGTGGAGTTGAGCAGGAAGGTGAAGTGGTGAGCGGTGCCAGTGGACTTCAACTCTAGAAGGTTACCAACAACATAGTGGGTATCCCATTAAGTATGGACCATAAAGTTATTAACACTGGCTTGTTAATAATAATAATAATAATGGCTTGGATTTATATTGCGCTTTTCTCCCGAGGGACCAAGGGACTCAAAGCGCTTACAGTCCGTCCATTATTCATTCATACACAGTCACACTGGTGATGGTAAGCTACAACTGTAGCCACAGATGCCCTGGGGCAGACTGACAGAGACGTGGCAGCCATTTTGCGCCTACGGCCTCTCCGACCATCACCACATACATTCACTCAACATTCTTACACATTCATACGAGGCAAGGTGGGTTAAGTGTCTTGCCCAAGGACACAACGACAGTTTTTTGAATTGTGGGGAGAGCGGGAATCAAACCCACTACCTTCCGGTTGAAAGCCGACTGCTCTACCACTGAGCCACTGCCGCTGTTAAAGCATATGGGGTTAAAACAAGAAATTGTACTATTTATTTGAAGCTCAGAGAAACACACATCCCAGCAAATCCGGTCAACTTCAAAACAAACTTCACACCAGAACATCAAAGACTCTGATGACTTTTACTTTTTTGCTGCGACACAGACAGAATTTGCTATAATCCTCTCTCGACAACATAATGTTTTTAAATGAGTAAAACAATGGTGGAGGTGAGGAAAGAGGAGAAACAGTCCTTCCTCCTGGTTGTCCCATTATCTCAATGTCATTTGAGAGCTCTCGCGTTGTCAAACTGTGCTTGGGAAAGTGGAGAAAATCATAGGAGCAGATATTGAACTTGTTCAAGTTCTACTTCAAAGGGACTTAACGTCCTCCCTCATTGTTGTCTACAGCCAAGTGTAAGACTCAAGATGACCAATAAATCCGCTTTAAAAAAAGCTTACAGCTTTTTCTTCTGCAAAAGCAAAATAAAACATCTTAATGCCTTATTTCTACCTGCTCATGTTGAAATGTGGATCCTGTGATGAAGCTTCATGGCTGCTGCTGTGCTGCACTCCATCACAAATTGTCAAATGCTGTTGTTGTTGCTGTAGCATTACAGCACTGAGGTGGATAAGCCATGCAACCAGATCTATCACCAATCCATTCTCCTGAAACGCCCCCAAGGCTTGGTTTTCTCTTATAGATCCTAACTTTACAATAAAAAACTTGATTTATGCATGTTCTTTGATCTATTAGTGACTATAACTCCGACCAGAAGTATCAAATTACATCTAGGGGTTTCTGCATCGCAGATAGCCGTTTTAATTCTGATGTGATCTAACATGACGCATGGATTTATTTTTTAGGGTTGGGTGGTAAAACAATATTACTTTATATACTATATAATATATACTGAGGTATGGACGAATATGATGAATCTAGTATTGTTTATAATTTTCATCTCCAGCCTGAGTCTGAAAATACTAAAAGTGATGACAAAGCTCATGTGAATGATGGATGAGTAATTTATATTAATAAATAATGTGTCCATTAAGTAAAACACAGACTGTTCCACACTGTTCTCAGGACTATAAAAGGAATTTTTACTGTGGGGATTATATAAATCCTTGATAGATCTTGCAAACAGAGCCTTTGAAAAACCTTGGTTGTTTGTTACAATGTTCTAAATGAGTATTTTGATGATATATAAACTAAAATATATATATACAAATTGCATAAAATGTGATTACTTAGTGCTCTTCTACAGTATACAGTACAGACAAACATGACACTCTCACATTTGGCTCATCCTAAAACTCTCCAGCACACAGCGGACCTGGCAGTCCGGTGATACCAGACCGTCTCAGACTCCAGACTTCTCCGACCGACAGCCCACATTTATCACCTCTGCGCTCACATTCTCACTTTGAACAGGAGTCGGCTGCTCGTGTCTGGGAGTCTCTGGTTTGACAGCAGGTCACAGCAAAGAGTGGACAGAGTGGACAAGCAGCCAGACAGATAACCCACTAGAATACAGTTAAACGCTCTTCAAAACACATAATCAGGAAGCAGCTGCGACTTCAAGTGTCAGCAAGCCATCATTCTCCCCTTCACTTGTCCTTCTTTCAGACCTGCTTGATCAATAGCCAATTTATCTGGACATGACAGACCATTAATAAGGGCTCAACAATTAACTTTTATGTTAAACTGGTCTAAATAGCATGAAGCCCAATAAATTCTGAAAACAAGTACAGATAAATCTCAATTTTACAGGGGAATTAAATAAATGGTTTTGAAATGGTTAAAAGTGCTTTAAATAGAATAATTGAATTGTTTATCGTAATTGAGGTTTCACATTATCTGTAATTAGGGGTTAGACAATTTCACATAATTAAAAAATAAACAAGCACACTTGAAAGGCAATGCCATTTTTTTTCCAACCACTGACAAAAGACATATGTTCAGATAAGTCACACACAACATACAGCTTCAGTATTCATCGCCATTTAAAGACTTACTCATTGTGCCTTTTTAATCTGTACAATTAAAGTGCCCTAATTGAAGCCAGGAAAAAAATGTCAAATATTTGCAAAGCATGGCAGGCTAAGACACATTTTGACATTGTTCTGCCTGTGGCGTGTTGAGATAAGGACTGAAGTATGATAACAGCCCACCTCAGAGCGCTCCTCCTGAGCTTCATTGTCAGCACAAAATCATCCTTTCAAAGGCATTCAGGATCTGGCTGTTCAGTCTGGATTTCCCATGCCTACTAGAGCCAGGAAAATGTTACAAACCAAACACAGCCTTGACATTGTGTTAAATGGCTATATTTACAAGCCGCTGGTAAATTCTGCAATAATAAGGCACAAGTGTCTGTCAATGAGGATCACAGGGTCTGGAGAATATCACCAACTCACAAGGTTTTTTGTAATGACTACCAGACCCATGCACTGATGCGGTAAAATGTCTCCTCTTCCCTTTTGGTATGGGATTGTCTTCAGTTGAGTGCCTTTTCTTAGATCGCATTTCTTGGATAAAACCCAGTCCAGTTACAGAATATGACCCACATCTGCTGGGAAACTGAGCCGGTCCTGCGTCCACCTGTTGATGAGCTCTCTATGGCCACTCTGCTCTGCTCGACAGCCGAGGCGCGTCGTTACTCAGCCTTTGTACCTTCCTCTAGCTTTTCTGGGTCACTGTTTATGGGAATTAAACAATGGGTGTTTGGTAACTTGAGAGAGGAAGACTAAAGACAGCACCCATTTCTTTTCATGAACATATATTTCCTTCACATCTCTACTAAATCAGTTCTGGGGCCTGCTTTGTAAATTTGCGAGCGTATAAGAGAGGAAGAAAATACCACATACTTGCCTAGGCATCCCCAGTATTTTGTCTAAATTTGTCTCATCTCCACTTCATGTTCTCATAAAGCAAAGGTGCGGCCCACTTTGCTGTAGCTTGTCTTCAGTCATGCGTGCACTGCCCCCTTAATAGCTTACATTATAAAGCAGCAGGCACACATCTCAATTGTTTCGGCAATATCTTAAACATGTGGGAGCTGTCGATCCCAAAACAGAATTCATTATTACTGGCATTGGGACAAAGCATTACATTATAAATCCTAAAAGGCTTGTGTATCTAACCTGTGTTGTTTAATGTAGTCTGTGTGATTGACTCAGAGGTCACTGCATACACTGGGGAAGGGGCAGAGGAAGCAGAGGCAGCTTCCTACTATTGACTCTGAGCATGTCACTGCAGCTGATTACTGCTTACCTGCGTTTGTGGAAGGGAAATAATTGGCACCAGATTATGTTTTATCTGCGAACTCGTCGATGCTGTCACTCAGACACACTTGTCTAACCCTGATACTGAGTGTGTATGTGTGTGTGAGGAGGTCTGTGATGCTAATTCTTGCTTCACATCGAAGACACCTGTCTCGCAGCGCATAATCACGAACAGAAGAGCAGAGATTGAACCGTGCGAGCGCTGAGTTTACTTCCTGAGTTTCCAACCAGAGATTAAGAAAAATCTATTTCTGCTGTTTCGGGATGACAGGAAAGGTTAATTAAAGCACAGGGGAATGAAGGTGGATCTCTGCTTTAACTGACAGCAAAGGTCATTTAAACAAGGCAAGCCTTAATTAGGTTAAGATTGTCTAGTCTATGTGGTCATTGGAACAGGATTTGTACAGATAAAGTAGAGGGCTTTACAAGACAAGGCTATTCATCTCCACAGTAATTCTACATTTACAACAAAAAGCTTCTGTTAAGTGTCAGTAAAGGAGCCAGTGAGACACTATCTGTGCCTGACATTTTCTTGCTGTAAGTCCCAACACAACTTCTGCAGGAGCTCAGCCGTGCAGTGAACAGCTGACCTCAACAGCCCCAGCAGGCCGCAGATGAAAGGTCAGAGGCCACGAGGGGGTGAAAGCTCATCCTGACCCCCCTCAAACACTTCTCCATAATCAGGATTATCAGAGAGTAGGTCGGGCCACAGAGAGCAGGGTGGTCATGGCAGTCCTTTTTGGAAATAAAGGAGTAATGCTGCCCAAAAGAGAAGCGGCATCTGTCCTACAGATTACTGCCTCTTTTTTCGAAAACAAAAACTGTGTGGAGACAATGTATTTGAAAAAGTATATTACATGGAAATACAGTAACTAAACACAAACAGTAACAGTAAAATGCATATGCACTTTATCATATTGCAGTACTTATCACAAGGAATCTCTAACTACTTACAGCAAAAGTATGTTTTTATTTGCCTCAACACACTAATCTCTTGACGAGATGAAAACATACTGGACTTTGTTTACTAGTTTCCGTGAAGGTAGTGACTGCCTAGAGTGTTTAGTTACATATTTAGGGTCATGCAGATGCAGTGTGTCTTTCTGCTGATGATGAAAAGCTGTATTTGTTGTTGTAGCTGCCCCGTCGCTCGCAGCGGGCCTGGTCAGCGCGGCTGTGTGGTCAGCAATGACAGCACAGGTTTGAAGGATTATAGGAAGAGCTAAATAATGAGATGAAGTGGGTGTGTGAATGGGTGAAAAATCCACCTCTGCTTCAGTGACCTCTGACCTGGGCCCTAAAATAAATACTCTCCCTTTCTGTCAGCTGCACTAACACACTGCTCTTAATGCTTTCTTTGCGCAGTCCGCTCACATAATCTTCTCTTTGGGGGCTCAGAATTTGCACGGTCCTTGAACTGAGTTGACAATAAATGGCCATCCTGCAGAGTCGGAGAAGAAATTAACAAAGCGTGATTTGAGCGTTCCCTCTCGCTTTCGTCTGTATCAAGGTCAGGGCCAGTGAGCTGCTCGCTGGGGGGCAGTAACTGGGGGTAATTAGAGAGTAAATTTAGAGAGAACATTAGCAGCGAATGTAGACTGTGTATCCACTGGGGACATGAGCCACCTCTATACCCTCTCTGGGTGTTCCCCCTTGGAGGTAATTTTTCACCCACAACGGCAGAGAAGTGAGAACGGAGGGAGGGTTCCCGAGGGGAGAGGAGCCTGACAGCGAACCTAAGAACTTCCATTTATCAAAGCGGGCGGCAGAGCGACAGAAAGAGAGCCATGGAAACTCTGAGTCGAACGCCGAGAGCCGGTCTATAGAGCCAACACACAGAGGCCGAGAGGCTGAGATGTCCTCCAGTGGCGCTCACAAAGGCCTCTCCAATGTGTATTCTAATCAGGAGTTGGATACAGGACAAAACAGCCTCATACCGTGCCTAAGTACACAAAAATATTCATCCTAGGTAGAGAAACTGAGCACAATGAAGGAAAGGGAAAACTTTTTATTGATATCAGTGCAGTCCTTACAAAGATACTTTATTAAAAGAAACGTGAGTAAAACCTCTCAAACCCCTTTATGGACTGCTTGTTTTGGGGTTGCATGTCTTATTTCTATCTTTATCTTGTTTTGCACACTTGGTAAATCAGCAATGACAAATTTAAAAGTTGAAGCTCTAATTCATTTCCACAATGAAAAGGCAATTGCTAAAACAACAAATAAAATTCAGTGAAACTTTGCAAATCCACCCACATACCTCACTGTGGTTTATCTTTAATCTGCCATTTTGGAGAAACTGGGCTGTGATATTTAGATTTATTTGGAGCTATAGGGAATATGCTGTGGAAACCTTGCAGAAAGGAGGAAAAAAAGATTAGAAACAGGGAGTTAATACAAAATGTGACCCGTGTTCAAGTCTTGGTTATATATTTCACACTGCTACATGAATGAGTCACTGTAGTTTCTTTACCTATGATGTATTGAAGTATTTAGGATCCTAACCCCTAACCTTTTATCTGTAAATTATACAACATCTGGTTCTTTTTTTAGTTTCGGAATAATTTGTTTATCTGACTCATGCCGCTTCCTTATTTTACTAAACAGACCTTATCTTTCTGCAATGAGTGAAGAGGAAACGTATCATTTACTGTTTTTCTGTCCTGCATCAATACCCACAGATTGCTCGAATTTTACCACCATCATTGCACCCCATCCAGAACATCACGCAGATTCTTTAAACATGCTGTCACGGCAGCCCTGCTCAAAAGTTATACCCTACTCGTCTATCTGCGATCTCCCACTCAAGGCCTGCTTAAAGCTGTGTGAACTTACCACTTAGCTTTCTCCGACACCTTCCTTTTTTTTTTTTCAGCTTGTCTGATCCTGCCAGCATTCGTTAGCCTCTGTCTGCATACCGAGCCGCTGAGATAACGTATGCTATTTAGTGTTCATGCTTTATTCTATTGGTGAGCACCCAGCATGCCACAGGTGGAAGGAGAAGGCCGATGGGAGATGCATGCTTTCTGTCTGCAGTATGATGTATGTGGATGTTTCCGTCAGGATTAGGCCTGCACTTTAACAATAGTGAGTTGAAGTTGAATCATCAAATGAATAGATGGTTAAATAATTCAATTGAATGTAGTATAGGAAGTAAGAAATGTTCATATTAGGGAAATATATAATATAAGCTAAGACACAACAATTAAAAAGGACCCTCAACAGAGACTTCAAAGTTTGGCTTCAGAAAAAAGACTTGTGTGTTATACAACCTCTATGACTCTTAACACAAAAAGAAAAAAAATAAATGGAATGAGCATGCTAAAATTTTCAGAATTTACTTAAATGGATGCAAGGATTTTAGTGGCAAATGCGTTAAAAAAAAGTTATAGGTGGCAACTGACTGATTTTAGCCTTGAGCTCAAGACATTTTCAAGCTCATTTTTCATTTGAGGAATAGAAAGTATTTTAAGTTTTTTTTTATTCTTTTCTCTCTAATACTGTAGTTTATTTTATTTTTTATTATGTATTTTCTGGAGTGCAACTACCCTGCTGCTAACTCAAATAGGAATATTAAATGTTGATGTATTTTAGTGAAATAAATGTTCTTGTTACTGAGAGTTATACAGTGAAGAATTTGGTCAGACAGTTTTGATAAAAGTAAAGTATCTCTTCATTTTCATGTTAGGAACCATGAAAAAATGACATTGTATGTTTCAATGAGGGCTATTTATTTAATAGAAAAAAGTTACTGAAGCCAATCTGAAGTATTTTGACTTAGCGGAAACATGGTAAAGGTAATGAATGCCTTGTCTGAGTCTGAGCAGTTGAGTCAAAGCTGTCAATTACAGGCTTCTGGTGTGAACGTAAAGCTGCCCTCAGTCCCTTGTGACCAGTCAGTTCAGAGAGTAAAGCATAAAGTCGCCAGCATCTGTAAAGTTATCCCACTACCAGCCGCTAATGAGCCCCACCCAGAAGCCCAGCTGCCTCTGCACTGTGCACAGAAAACGGCAGGCCCTGCTGCTGTACACACCCACTTGACCCCACGTCAGACGGGACAAAGGCAGGGTCACCCCCAACCAGGTACATGTCAGCACACATCCTGATCTCAGCGCTGGAGCCTAACACCATATGACAGGCAGCGGACAAGCATATAATGGTCAACAATCAGCTGCTAAAGAGGGACGATCAAAACCTACACCAAGGACTGGCTTGTTTTTGGAACGTATTTGGGCTGCAACAACAGATATCGGACAAATGCACAAATCATTTACTGGCACAAAACACACTATAATTCCTCTTCTCATAGTAACTTTATGATATAAGTGCTCCCAATTATTTTCTTAGTTCACTGCTTGCAAAAAACTGCGGCAAAAGATGAATTGATCCCGATTAATTGGAAGTCATTTAAAACATCTTAAGAACAATTCATCACAACTGACTGACACATACATGAAGGGCAAAGTTCAAGAGTAAAAAAAAAACACGTTCTTTCATGAGCAAACAGACCAAACGTAACATTCCTGAAGTAATCCGCTCCATCAGTGGCCACACTGCTCTGCTAAACCAACAGATCAATGTGGCTCGGCCCTCACTCCCTGATACTTACGAGCTCTAGTGACCAGTCTTTAAAGCTCTGCACCAACAACCGCATGTAAGGAAGCAGCACAATACTCGTGTTGCTCAGTCTTTTCTCCAGTAAAAACAAATAGATTGTTGCTGACAAGTTATTATAGGTAATTCCTGGGTTGTTATTATCTGGAGAAAGCCCAACACCAATATTATGTTCCTATAACCTGGCAATGAGCAACTTAATCCCCACAAATGTGAAAACGTATCTGCCATAGCTTCTGTTTTTGGCTTTGCGCTCAGTTCCGCTAAAACTGCCATCAATAAACTCTTCCTAGAGCAGGCCTAACTGAAGCACTTCTACAAGTATGATTCGATTATGCAGATGTTAGCAGTCGGCATTGAGAACACACTTTTACTTTCTGCACATTGGGTAGCGTGAGTAGGGCATATATTAAAGCCTTGCTACTTCCTGCTGAGTTCTGACTGAAACACAGCAGGAAGGTTTACTGAGAAGTGTGGGAATAAAAATAAGTGGACAAATCACACCTTACTTTTCAATTTGTCTTTGAGCTGTCTGTACAAATGTGCCTGAACTCAATAAGTCAATCTAACTTAACTACTTCTTCTCTATGTATCACGTTAAAATCAAAACTATTACTAAAAATAAACTGTGCAAACCTAAAACGTAGTTAGAACCTGTTTTTTTTTCTAAAAAGCTTCATTAATGATTTTACATTATGTGTGAACACTGCTGTCTCACTTCTATTCATTCAACAACCTCACAGAGATCAAACATAATAGTCAAATCAATGTCCCCCACTCTGATTTCCCAAAATGCATTTAGGATGGATTCAGGAGTCATTAGATGATTCACAACTTGCTTTAAATCTGAACACTTTCCATGTCAATGCCATGTCTGAATGGGGTCTTGGTCAAGTTGTCTGCATAGCATATTGCACAAAACAATATAAAAAGCAGGATGAGGAAAGTAGTGTGTGTGTGTGCATGTGTGTGTGTGTGTGTGTGTGTGTGTGTGTGCGTGCGTGCGTGTGTGTGCGTGCGTGTGTGTGTGTGTGTGTGTGTGCGTGCGTGTGGTGATGGACAAATTATTCACAGCAATTTGTCCATCTGTGCAGAAAACCAAAACCCTCATCAGACCTCGCACTGTGTGGTTTGTACATCAAGGGAAGCTGAAGATGAAACCTAAGCTTATCTGAGGTGCAAAGGAGGATACAGTGTGTGGTTGTATTGTGTTATATCACTGGGAAAGTGTAAACATACACTCAAATGACTTTGTTTCCATGGCTTTTGCAAGTTTGGATAAATCCATCCACCAAAGAGGAAGCATTTGTTTATTTATTGGAATGTTTCTTGTTCTGATTCTTCTCAACCTGAAATGTATAATTACAGAGTAAAGTCCATTTACATTCCAACAGGTTAAATGTGCTTTAAAAGCAAAATGTCATTCAGGATGAAACATGTAGGCAGCCATTACCTCTTTAATGAATCATGTGAATTGTCTGTTAAAGCAGACCACGCTCTCCCAATGCACTTTGCAATTAAAGCGACACTGGCCAAGATCAGGCTGAGTGACAGGCTCAAAGACCTATAGATTACTGTCTGTCTGTGTAATCCCCCGCCTTTCTACTGCCCTCGCTGACTGACATACTCACCCCTCCCATTAAAAAAAACAGGGCATGTTGGATTGGAGGCTTTTATGTTTGATGGACAGATGGGACATCCTACCCTGTGACCTTCTGGCCTTTTTCTCACCCGTGACCAAAAGGGTCAGTGAGAACAGTGCGTCTGCTTAGGGGTAATAGGGAACGGACCCAGTTAATTCCTGTCCCTCTAAGGGTCATATTTTATTAAATATATATCATATTAGCGTTCATTAAACTACTTTATGATACAGTAGAAGTAGATTCATTTACTGCTATGACTTTTTTACTATGACTTTTTACCAAGTGGTTTTTGTTGCACCTGGAACATGCAGGTTGTCTTGGTGCTGCACAAATATCAAGTAAAAGTAACACATGACCCACAGCAGGACTTCTGGTTAAGAAAGTACTCAATGACAAAAGTGCACCACAGTCATAAAATAGACAATTAAATGCAATAGTTTGGTGTGTTATTGTCTATTTGATTGGCTCTTTATGGTCAATAAATGTTCAAAAGTATAACAAAAGAATTGGACTTGACACTTTTCCTTAAACTGAAGATCTGTTTGAAGTTATGGGACATGTTACCATGAAGTCCCAGTTTTGATTTTAGAGATGTGAGATAAAGCAAAAAGAGAGGAAGGTAAAAAAAAGCAGTTTGCTGGAGTAAAAGCAGTATGCGTGACAGTCTTTCCATCCATCGTCTGAGCTGGTGTTGAAGGAGGACGCTGATTGCGTCCTCACAGAGACTCAAAACACTCTTATCTAACCCTGTCATATAAATCAGCACTTAGCCATCCGCTCTGCAGTGATAACGAAGCCAAACATGGACTGATCCACACCAGGAATGGCTGTTTTATAAGTTGCTTCTCGTTCTCTTTCACACTCTCACATACATACACCATTATCTGCTTTTCATTCATCAGTTCTGAACAGCAGTCGTTTTTTTTTTCCCGCTCGGGGATTGTTGTTTGCATTTATGTACACATCTATCTGCAAATTACTTTTCCATACTAACTTATTTATTTATGCAAATACTGGATATCCTGCACTTGCTGCTATTGCACTTCTGGTTAGACCTAAACTGCATTTCGTTGCATTGTACTTGTACACGTGTAATGACAATAAAGTTGAATCTAATCTAATTTACACTAGAGTTTGGTATGCTAGGAAAAGGTTCCCGACTAAAAACAGCCATGTGTGCATATTTCAAGTATGTGAAGCTGATGTTGGTAGTTATTTATATAAAATAAATAAATAATAATAATACAAAGTAGTGTTGTCAAAAATATCGATATTTCGATAAATATCGATACTGAAATATCTCAAACGATACGATACTCATTTTCCGAAGTTTCGATACCAAGTATCGATACCAAGTATCGATATCGAGTTTTTTTTTTTTTTTACTTGCACTATTGTTTTCTGAATATATGACATCTGAGAGTCCTTTGAACAAGTGCACTACATCAGGGGTCTTCAAAAGGCGGACCGCGATCTGGACCGCAAGACAGTATTCATAATTACAAGCGCATTGTGTAAAACATATTTTTGAACCTGCACTTCTAGGACGGCTACGTCAACATGCGCGGGTCATCAGGTTACTATGGTTACGGACAGAGCAGCGGAAAATTTCAACATGTTTAGCATAGCCTGATAATGAGTTAGAAACAACTAAAATTTAAAAGCCTTGGCAAAACATAATAAAGATTCACTGACGTTATGGACGGGAGGGAACGTTTATTTTAATCAGAAAATAATTTGGCTTGAATTGATGATTTTGTATTTAAAATGTTCTCACACATGAAGGAGTACTAGGCATAATATGCGGGATTCCAGGCTGTTGTCAATAAACCACCAGGTCCTGAGCTTTAGCTTTAGCTTCTTTTGATTTTGTAGTATTTTCCTTTTGTCTGTGAGCTGTGTTTTGCGAAAGCTAAACACTCAAACATCCTCCCCATGTAACCAAAGAATAAAATACAGAAAACAGTGGATTATCAACATTCATCTGCATATTGTGGAATAAATGAGACTTTACTTTAAAGAATTATATTCAAACACATATCCTTTTATTAAAAATTTCCGGACCCCTCACGGTGAGGAAAGTTAACTAAGGATGCAACAATACGGTTAGCCCACGGTTCAATACATACCTCGGTTTTTAAACCACGGTTTTCGGTTCGGTTCTGATGGCTTGACACACATAAGAGTGTATTTCTGTTATTCTATGCTTAGGCAATAAGAACAGTAAAAGGTTAAGAAGAAAACTTTTTTTTTTATTGCAATACTCCTTTATTTTACTTAATAGCAAAGAAAAGCCCACTAGTTCCTAGTGTATTGTATAATATATATATTTTTAATTTTATTTTAAAACATCACACAACTGCTTGTAGCCCATGTACAAACTGGGGAACACATAAATTCCCAAATTTTGAAAATAAACATACATGTCAAGTTAGTAAACATAAATTGACCATTTCAAATAAACATACTTGTACTTCAGTAAACATAAACCATCTTAATTAACCTTAACAGTACTCCAGTACACTATTCTTCATTCAGAATGTAAAGTGCAAATGAGCGCTTTCATACAGGGGACGCGTTTGGAGTACAGCGCTTTTCATTTCCCAATCCGACATGTAGTGAACAGTTACAGTGAGGTAACTCATTGTTGCCCGCGAGGTCCAACCATCTGTGGTCAGAGCAAGGCTCTGTGCTTTAGCCAATTCGTGCACAATACTGTTGCACGTCTTTTCATAGAGGTCGGGAATTATCTCGGTGGTGAAAAAAGTGCGAGAAGGTAGTCTGTAACGCTGGATCGAGAGTTTTTATAAGATGACAAAAGCCCACGTCTCCAATCACTGAAAACGGCTGCAAATCTTTCGCAATAAACACCCCACTGCCTTTGTTATTTTTATGTGTCTCTCGGAACCAGTTGAGTATGTATGCTGGAAGGATTCAGCGAGGACTGTTGTTTTTGGAGGACTTCATTACCTGCTCTGCTATCCTGCCTTCAGACAGTGATATTGCTGCGCAGATGTGCACTCATGTTGGAAGTGTTACCGTTTGAGTAGGCTACACGTGTAAAACAATGCTTGCAGACAGTCATTTTTGTTTACCGTTTTTCTTCCTCGGCGTTATAGTCGACGGCAAAACCGAAATGTCTCCACACTACGGATTTGAAAGACGCCGGGGCTTCCTCGCACTGTAGCCTCACTTCACCGCCGCTCGCCATGTTAAAGTGTGGATTGGTTCAGCGCCCCGCCCCCTAAATATTTACTCGAGGAGTTTCTCTCTCTCTCTCCTCTCAGCTCGTAGACCAGGCACACGCAAACAGTAAATTCGGAGAGAAATAAGACACATTTAAATTATTTAAACGTAAAACCGCAATTCACAAGTGCGTATTGAACCGTGGATGTCGTATTGAACGGTTCAATATTATATTGAGAATTGTGACATCCCTAGTCTAAGCGGACCTTGGCTGATTTTATATTTATCTTTTAAATAAAAAATTTTTTAAATAATAATATTGTGACAGTTGTTTTCCCTTTGGTATCGAAAATGGTATCGAATATCGATATTTTTGAAGGTATCGTATCGAAGTTAGAAATTCCAGTATCGTGACAACACTAATACAAAGGTGCAAAATAAGCCATAGCTGCACCTCTATGACAAAACAGATTTAGTAATTGTTAGGTATTTGGGAAATACATTAGTGACATGTCATTTTACTTTTGGCACTTAGTAGTGGTTATTAATCATTTAAAAAACATTTAAAAAAGAAAAATGTGTGTGCATATCAGCGAAGTACCTTTTCTTTTATGCTCTGATTGTGAGCCTGTTTATGGCCAATTAATCATGCATAGATGGTTTAATGGGACAGTGTAATCCAGCCAAGCTGTAAAAAAAAATTTAGGGTAAATTTCACGGTGTGCCCAAATCCACTATGTGAATGACACTGGCGCAGTCAAGGCAAAGACTAATGAATTCTAAGCCTTTTACACTTTTAAATGTGATTACATTTGAACAAAGCATCATTTGGTTTGGAGATTCTCCTTGAGTCAAAAGACGCTTTGTGTTCCGTGTCTGATTCTCGGTTCAGTCGACCACATTAAAAGTAGATCTGTCAACTGTAGAAAAAAAACTATTTCTTGTGTGTTTGTGCCAGGAGCTGCTGCTTCCTTTTAGCCCTCAGAGGGGCCGTCTGTGCTCCTCCATCATTGTAATGCAGCAGAACACATAGGCAACCAAATCAATCCATCTACCAGGAAATCCTACAGAAGATAAACGCTCTGAAGCATGCATGCCAAGAGGGGCAAAAGTGAGAATGATGGAGCCCAAGGAGGTGACAGACAGAGATGCTCTGAGCATTAATGCCATGCCAGAGTTGTATGCCACTCCCCTTTTGCTTCTCCAGGGACATGAATGAAGTGAATGAATGATGGACCCAACCCACACAAACGCCCTTCTTCTATTGAGCCCAAGCAGTCCATTTAAGGGGATGAGTGAGGCGTCGACACCAACAACAACAATCACAACAGCAACATAGGAGGCCCTTCCTCCCATTTCTCATTCACACATACATACACAGTCTCATGGACACAAACATATGGCACCAATAGCATAGAGTGCACTGCCAACATACCATTAGAGACACCTACAGAGGGTTCCTGAGAACATTGCTCACTAACAAAGCAAGGAAGCAAAGGGGAGTGTGCAAGGCAGGCATGGAGGAAATCTTGGCATCTTGTCAATGCATCCACCACAATCATCAGGCATCGGAGGCCATCCCTCCCTCCCACAATCAGCACATTATCAACGCACAAGAAGCCCATCAGTGCATGGACCCAGAAAACAAGGCCAAGCTGAAAACACCCCCCTCTCTTCCTCCACTATGCACTATGCTCCCTGCTTTAGGACAAGCAGGTTCAGAGGGTTTTCGCCCACACAAGCTCAACTGACCTTCAAGCTCAGGCATTACTAGCCTAAAGCCACTGCGGCTAATGGAACACAGGGAATACAAATCCGATTGAGGCTAGATCAATCTGACAAGAAGGCTTTGCTATTTATCAAGCATTTTATATCTCGAACCTTGAAAGTGGGCTTTGTGATGATGTTAGCATCTGACTGAGTCTCACTTTTCCACGACTACATCCAATAAAGATCTTCAGTGATATACAACCCCAACAGTGGAAGAGAAATGTTTTAAATCTGAAAGTGAGAAATCACGACTGTAACCTCCCACAGGATCATGGTCAGGCTCAACCACAGGCCTCATTTCTCCCATAATCACACAGACAAGGAGTTGGTCCTTAACCAACATACACACAGAGCGGCTTGATAGACTATTAGTCTGAATCTCCCACACCTGAAAGGTCTCGAGGATGTGGGTGCTTGAGGCTTTCCAGCTTCTGACTCGATCTTTAAACAACTTAAACCTTTCATTTAGGAAGGAAAAAAAATGAAAGGAGGCACTTCCCATAAGGCATTGCCAAACTGGCCTGATAAAAGTACTTTGATCACATCAACTCTCGGAAAGAAAAAAATATTTGCACTTGTTTAGATTTGGCATTGCACAGCTTTGTTTCGTGACTGAATAGATGTATGGCCCTCAATGCATTTTGGGCTCAGTTCCAAATGTTCCCTTGAGCCAAATAACTTACAACACTTCTTCTAAGACAATTTGTATGACAAAATGTAAGAGTGAATAGTCAGCAGATTTCATTGACCCGAACATGAGCTTTTGCAGTGTGAGGTTACAGCCGGGGCACGGGCACAGAGCTGAACTGTGGAGGCAGCCCGAGCCGTCATGAGCTGAGGTAAACCATCTCAGCCGACAC
The DNA here is from genome assembly GCA_024416835.2 of Perccottus glenii. Classification (NCBI taxonomy): domain Eukaryota; kingdom Metazoa; phylum Chordata; class Actinopteri; order Gobiiformes; family Odontobutidae; genus Perccottus; species Perccottus glenii. Next base: position 45,684,420 of record CM044546.2, read on the forward strand.
TCAGACACGGCTAATGGGAAACAGACACACAATTTGTCCACAGTGAGTCTTTGTGCACCCACACTCCCGTCCTCATTCCCATAGCCTCCATCTATTCATCTGTGCTCTGGTGGAGATAGCTAACATGACACTGATGCCCTGACATCCATTAGCACTTTCACAGTCCAGCCTGGGTTCACCTTGGTGCCTCCTTCGCATTTTAAACCACTCATCTTTCTACTCTCGGGTGTCTCTTATTTGCCTTTTTTTTCTTGATGTTAAGAAACTACTTCAGATAAATAAAGCCTGTCTTACAGAGACAAGAGTAGATACATTGATGTTTCTTCTGTAGGAAGTGAACATGGCAGCTGGACATCACCCACGGATTTGTCTCATTCTTTTTATTTGGACAGACAAAGGAGACTAGAGTTTGAATCTCGCTTGGGGTTGTTTGCCACAAAGTTATTCCCCTCTCTGTCACCCTGTTGCTTGTCGACCTACTGTCTTTCAAATAAAGACAAACAAGAAGGAGAAAACAACTAGTAAAGAAGCCAAGCGGCAACCCCTGGAGTTTTGGTGGAATATTTTAAAAAAAGCCAATAGTGACTTGACTATGAGTACTATACTGTCAGGTAGAAAGAACAAAATTAGGCATACAACTATAGTGTATAGTCTATATAGTGTATAAAAGATCCATTGCACAGCTATTTTAATTTGTGATAGAGAAACCTTTAGTTTCCCACCCCAGTGTCCAAACACCTTAGAACGGAGGTCAATGACATTGCCGTAACAAGATCCAAATACTGAAAGACAAATGACAATGAATGATAGCTGTGAGAGTAAACAAAAGGAAAGGTGCCCTTGACCTGGTGTCTCCCTAATTTCCATCTGAGCTCCAAACCCCCAAGGACGGCCACTTCTCAGTCACATCTGGAGAAACATGTGCTTCATAAAAACAACCCCTCTCTCTTTTTTTCTTCATCTTAACTGGAACATTTTAACTGCGCAATCAAAATAGAGCTGTTGAGCAAAACTGGCAGAAGACAGCGGCAAAATAAGCACAATGCACGCCTCTCACTCTGTGGAGAAGCATTTGAACCCGATTCACTTTGTGAGGAGTGACAGGTAGATGCTGCTATAGCAACAATACCAAAGCACTGTCATATTTAGCTCTCTCAATGCCCCCAACGTGTCTTTTCTTCAAAACCGCAAACAACGGTAGCCTAACTTCGCAGGCTTGACATGAATCTTAAAAGGCCCTCATCTGTTCCTCTGTCACTTTAGATCTGAGGGAGACCACTTCTACTGAAAGCCATTAAACCATGCTCCTCCTAACTCTGTCTCCACTAACCACAACAAATGTCGTTCTGAAGCCAGGTTGCTTGTTTTGTGCAGGTGGCCCCCTTCACCTCAACAAGAATCCTCCATCACATCCTTTAGTGCATTTAAAACTACAACAATAAATGTAGCTCATTGAATGAAAGAACACACAAGTGACTTTTTAATGACTAAATACACTTGGCTGCAAAGCTCAAAACTAAAAATAAATGTCACAGCTGCTTCTTAAATTGCATTCATTAGAATTTTAATCCAGTTTATTAAGGGAGACTGGGGAATGAGTGTGCTCCTCCTCAGAACAAATAATTAAATCTATGATTAAAATGCCTAGCAGCAAAAAGCTTAAGACACAAGAAATAATCTTTTTTTTATTATTCAAATGTTGTTCATTCATACACTATTACCATATCACCACATGGGAAGATAGCAGCATTAATGAGGATTTTAGCAAGCTTGAAAGAGGAAATATGATGAGAACAACACTGGTGCCAGCTGATATTTATGTCCACCCTTTGTCCTGCGCCCTAACTATGGCCTTCATGAACCTGTTCAACTTTTTCCCCAGGAATATCTGGGCCCTTATGAATCCCTTTTTCTCCTCTTTATCCTTTCCAGTATGTTAAAACAGTGTGCCCCTGCTGTGGGCGCCACACTGGGGGCTCTCCTCCCTGAGCACATACTGCCAGCCTCTTATCAACAAGCAAACACAGACTGGAGTGTATGAGTGTGTGGTTAGTAAAGAGCGAAGGACGACAAGAGGAGAGACAGATCGTGTAAAAAAAAGAAAGGGAGCGACAGGAAGGACACTATATTTAGCTCAGGAGCTGTCGCCTCCTGTTTTTCTCTCCTGAATAATCCTACTTTGACAGCATGTATCCAGTAGAGCAGAGGTTGCTGGGATGCACTACGCCCTCCCTCCCTTCCTCCCTCCCTTCCTCCCTCCCTCCCTCCACCAGCAGCATCTCAAGAGACAAACGAGGAAAGTATTGTAATGGTTGCGGCAGGTTTACACAAACGAGCCACACTGAAATGTTCAATGACAGTAGTGATTCTGGCAAAATAATAAGGCTGCAATTACAGACACATTACACTTGTTATGGCACTTTGTTCTCTGTTAATCTTGTTTGTAATACTAAATGATATTATTCATATTATGGCTCGTTCCATCCATCATATTTTGCCTTTGTTTTGAAGAAGACAGACAAGACACAGATCTTAATTAAGATTGTACACCTGCCACGTTTTATTTTCTGTGACTAGACTAGAACCTGGTTAGTTAGGTTCTTAGGTGTGTCTTCGGACAGACTAATGATCCTCTGTAACATGCCCGTGGTCATCTGCCAGCAAACAGGTTCACTGTGAACAAGCTTTCAGTCAGGAACTCATTGATTGCCAAGACTTGATTGCTGGAAGCGTTGGCAGAGGCACTTAGCTCTGTCTCCAACTTCCGAATTATATACGAAGTGAGCAGACGAGAAGACATCATTTTATAAATCTGTGGAAAGGATTGAGAGAAGAATGCTTAGACTTTCTGCAAAGAAGTCAAGGGGACAGTACAGGATCTAGAGGACCACCTACACGGAGGAATGTCTCTTCCTGACAAGATTGTTGCATTGTCAGGAAAAGAACAAGCTATAAAGCTCAACCTGACTTTCATCTTATAATTCACAGCAGCAGCAGAGAACACCCTGTTTCTGTGCTAAAGAAAAGAAATGTCAATTCTTAGTTGAGGCGTGACAATTGTTGACCCATTACACTGGAAAAAAAGACTGCGGGCAAGAATGCGACGGCTGAAGTAACCCTAAGACTGTCTCTGAGTAATAGTCCAATTAAAGGACTTCTGAGCTTTCTTTTAACCTCTAGGTGTTTCACCACAATACCTAAAGAAGTAGAAGCAAAAACACAAGTTAAACACTTTCAAATGTGCCTCGGGATTATGGTAACAAGCTATTACTTGTTAATGTGGTGCTGTTCTCCCACCGTTTGAGGGGCAGTTAAACTCGGGTGGTACTGGCTTCTGTTTGAAGGGTCACAACCTCTCAAGGCCCTAATAACTAAAATAGCCTGTGATTATAGACCCTGTTTAAAAAGGTAACTATAGGAGTTCTTAGCAGCTGATCTAAGTCTGCTTTAGATTAGTCTGTGTGGAAGAATGCACTCAATACTGCACAGATGCTGCCCTTTATCTTCATTGTCCTGACACATAAACTAATAGAAAGGGTTTTAACATGATATTCTTGTGCAAAGCGGATACTTTTGGGTATGTTAGTTTGAGAGAAGCAGTGCTGTCTGAGTTTGGAAGATGCTTGAAGTTTAGTTTGATGATGGACAATCTTTTGGTCTTGGGCCGTGTTTGTGTTCTTCATTCTTATCACACTTAACCCAGCGTGGACTGACACACTAATGCGATCGGAAAAAGGACATTATCAGGTTGAGTTTAAAATCATCAGTGCCAATTCAACAGCTTTTCCATTCTTAATACAACAATCAAAGAGAAAAATGAACACACAAATTGTTCTTTGGCTGTTTTCTTTGTACATTGGATGTTTTTCTTGCACTTTTCACAGATTCTTATTCGTTTGACAGAAGCGTTGAAATGTGAGTTATGTTAGTTTGTTTGTGTTTGTGCCACAAAAAGCTTATTCAACATTACTATAAAGGCAGAGCTAAAGACACATTAGAAGCACATTTAATTAGGTTTAAAACTCTGCCACATGAAAAATGAATAAAAGTATATTACAGTGTCATTGCCGAGCCAATACAATAATACAGTATAAAACAGAGAGCCACTCTCCATTGAAGCATAAAAGAGCCGCCACAACAAATTAAAAGAGAACTCAATTAAAAGGGCCATTTTCAACCCAGGGAAAGTGAGAACAGCCATGTGCGAAAGTCAATTAAAAAGTTGCAAATTAGGAAAATATAACAAAATTCCACAAAGAAGACTTTCAACTAGGAAAATGACGTTAAGAGATCAGATAAACAGCTACATAACCTGCCTGATCTGAGCACAATGGTGAACTACAAAGTCTTAACTTCCAATTTAAATGACCTTTGTGTTCATTCCCACTTCTTTATTCTCCACTGTCTACTTTCTAACACAGGCACAGCAGTGTCCTAAAACTATTTTTAAACACACAACCTTTCTCTCTGGACTTGAAGATGGCAAAGAAAACAATGAAGACTACACAGACAGAAAGTGTCCAGACAAGAAATAATAATATAATACATCAACATCAACAAAAACATTTCATAACCCTTAATATTTCCACAAACAAAAGCATTTGAAGGCGACTACACAGAACTAATGCCAAGTGTTATTTCAGCTTGTGCCAACATTTTATTCATTCATCAAATCAGTGCTTTACCTTTGAAGGACAAGAAGATCCTGGGAGCAGAGAGAGGCTCACTGGAGGTGGGCAGCCCCGCAGACGGGGATAAGGCCAGTAGTGCCAGCAGCCAGCATAGCGTGTCCCACAACATTGTTCCTGTGTTTGTTGAGAATGAGGCAAGGAGCTGAGGGACAGAGAAGGATGAAAAAGAAAAAAGAAAAAAACGATGATGCCTAAAAACGACTGCAGTACAGAGCTGAGTGTATAATTGACGTTATAACATGTCATGCCTTGCAATCTTATGTAGGTCATGCTCATTTAAAAAGGAAAAGATGTGTTCTTTTAAGTAATCTAAGCTTAAAAGTAAAAACAGGGACAACATTTAAGACGTTTTAAATAATATAACAAGTTTAACCTGCTGCACAGTGTTTCGAGTTTCACATAAACCAGACTCCCATAAATATTATCTGAAAGTTTAGAGTGAACCTGAACCGTAGAATTTAAGTTAAATTAACAGTTTTAATTTGGTATTGTTTTTGCGAGGCGTGGGCAGGTCACCAAAAAGCGCTGTCACCCGCCGTAACAGGAGATGAAGAAAATGGATGTACCCCCCAAAAAGAGGAAGAGGAAAGACCTGAAACGCCTCCAACATCACTCAGGTCAGGCTTTTAGAGCACATAAAACGACTTTATATCGCCGTGCATCCATTTGCCACGCATGGCCCTGGTCTACTGTAAACGTAGATCTGAGGTCAAACTGTCTCTTGGTGCGTTAGATCAAGTTCCACATAAAGCCCCCCCGCCTTCCCAACTCCGAAGCGGACAGTTAACCAAAATAAAGCGTGACTGGACATTAAGTTATGGGCACATGAAGCACGTGTCATTTAGAAAGGTAAATTGAGAAGAAGAAAAAACAACAACAAATAAAACTGTACTGTCTTTATCATTATGTGGATACCAGGTACGCTTTAAAAAGCACTAACTTTCAATGTCTCCTTTACTCCAGATTTCTCCCCGCTCATTAACACAAACCTCCCACGCACTTGACGAGACAGACTGAGAATAGCTTGGAACAATGTGTCCTGATTCAAAAGTTGAATTTGGTGAATACACACTATTACTCAGAGACCCCATGTTGCACATGCATAGGGCATCCTGCTCCTTGTTCTGGACTCGAATGTCTAAAGCGTTTCTAATACGACTCTACTGATTTACGCGCACATCTGAAACACAGACTTTTCGTAGGCTATAAAAGCACTCGAGTAGACCTACCTTCTCTTTACGATCGACGTGTGTTCATTCAAATCTACTTCACATATAAAAGCATCCAGCAGATCCTTTGAGCTTCTTCTGAGTCCGCACGCATGTGTTTCAGCCGCGGATCTTGCACGATTATCCCAGAGCCAAACAACAAAAGCCTGGATTTCAATTAACTTGACGCAGCCGCCTTTACTTGAAGTGATGTCTAAATCGCATCAAGAGCTCTGGTATTTTCCATTCAAGAGGGTAGGAACACAAAGACTTGATCCTGAGATGGGGAGTGACGCTATGACTGAGTGACTGAGGGAGTGAGTGCTGAGGAGCGCCTCGTGCAGGTGGATACTCTCGCGGAGCTGGACACACCCATGGGGGAGGACACTTACCTTAGCATCCTTACGCCTCGCCCCGCCCTCACTTATCAGCAACGATCTTTACGCAGGTGAACTACGACGATGAGATAAAACAAAACAAATGACGCACTGGACATGAGTCCTTCTGAACAGACAAATATCATCTGGCTTCAAACAGGATCAGATTCGGTCTTTAATGTTCAGGAGAGCAACTTGTGTATCTAGATTAGCTTAAAAAATAAGATTAAATCAACTCTACTACTCAAACTGAAACATGCAAGTTTCCAGTTTAACACACTCTATGGATCAGAACTGAAATGTCTTCAAGCTTTAAACAAATAATATTTAAATTATTTGAGATCTATCTATCTATATATCTATCTATCTATATATATATTATATATATATATGTATATATACATATATATATAATATATAAATTGAGAAGGCATATATATTATATATATACCTTCTCAAGTTTTTCTTTAAGGTCTTGGGATATCTCTAGTTTCTCAAGTTCCTTTTTCCTGATGTTGCCATCACTTGAATATTGCGATGTCAACCATAATGGCTTTCCTCTTGTCCACCACCACAATGGCATTACCTTTTTATTACACATATATAAGTCAGAGAACTCTGAGTCTTTAGTGTCAGAAAAGAAAACGGGAAACCAAGTCAAATTTGTGTCCACTCTTTCTCATATGGAACAGTTGCTCAGAGGCGGATGAGCTAGATTTCTCCCAACACCTCAGCAATCTTACAGAGGATCGCTGGCATCAGATATTCATGGGCAAATGGAGCCTTAAATCTTTTAATCTGGCTCAATCCCTCCCCCGATCACACAGGCTTATTTTGCTTCTTATCCAGTCAACGCACAACGCAGCTGACACTCGCCATGCATGCTTATTATTCTATAAATGATAAACACAGAAGCTTAGGTGTCACACAGTCTGTCATGTTACTGTGTACACAATCCAACAGCATTATGGTAACACACAAAGCACTGCCCTACACTTAATGGTGGTTGTAGAAATAATGCATTGTGTTCTTTGTAGGTTAACAAATAAGATGGCTCATGGGTGGCAACTACAATGGAAGTCGACACTTTTTACAAATTGTAATTGCTTTTATGACAAATAACTGGCCTACAAAGAGGTTTTATGCTTAGGGTATCAAACATTCACCAAGAAGAATATTGCTCCTGACAAGACAAATATTGAATTAATCTATGTAAAACAGTGTGGCTTCGCACTGTGGGTCCAGGCTTTGATGCTCAGAGGAAGAAAAGAAGAAAAGGGCACAGAATTAGCATTGTGAGTGTTGAATTGCTTTAAGAGGTTGTAAGGCTGCACACACCTAGAGCTCATAAACATATTACATACATTACATGTTGTAAACTTTAATAATCTCTTTCTCAGACACAAACGGCACATGCAGGTGGCCGCTCATGTTTGAAGGGCAGACCCACACTAACTACAAATCAAACAGTCAGACTAAAATCTCTTTTTAGTCTAAAAACTATTAAACAGTTTTCAATCAGAACATATGTAGAGCAGCCAAGTCTAATTGTGTAATCACCAGCTCTCTTGTTGCTAACCAGCTATGTATTGTTTTCTCTTCTCCCCTCCTTCATTTTGTCTTTCCTCTCTTGTCCTGGAGCCAACAGCTGCATGTTATTTCCTATATTTTTTTAATCAACAATATTATTCCCATCTTTAGGCCCCTGGTGGCCTTTCCATCTGTCACTTGCGTGAGACAAGAGGCGAGCAATTATTGAATCCTGCTTTTGTGCCTGCCTTCATAAAAATCCCTTTTGTGTTCCAGTTTTTTCCTCTAGCACTCTTTCTCTTGCTAGAATCTAACAAAATGTGAAAGAAAATTTTGAGCCACAGATCATAGTTGGGTGCCAGACAGAGGGAACACATTTAGACCTAAATGGTCATTTAAGCTTTGTGCTCTGCAGATGATTTGCTGTGTTCATAAATATTCTCTTGGAAATTTATTACATATTGTATCACTTTAAACATTTTAGTTTTTTACATAAATTGATGGGTTTTCACAATGTGTGTTTGACTTTAAGTTAAAATATCCATTTGTTTCTATTTTCCAGTATGACCTGAAGGTAACACTGCATGAATTACTGAAAGAGCTTCACTCTTACTGAGAAGTGTTCACAGAAGCCACTTTCCATATAGTTATCCACTGGAGTTCAGCAACAAGCATATAATGTGCTGTGACCCATATTTAATGAATGCACACTGGTGGTTTTCATGGAAACAGGTGGCAGTAAGGAATACACATCCAGGCCTTTCTCTCATACAAGTTTTATCACATTCGGCAAATTATCATCTAACCTTTTGCCATAAGTGGCTTCACCAGCCACAGAAAGTAATTATTAACAGACTGTGACAACCTTAACCTCTGTCGGTGGCCTCCCCACACCATGGGAAGGCAATTAACAACTGTTCATTACTGATGAGGTGAGGAAACAAGTGTTGTGCACATCTGCATCTCTGACGTGAACAGGAGCCTTTAGTTCACTCAGACACAGACAAAGCAAAGCATGCTGTGACACAGACTGGCCTTCAGCTCTGTTTGGCTTGAATTTAATTAGGGAGCATGTTCTCATCCCTCTACTTCAGCACTAACACCTTTTAGTTTGAGAAGATATAAAAAATTCTGCAGAGCATTACCTGGCATGGCAGCATGCTCATTAGCATTTAAATGGGAAAAATATAGTGCTGCAGTTTTGTAGAGTCATACCAGCCACACAAAATGAGCACCAAACTTGAATCTAACCACAAAAACTCTCTAAGTTAATAGACACCCGCCGTGAGCACATAAATCCAGTTATTAAGACCCACATGATTTAACAGAGTATGGTTAAACTACACTAACTAAATTAAAGGACTTTTTTCTATTTACACAGCTCTTAGCAAAAACACAAAAAACAACAATCTTTTCTGAACCTTTTAATGCCTTACTTTTATAAAAAATGCATTTTGTGTATTATTGTACCAGTACAGCGTTGCCTGCAGGGCTCACATTCATTCTTTATACAAACTAGAAAATGTTTTGAATATTTTTGCTATTATTGTTGGCACTAGAAGGCCATGAAACCAATATGTACTGTATGTAAAGAATAGGTCTATGTCGGAAAAGAAGAAAGTATTTTTGTTAATTAGACATTCATTTATACAAATATTTATGCTGTTATGTGATTTGTGTTTGTGTGCCTTTCTATCCCTGATTAAACACACATGCATTTTCATAAACAGAAGTCTTCCAGAGGTTAACAGCATATTTCCGATCCAACTGCTGTTTGACAGGTTTGGAGATGTTTGCATTTGTTCGTCACAGAAGCAGACTGGGACTCAGCTGGAGCTTCACAAGACTAAAAATGGGACAGCTGCCTTTTTTAAATAACATAAGTTTGTCTCATTGTATCTTGTGAGCGCTGCCTGGGAACTGGCGAAGACCGTCGGAGGAGGGCAGCTGTGGTGGAGTGATTTGGTATGAATTAAAGCTGTTTCCTAACAGGCTCCAATGGGTCTGATCCTGTCCCTTCCATGTCTGCTGCATTCTCCTGCGCTGCTATCAACTGCAGGAGAGAGCATATTACATTACATCAGCTCATTTTGCCCACACAGCTGTAAAATGGGCTGTGAACAACAACAATGGCTTTATACTTAGCATGACTCTGTGGTTGGAGGTGTCCTAAATGTTGCTACCTGTGGTTGGTTGTGGGGGTGTTGGGTAATAGTTTTCCCAGGCCACAGTGGGCCTCAGTCTGTCAGTGCAATTCTTCATCTGCATCCAGCCGCAGGTCTTTGGCTGCTGGGTGAGAATGAAGACAGCAGAAGGAAATGACTGTGCCTTTTTTGCTGTACTGTACAGAATACTCAGGAAGTGGGCTACTCTAAGAACTGATGTAATGTGATGTGAGAGAAAACAATGTACATTTCCAGTCTTTACTGTCACTCTTTAAGGTGTTTAGTTTGAGAGGGGGAAAACACTTTATCAAAAAAGTAGCCGAATAGTGATTAGGTCAGACTTTTTTTCCCCTTCCTATTTTATTAGTCTTACCCTCCTTTTGAATATTTCGTTTTTTATATAAATTTGCATGAAAAAAACAGTATATTATAAACAGTATTATTGCCCTACCATCTTGGGGCTTCTCTGTAATTTGACACAGAATGACATTAATTACAAAATTTGGTTGTTCTTTGGAAACGCCTTGCCCATGGTGGAAGGTCATATTGATGAGGTCAAATTCCCCAGCCCTATACACCTTATACTCATAGTCTTTCTCAAAGCCTGACACACATAGTCTTTTATAGTTACAGGGAAGTTTGATGTCCCAGTCATTTCTACTTTTTTAAATCACAACTGTTTTCCTACAGTGGGCTTCAACATTTCTAGTGTACATTGCTTAAAATATACGATTACTATGGCTGTCATTAGTTTACCCAGGTTTTGCAGTAGCTCTCATTGGACGACGGAGTCCCTTGTCCTTCACCCTTCCCCTCACACCTCCCCCCCTCGCTCCACAACTCATCCTCCTGTCATCACTGGCTCGGGGATGAGGCCGAGAAACAGGTGGCTGCAGAATGCAAAATGACACAGAGAGACAGAGACCGAACAGTTGTGAGTAGACACAGAAGAATTGACTTGATCACATAACACAGAGGAAACACAGCAATAAACGAAATGCTTAACAGGCACTTGACATTGTTGCATCATTTGGCAATGTTTAGCTGAAATCCATCTAATACACACACTGGTTTTGTTATCTGCGTGTCTTTTGTGTTTGCGCCATCAGGTTGTCCTTCATCTGCAGTGACATTTGTTCTCTGTCTTTCAAGAGCCACTTGTGTTTGAATTGATCCGCTCTAAGATGTCTGGAGACAGCATAACAACACCAATAGAGCACTCAATACTATGTCTTTCACTTCGGCTTAGTTTAAAATTTAATTAACTGTGGAAATGTTGTCAGAAGGTTGTCACAACTGTCTATGGCTCCCTGGTCAATCTAAGAAGAAAGTGCTGCATTCTTGTCTTGTCTGCTTTCCCATCAGTGCTGTGTGCCTAACTCAAGTTACAAGTCTCCAAAACTTTAACAAAATTTAGTACTGTTTAAGTCCTTTAGGATTTTGTTGCTTCTATAGAAAAAAACAGTTACACAGAAACCTTGCTTTAAAAACAAAACATCACAGCGGGAGAATGTCCAGCTTAGACAGCTGCCAGTAAATGTTGCTAATAAAGCAGAACCTTTCATTTAGGCCAGTTGTGCTAAAGGCTGAAGGCTGAAGGGGTAGAGGTCATCAGCTTCCCAGTGTGCTGCTATTAACCTGATTATTTCTCTCAATAATATCACATTTGAGTGCAATGTTTCTTGTAAATCACACAGAGAGGACGGTGCATTGTGGGCCATCATAAAAACGCTTAATGGCAGTGATTGTGAACATTAATGAAGCCGTTTAGAATGAATTGTAATGTCTTAATAACAAATATACTATTCCGTTCTTTACTCTTACCTTGTGACATTTGAGCATCTCCAGGCCATTCCATTGTCCCTAGTAATCCTTGTATTAAGCTTTCTTAAATTCTCAAAGTAAATGCAATGGTACTTATTGAGTAATATCTTCTTCAACTGCAGGTTATACTGTATGTCAAAATTGCTGACTGTAGGAAGTGCACAATTTTGGTTACACTGTACAAACCAAGTTCCAAGTTCCCCTTTGCAGCAGATTGATACAAAACGTTATAAGGTTTAGATCAGAGTTGTACAGTTTATCAGATAATAACCAATCCTGTAAAGGAGTGGCAGTAAATGAATGAATAAACCTGACATACATTTAAAACCACTTACTTTTCTGACATTATGTTTTTGCAAAGCTTGAGTGTGCATGAGTTGGTCACACTCTGTCTTTGTAAAGTAGCAACACATGTAGCCTAAGTATGGACCCGATTGGAGTAAAGGAGGCAATCAGACAGACAACACAAGGAGAGTTGACGCCTGTCATGTGGAATGGATCTCATTAAAAGAATGCCCCAGGTCACACTTTGATGGACAGAGAGGCGTCCATCATCTGCCAAGTAGATTAACACAGACTAGAGCTCCATCCTACCTCTCTGTCCCTTGAGATAGTGCATAGTAAGGCGGTCACAGTCATGGCCTGTTTCAAACCTCTTACCTTTGATTTGTCAAACACAGAATCACATATATCCAACTAAAGTCTGAACAAAAGGTAAAAGCAGTAGACCTTTCCCTTTTGGATAATTAGGTCATTGAGCATTCCTTTTGGACACTGTTTTATTTCCCGGTATAACCTTTCCATTTTTTTTTGTGCTGTGTTTGGTGAAAAAGGCCGTACACGCTGATCATACAGTGACCCTCTGTTTATCCCAGCATTCCCAAGAGTTCACATCTCCAGCAATAGAGCCATGGCATGGTGCCCAGGACACGGCCGTGGATGGCTCACTCCAACATGGCATGCTAGTCAAGGCTGTGCAAGCTTCGCTCAAAGCAGATCAGGATTTCCAACTATCCCTGACACGCCAGTTGACGTAATGCGAAGTCCATTTGAATAGCATCTATATCTGGTGTTGGTAAAATTAAGAAATAGGATCAGCAAATGAATATTAGTGATTATGGGGCTGAGGATGGGTATTAAGCAATGTGTTTGTGTTTAAGATCTCTTATCAGCATTTAAAATTGTGACTGGCCACAGAGAGGAAGTATGAAAAATCTCTCATTCAATCCACGTTGGAGTCCTACCAATGTTTACCTTCTCTGTCTGTGGTTATAAAGGCCAAAGCTAGTCATGACAGAAATGGGATTCTGCCTTTCTGTTCAGAAATATATACAGCAAGATGACCTTTACCTTTACAGAGGTCAATGCTGCTGAGAACTTGCTAAACTTGCTTTCACTGAATTCACTGGAATATTTTTATATATATATATATATATATATTTATATATACAGTATATATATAGACTGATACAACTGATACATTCATGTAATTATATACCAGCTTAGTTTGTGTTACAATGTTACAATGAAGTTATTTTATAATTATATAAAATGGGCGGCAGTGGCTCAGTGGTAGAGCGGTCGCCCTTCAACCGGAAGGTAGGCGGTTCGATTCCCGCTCTCCCCACAGTTCATACTGTCGTTGTGTCCTTGGGCAAGACACTTAACCCACCTTGCCTACAGTGGTGTTCCAGCTGTAACACTGGTGAATGGAACTTTAATGTAAGTCGCTTTGGATAAAAGAAAATGTAAAATGTAAATGTAAATAACTAACAAAAACATAACTGTTTATAAAGGTTCCTTGGGGAAAACAAAGACCTTGACCTCACTTGATGTTTGCTCAAAGGTCAGATGTCCAGTGTTGGCTGTAATGTTAGCCCTCTTTCCTGAAGGACTATGACATTTACACAGATATGTGCTGCCCCATAATGCCATGCTGAGATGTCCCTCCAGAGACACACAGGCCCTTCATTGATGCACTATGTTACGACCCCTCACCTCTTTAGTAGTGACATGCTTAACCAGTATTTTGGAAACTGATACTTACAGGAGATGTTAAGCGGAATGCAAGCTTTGTTTTTTTTGTCTGTGATTTGTTAAAGACAAACTGAAGCATGTTCATTTGTGAAAAACAGGCTGTAATTAACTATTGAGGAATCCAGGATTCTCGAGTAAAGGCAGGAACTAGACAGGTATTAGAAGAGATGATGAAAAAGAGTGAGTCCATCAGTTAAACACAATACAGCACTAATCACAATAAACTGACTAATCCCTTCCTGAAAACAGTAGGGGAAAACCAACATGTAGCTCTCCCTCAAGGCAGTAAAACAAAGCAGCTTGATTTCGTTTGTCCTGGCTAGATTGCCAGCAAAAAGACGGAAGGACCGTTATTATTCAGAAAATGACAAGTGTTGGGTCTTTGGTGTCAGTAAATGGTTGTTTGACAGAGCGACAGTGGACGAAGGTGGTTTTACCAAATCAACAAAGCATTTACTTTGAAACATAATAGATTTCATGCTAGAAAACCCAAATAGCACAGAAATTAGTTTATGAGTTTAATGTCTTTAGTGGTGTAACAAACTGTGACCATAAAATAATAAAGCTATCACTTACAGATAAATACAAATGCCAATGGCAAGAAGCCTCATTAATTGACTGCTGTTTTCTGCAACATTGCATATACCAAAGGCAGTATAGCAGTAGTTTAACAGCATGATAACTACAACTGCATTTAACATTTGCATTTTTTCTCCAGTTAAAACAGACACCCTGCTGGACTATCTCCATCTACATCTTTTTCTCATTAGAAACTGCAGGGGGGTCACTGTAGATCCTAAACAGCTGTGGTGTGAAAGACTGATCATGTAATCAAGCTCCCGCCTCTTGCAGGTTGCTGCCTCACTCACATTTTCCTCATTTGACTGCCACGTGGTGAGATACCACTTCCACCTCCCTTTCGACTCATCTGTCATCTGTGCTGATGCAAAGTGACTGCTGGGGCCGTGTAGGAAATCAGCCACATCTTTAGTGTCACTTCAGATTAACATAGGGAAGCCAGGTAACAGAGGAGGGCACTAGTTTACTGTATGCACATCCACAAGACCAGGCTTAAGCTACAATAGAGAAATTCTTACCACAATCAACGGCATTTCTCGAGGCATGGTTTTCGTAAAATGTCACAGAGGGTGACAGTGGATCATGTTTCTGTAACTGAAAGGGTTTCTTCTTCTATAGCTCATTCTACATCTACATGAAGATGTGTTCTTGGTGTTGCTTCTACTGCAGTCTAAGTCCAGCAGGATTGCACTGAGGTTGCATTACAAGGGAGTAGCTTATCATTATTCCATGCAAACTGTTTACTGACTTGGCTTTGCAACAAGTGATAATCTACAGATGTGAATGATAGAGCTTTGACCCTTTTCCTGAAGCTTCTTGCAACCCCTCACAATTCATTCAAGTCTGCACCAAAAAGGTAAACCCCCAATCAAGGTCCTCCATTCTTCTGCAAAACATGGGCATGACACAACAACTGCCCTACATATTACACTGGTCACTCTGAATTGGGGCTATCCCTGCACCTACTGTTTTGGGTCACTCTATGTTGCTTCCTCCTTACACAAACCTCTATCAGTTGTCAATACCCATTGGTTTACAAAACAAGAAGGGCTTTCTGTATCTTCCTACCTAACTACAGAGGATTTAACTACTTAGTTCTTTGAGCTGTGATTTATGAAATAATAGCGTTTAAATGTAACTTTAAAAAGTGACCACATTTCTACATTTTACAGCCAATTAAACTTAATATGTAATAACTAATGGGTGAGAAGTGAGATTATGCTCTTTTTCTGTGAGCATGTTTGTAAAGTTTTTTACAATTTACATTCAGTGGAAATGATTATTAGTGGGTGACCTACAGAAATATTTAGTGAGTGTGCGTCACAAGCCAGAGGCAGCTGTCACTGTTACCTGCCACTGTCCTTTTGACACAGCAACGCCTCTGGGCATTTAAATCTACAATCTTAAATCTACACTCTAGCCAACACAGCTAACGGTGGGCTTGCATTGTTTCTTAGCTGTATTCAGACTTACCCGTACCACAAACTTACCACAACCTAAAACAGCCCTTAACCCCTTACATCCAATCATTTCCATTTGATGTGCCTCAAGATACAAAAGGTATCTCAGTAGCTTCACCCTTTGGCCACCTGTCAACTGTTTGGCGTTTCAACGGAGACTAAGGTGCATGTTTCAGTTGAAAATGTTTGCATAGCTATGTATTGTTGTGATTATCCGAACAAATAGTTTTGAGCCTAATGTAAAATGGCACTATTGTTCTATTTAAACCATTTCTCATGATCTGTAATGGCCATATATTGTTATCCTTGCTGATTTTCTTTACCCTTTTCTTTGCAACAGAAAGAACTGTCCACTGTGACTGTGCGTGCGCGCGTTGTGTCAAGGGCATGGGTTTCTCACCTTGAGTTGGTGACAATGACGTGTGCTGGTGGATTAGACGAGTGGATCAATGGAATAAAGTGACACATGCCAAACCAATAGCCTGTGGAGCATCTGAGTGGGACAATGACCATGATGAAGTGCTATGTTGTTGACCCAGTTTCACATTAGGTTTAGTCACATGGCACAATGCTGATATGCTCACCATGCTGAAGGAGACACACAACCAGACGGACACTACTTCAAACTTAAACTTTAAAGGGCAGCGTGTAATTTTGAGAGGAGTCCACACCTCAGAAGGTGTTGAGAACTTTTGGACAGTATTGTCATCTGTTTTCCGATGTTCACACCTTTCCTGAGCACATAGGGCAGGTCATGTCTGTAATATAGCAGTTTCTCAGGTACAATAAACATAACTCTGAAAGCCCCATTTTAGTTTGATCAATGGACAATGTCTGGTGGATGAATTTCCCCCCTTTCAGTCAGTAAGACACCCAAAGGATTTGTCCACAATAAAGTTTCTCTGCCCTTTGAACCTTAAAGGAAGTCCATGTGCTTTAGAAAGTGTTGAGCAGCCTGGAGGCAATATGTGCAATGCTTGCAAACTGTACTCCTGAGGTTCTTCTTGGATGGCTGGCTGTGTGTCGATTTCCACTTCCGAAATGCCACGTTCTTTCTTTGCTTGTCCTCTCCAGGTCCGTGACATGACTTGGTGTAGACTTAAATGAATGTGTTGGGCGCTCCAAGCTTCAGCAAAAGGTCAAAGTGTCTCACTGGGAATATGTCTGACCTCATCCACATCTGTAGATGGCATTTAGAAAAAAGAAAATCCTCAAATATTTGAATTATGTCTTCTCTAGCTTGTTATGTACATTTTATGGTGCATTTAATAGCTCCACTTTACTTAACTGTTTAGCACATCACAGAGAGCTAGGACAAGTATAAGCTATTACTGCTTCATGTGATACTTGTGGCCAGCTAAAGCTACTGTATATAGGACATTTAGACAGCTTAGCGTATCTGTCAGCATTGTGGTATTTTATTTGGTGTTCCTAACATCCCATAATCCCCCCTGGATCAATCCACACACAGCTGATATAAAGGAGGTCTAGCCGGCATTGGCTGTGGGTTGGCACACTGTACTTTTTACACACATTGTTGGAAACATTTGACTTTGGAGAAGTACGTCAACTGGATTATTATTGAAAATTAAAATGACTAAATATTGAACATAAAAGTAAAAGTTATAACTATACTGTAAGGTTTTCTTCACCAAAATCAAAGTGAATTAATGATTTAGAGAAAGGCAGTAAATGAATGAAAGGTTGAAAAAAAAAAAAATGATTACAAATGGTCTTGTGCTGTCCGCTTGCACCTAAAGTCAGATTCCACTTGTATTATTCCAAAAGGATTTGTGTGAATCTAATTCACACACTGTTTTGACATATTTGGACAAGCCCTTTTTAAAGTCATCACACTAAAAGGCATACATTCACAGGGGAAAGGTTACCACTTTAACTGCCCTCCAATCCCCTGCACACGTGTGGTAAAATACATCAGCGGTGTCAAACGATGTCTGAATTAATCAACCTTTGTGACACAGACCCGGGGTCCCACACTCATAAATCTACATAGGCATGAAACCCAAACAAATAACTGTGCGCTCTGTGTTGGAGGGACTCATTTTGGTTGATGAACAAGTTGAATTGTGGTTAAAAACATCCACCTGGCAAAAATACTCACTAAAACAGCATTGCCTTAAGGTTCACTAGAGCATGTAGCGTGCACGGGTAGACTAAAGCAGTGGGATATTCTTCAGAAGTGTTTACAGCTTTACTGACTTCTCTGTGTGCGCACTAAGGATCTCTAATTACAGGGTCCTTCACATACTGTCCGTGCTTACTCCTCACGCTTCAAACATGATGCTGAATTCACACAGTAGCTGGAAGCAGAAAGAATAGCCACCACAGCTGTTGCAGTGTCATCACAGGCCCATCCAGCAGCATGAGGTCAAAGGTCAAATACAACATTCACATTATTATCAGTCTGTGTCAAATTAACAAACAAAAAAGTCTGTTATTTTTCATAGATGGAGCAAAAGAGAGTATTTAAAAGGAAGTCTTAAACTCATGCCATAAGAGCTATAATAACGTATAACCATTTGTTGAAGGTATTACAGGCCATTCACATCAGTTTTGGCCTCAGCTTTCCAATGTCTTTGTGTGACATTGGCTGATGGGAGCAAATGTAACATCTGGGGGTTGGCACTAAAGTAAAAATATAGGATTGATAGAATATAGATCAATGAATGTACTTTTTGGTTACCATTCCCAAATAACTGATCTCTGGTGCACAATTAAACATTTCTTGCCAAGACACATTTTTACCGATATGTAAAATATGTTGTGGTGGATATTTTTTCCCAGGGGGGGAGTCAGGAGGAAAAACAGTCAATCACAATCCCAGTGAAGTTGGGTCATGTTTTTCCTGACAGAAACTCTATCCAACAAAGTTGCTCTGGAGACCCTGGAGTATTCTCTCCAAATGAAAAACATGTCTCTCTTGAACTTTGACTGTGCGCCGTGCTGAGTTGTGATTGTTTCACTCAGGTTGGAGTATGATTACGTAAAGCTCTCGAACAGGTTTCCTTTCTATTTTTACAAGCTGAAGAAGATGAAATGAGAGAATGTACATCTCTAGAGAAAACTATACCTTCCATTACACAACCCAAATTGTAACATCCCCTCTGTTTGTAGTGGAAAATGCCAGAAACAAACTCTGTTTACCCTTGGCAAATAGAATTAAGACAATTAGATTAGATATATAGCCAGCGTTTATCATCCTGCAGCTTTTAACTATTCAATTACTTGAAGCTATCTAGATCATATCTGACCTTATGCCATTTTTAAGCCGTTTATCTTAGTAAAAATCATAAACACATATTGGAACATATTTGCATTAGAGCAAATTGGCGGTCAACATAAACATATTATCCAAATCTGGCAAACCTTATCACCCAAAAAGTTTGTAATGGAAACTACACAAATACCAATTTTAAGATTCAGGCCTATGACGTAAGAACAGCGTGTCCAGCTCTTTAGGAAGAAATCACATGCTCGACAGCATCTCATTGGTGACCTTTTACGTGTCCTTGGCTTATCTGCTGTTTCCAGAGTTCTGTCTATGTACTTGTCTGTAGAACTGCTCGACCTCTGACCACTGCAGTAAACAAAGTTATCGGTTATGTCTGTTTCTACGAGACATTAAGTGTTCTGGAGTCTGGAGACGCCACAAGAGACGCCAAGGGTCTGGGAATTATGAAAAAGGACAGTGGTATGCACATTTAGCCATTGGAAAATAGATGGGCATGCAGCAGTTTGAGATATGAAAATAACACTGTACACATGACCAAAAGTACAGTATATGTCTAAGTTCTGTGGATGACACACTACTACACAGTATTTCATTGTGGTTAGGCACTCTTATCATACAACAATAAGGTATGCGACTGCTTCATTCATTCATTTTCTAACACTTATCCTTTATGAGTCACAGGGGAGTAGAGCTTATCCCAGCTGCTTTGGGTGTGAGGTAGGCACAATCACAAGACAATGATTTAAACTAGCATTCATATCATTTTAACCATCCCTACATGCACATCTTTGGATGATGCGATGTGTTTTTTTTAATGATTTTGAGAAAAGAGTGTACACCATGTTGAACCCTGCTCCTAATCCTGAGAGGGCTGCCTTCGAGGCACACACTCACCTCCCTGAGTGTAAAGCCATATGTTTGCAGAGATGTTCAGCCGCAGTTCATTAGCGTTGGAGAATGTGCCAGATTAACTGTTGTTTGGAATACACAGCTGCTCTAATTTCAACACCAAAACAAAGCTGGACCACACATTCAGTTTGAAATATAGAAGAGAAGATCAAAAACACAGAATTTAATGTAGAAAAAAAAACTCACAGTCTTTAATTTTCTGCAGCTATGAGTATGATTAACAGGATGTGGTGTCAGTGATGGGTCAATCTGAATCGCTTAACAGTGCTAACCCTCTTAAGCTCTATTGACATATTGAATGTTAACATTGTTCATTATATTGAATATTTTATGGGTAAAATAGCTGCCCATTGGTGCTGGTGGTGCTGACATAGCTCCATCTCAGCAGGCTTCCTTAGGGACTGTTGAGCCCATGTCTACACTAATTGCTCATTGATACAGATTGTGATTATCTGTGCTTACAGGGTAATTACGGAGTGTCTGCCACTAAATCGGAGTTGGAATGAGACTATCACTGTGCTGACTCTCTGGGGATTAGAGAGCTCTGTCTGGGCCTCTGTGTTATCTCCATGCTTCTCCTGTCCTTATCTCCAGAGCGTGAGCTTGCAGAACAACAAGGGGCCGACAACAGCCAAAGCAGACAGATAGTTTGAGTGCCAAAGATGCACAGGGAAAGAATGAACCAGGCGAACACAGACACAAAGCATACGGCACATGTTGGTGCTTTTGTGTGCCAGATACCAAATGTCTTTTCACAGAGAAAGTACAAAAATGTGTGAGTTGAACTGATAATTGCCTGTAAATTTGGCAGATCCAGCAGTTTTATGTTTTCATTGCATAAAAAAAATACTGAAATGGTGAACAAACCTATTATTGGCTGCATGTTTTGACATCACATCATGTATTATTATGTGGAGACTGTGGCCAGAAAACCAGGCCACACTGACCTAGTGCCACAATTGTTTTAGCCTCCATTTAGTAAATTGAGCATGTGCCCAGCCTGAAACAACATTAGCACAATGTCTGTTTGGAAAAGATTATTCAGTATGGTGCCACGTTTCTTTATGTCAATTCATGTAAAAACATCTTATAATGCACTTAACCACAGTTCTGGTGCACGGTGTCTGGACAATGGAGAATACTTACGACACAATAGACTCTCTGTTTGCCCCATTCTCTCTGGCTGTGAGTGTGTTGTGTTGCTCTGTACTGTCTGTAGTGGTGCCTGTCACTCACAGCGGCATTAAGACAAGCAAAGCCTGCACACGCAAATTACATCTAGGAATTATTCAATGGCAAATTGGCTGCTTGTAATTGGATTTTGCTAATACAGCTCTACATGGTTGTGGTATGTTACGGTGCTATTCTCACTTCTCAGTTCTGAGTGTCTAAATTTAGGTTGATTAACTGTTTTCCTAATGTTATGACAAATATAAAAGACCTCAGAGAAAACAGTTCAATTAATAAGAAAATCTGATTGGGATAGTAATGTTTATTCTACAAAAAAAATGTATTCACTGATTTACAAATGTACAGTTGACTTAAGTGCATCTCACTGATTTCTACATGAACTCTAAACATGTCGTTCAACTTGGTGAGCCCTCACAGTCGTCATAAACAACATCCTAATTGAACACTTTATCTCTTTTTCAAAAGCAGGCTCAAAGTCCATGTATTACTGTGATTGCCCCATCACTGATGCCTTTGCACGCTATTTGTCTCATGCTTGTTGCCGGACTCTCCAGCCCGTTGTTCCTTATCACCTGCTTTATTTCCCACTTCAAACAAAAGTCACTCTCCCCTCCAAAACAACATCTAAAAGCAGCTAAAAGATGCTTCTGCCGCTCCTACTTTGCCCCTTCTTTTTTACTGTCAATGCACGGAATACAGATTATCAGCAGAGCATCCCTTTGTTGCTGCATGGAGGGGATGGGGGTATTTGAGTTAGATTTTCTGGATAACATTTGGATTGCCCGAATTGCATGTCATGTGACGGTTTTTCATGTTGATGGTGCGGCTCAGGCTAAGAACAATATTTTGCAAGGGAAACTTTAATTTTTTGTCAAGATTATGTATATTTTCCACTTTGAGTTTTTGAGTCTTTACAAACCTCAGCTGTATGATGTTGCTGTTATGGCGTGATGGACCGGTCTTATCAGTGGACCATTCTGGCAAAGCTGACAGACCTAAGGCTGAGATCAGATCGAGTGTTTTGTTTTGATTTCCTAAGAGTCACTATCTGCGAGGGACTTGGGTGGAATCCAGCGTCAGATGTAACCCCCAGTGGGGAGACAACACGCTACGTCTGCAGGTTATCATGCCATTCTGTCACGCGTGACCCATCCTGGCACCCACACCAGGATCCATCGCCATGGTTACCACTAAAGAGCTTGCACGCCAAGGCGGGATATTTGTCTTTATGTCCCGTGACTTTTATTTACTGTTGATTCATGTGTGAGTTGAAACTAGCATTACTATTGCATTTTATAATTCATGTTTTTAGGCGTGGTCTGTAGCTTTTACAGATCAGTATTACATCAAATATTGTCAACAGCCAGCTTATAATGGAAACGTTAAGATGACAGTGCTGTCAAGAAACGAGCCAGTGTTTCAGAATTTTCAGGAATTTAGTGATTCTTGTATCTCCCAGGGCATGGATTAAACTTTCAGAGTTCATTCCTAAGCCAAAATAAACCTGGATTTTACTTTTACTCCATGATAAACTCTAATAAAGGGGGTTGAACCATGTGCAAAGAGACTAGCAGTGGCCAACATTAATATCCCTAACAGTATGTAAACCAATAACCCTCACCCTCTCACATAAACCTTTTAAAAGTAATATTTACAAGAGAAGTCCTACTCCAAATGTGGATCCTTTCTTTAGAGAGTGGTCAGCGAGTTTCCTGTTAGAGATGCTGACACACATAAGGAGACTGTTTACAAGAGCTGAGGAGCCTCCTCAGAGTTATATATGGCAAGAGTGAAGGCATTTGTCTTCAATATATATATCTATAATTATCCCTTAAATATCATCTTTTAACAGGATAGTTTCCCTGGATGGTAAAACCAAAACAATGTTGAACTAGATAAGGTCTCGTAAGTGAGGACCATATTTTTATATCTAACAATTCTCTGGTCATAGATCCCTTGTCAAAGCAGAGTAGATTTATTTTACTATCAGCGGAAAAATTAACTCAACAATGACCTCATCATGGGAATATACTGTAGATGTCCAACCATTTTCCAGGAGCTATTTATTTATATTAGCTCAGATTCACACAGCACAGCTTTGTTTGTCTGAGAGGACTCCAAACAAATCATGGTACTTTATTTTTCAGTCACTCTGAGAGACACTATACACAGTGGTTTTTGGAGCCTAACATTTCCGGTCCAAAAGAACTAAAAAACAAAAAGAACTGGACACATATCACTAAAATACAGTTTATCCTCTAGATTCATCATGCTTAGCTCAGTTACTCATCAGAACATGAAACTTTTCCAGATGTGATTGGATCTCTGTTGGTTATTGGTTGATTAAGAGCTAGAGTGACACTATCATTATGTAAAAGATTATGAGACATACAACCAAAATTTGCAGATATGTTTTATCTTGCCCATTCATCGGGAAATAAGCTGAGAGACAGTGATATAAAGGGTCAGATGGATTCTCGACTACATACAGGCAGATTGTGTTACACATAAAGATGAGGAGAGACTCTGAAGAAGCAGCGTCCTCTCATTCTGCGGGGCATTCCACAAACACCAGGCCTTAGGAGTGGCCCACGTCGGACGATCCTCTTTCTGCTTCATACACCACCGACAGAGCTTTCGGCAGAGGGCTTTACCAGCGGTGTCTGTGAAATCGAAACACTTCTGGACAGGAGGGGGGGTAAAGGGGTGAGGGAGGAACGCTTTAGCACTGTTAAAGGAGTAATACTCACCCCAAGCACAGGGCTGCTTTGGTGTGAGGGAGCAGCACATGGATAGATCATATTTCCTCACAACTTGTTGCCCAATGCTATATAAACTCTGGCATGTGGTGTTGACACCTGATCCGGACCAAAAGGACCGACGGAGAGACTCTCTGCACCTACTGTGTTCTTTGCTCTTTCAAGTGCACTGTCCCCTCGTTGTGACCTGACGGCCTAACTGGGATGGCTGCCCACATGGGGCCACCACTAGTGGATACACACCACGCTCAGTCATCACTGCTCTGCTAATGAGAGTCTCCAGGGAGCGTCTGCCACATTGTCAGAACTGTAGTGAGGCTGGGACTCCCCTGTAGCTCCTGTGTAGGCTGAACCATCCTCTCGGATCTTAATGTGTGGCAGCTGCTCGTCAGTTCTGCCAAACCCCTCCAAATGCAAAGTGAAAGACATCACTGTCATGTTTAAGACAATAACACAGGAGTATTAACAAACAAAGCTCTGAAATGTAAAGGTACAATTCTACTCAGTGCAGCCAAACATAACTTAGTTTATCTAATTATTTACTATTTACTATACTAATATTTTTTTAATTATTATTTGGTTGTGACCTGTTCCAGTCCAATCATATTCAGGATAAAGAACACTGGATAAACTATTTCAGGATTAATTAAGGCAACAGTAGTAAACTGGAGTGGAGTCTGTAAATGTAAAACCCTGACAGTTTTAATTAAAGCATGATATAATTTATGATACTATGTGTCAGTGTAAAAGATCTGCATGATTCATGGAAAAGGTCACTGAGCCTTGCATGTAAATATTCCACCAGTGCAAACAATCATCAGCATTAACCAAAGCCAATAAAATGAGTTACTCTAATAAACAACTCAAAGCAGACATTTCCACTTCTTAATGGAGTAATGAGGTCCACTGGCATCAATTATTCACCTATATTGAGTACAGAGGAGTTTCCTACTCACATTTAATATGGAATCTGATGAGCTGGCTGCCTTTCAGAAGGGTCGACAACTTGCCATGAATTTATCATAACAGAAACCTGGCGATCAATATAACATACTTCTGAGAATATCGAGCTAATGCACTCGGTTCACTGAGTGTTGTGAGCTCCAGGAGATGGACCCAGGAGGAAGTATTAACTGGAAACAGAGGAACAATAAAGGGCCCCATCTTGGACTAATTCCAGATATGCAACACATCAACTGAGTCTGAGTCTCTCTATGAATATTGTACAAAGCACTTTCTCAGTTTGTAAAAAGGCCCCACTATTACATTTTGAGATGAAAAATAGTGTGTGCTGATTAAAGAGTGGAATGAGCAACAAACAGATTTGAATGATCTTGTTGATCTGATGTAACACCTCAAGTAGTTCACAGATTGTTAATATGCAACTTATCTTTTAAGCAGCAGCTCTGGGGCTGCTCCTCGGTGTCAGTTTAAACAATCAGACTTGTGACCTCCGCAATGCCTTAAGCTCTTTGTAGAGTATCTTCAGATGAGGATTAGGAACTGGGCACAAGAATAATGCAGAACAAGAAGACAGTTCTTTTTGTTCCAAAAAGACACAAAATGAAAAACAGCTGCAAATTTCTCTGAAAGCTGCAAAGAGTTAAAAAAGAGGAGATTTAAACAACGGCAGCCTTCGTTCTTTCTGTGTCTTAGATGTTGTTTATGTTGTTGACAGGCCTTTTAACTCTCCTAAACCCATTCTGTGAGGTCCCCTTCGAGCTCACTTGTGGGATTGTTGCCTGTAGAGTCTCCATTCAGGCCAGTCACACTGCATTATTTATGTTGTTATTAGAACTCCCTCATTGACATTGTTGGTACCTCATCATAGATCCAAAATAATGAGGAACAATAAATCTCAGTGCTGTCAGCAGCCACTTGAGTGAACAACATGTCAGGTTTCTCTCCCCCAGTCCCTGATGACATCAGATCTCTCTCTGCGTGTGATATCCTTTCCTTTTGGACAGGTCCGACAGGATGGCCTCAAGGCCCATTTCACACTGGATTAGTTTCCATTTCAAGCCCTAAACCCCCCCCCCAACCTTCTATATTAAAGACATGAAGTAAGGTTAAAATCTTTTTTTATCCTTTGTCAAGGGTCTAAATGCAGAGGTGGGTACAAACTCATTACATACATACTCTGTTAGATGTCCTTCCCTCTTTACTTTTACTTTATTATATTACACATTTGAAAAAATAATAAAAACTTAGACACATCTGAGAAACATGTGGTTCATTTCTTTTATGTTTACCTATCCAAAGTACTCATGAAGCAATGTCATGTCAACATGTGGTTTATAAACAACAGCTAACGGTGACTGGGCATAAACACATGAGACTGCCACTTATTTCAACAACAAAAAAAAATGTTTAAGCCTTTACAACTAAATGGCCATTTACTTGTGCTTTACTCTTCATACTGGCAGCTGTACATGTATAAGCCATGAGCTTCTCATCAGCAAGTTTGTACCTCCAGATGTGAGCGCAAACCAGTCACTCTCCGGTCGCACACACATGCATATAACAAAAAGACTGTTTGTATCGAGGGAAATCATAACAGGAAGCCAGTGGAGGGACAATTATCCAAGCAGAAAGACATTTCAAGGACATGTCGGCCCCAGATACTTCATTAGCATCTGTGTATGTGGCATGTGTAAATGACAGCTTTACACCCAACCTGTCATGTGACCACATGTCGAAGGGAAGACATTCAATAGCATGTAATACAGAGAGATCACCCATATTTTGTATCTAAAAATCCCATTGCCCTATCAAAAATTTGCTTCTCACCAGCAAAAATTTCCTGTAACACTGTCTTACAGGTTTTTTAGTCAGAACACATTAACCACCGTCCAATGAGGCTCAAATTAGAAGTGACTTATGCAACTTGACAATCAATCTTCATTCAGAAAACAAGACTCAACTCATAATATAGACTTTCTCATATTAAAAAGATACTTTAAGACATAATTTATAACATATTTATGTCATTGTCAAACTAATATAGATATATTTCTGCAATAAATTCCTAAATTTATATGAGAACTTCCCAGTCGTCCATAGTACTGTGGCTTTGAGAATGACACCAAGGAAATAAAAGAGTCAGATGGATTTTTGTGCCTCCGTGTTCTGTCGTCTATACAGTCTCTGTAACAAACACCAGACCCTCTTAGCGCCGCTCCCCTGCTGAGTGGCATGTGGGTGACTTTGCCACAAAAAAACCCAGGGGTCACTTCGGCAAGCTTCATTAGCCTAAAGTTTAACCTTCAGAGCTCACCGTTGCCTCCTCCTCTGCCCTCGGGTCTGTTATGACTAAGAGGAAGTTGAAGCAAGACTTCTGTCAAATATACTGCCAACACTTTAAACAGGAAGAATTTAGACACAGTCGAGCGGCAGACAAGAGTCCTACTGGGAAGACAACAGTTGAATACTGCAGGAAGCTAAAGGCTCCTTTATCAAATAAAACTGTCTCCTGATGGCAACAAAACATCTCAGACACATCCATGTATTGAGTTGGTATCAGGGAACTAAGAGAGTGTTGAACGAGTAAGAACATGCTGCTGAATATAATCTGCTATTAAATGAATGTGGTGTTTATGGGACATTTTTGTAAGGTAATGCACCAGCAGCCCCAGATCACATTTTCATAGTGCAATTTTAGGATTAGTGGTCACTGAATCCAAAGATCATTTAAAATATGGCATGGATGATATCACTTGAGGCAAAAGGAAGGGAGCTGTCCTGTGAGCAAAAAGCAGACTGGGTAATTACAATACTCTCCTGTTGCTTTAGCTATTCCCCTGAGACCAGACTGTTGCTCTGAAATATGGGAAGTATTATGTGACCTAAGACTAACTCAAAAAAGCTGTGGAATTTGTCAACACGGATATACAGTGTGTCAAATGATAGGGGCTCCTCTGAACTAATCCTTTGGAGTCTTCATCTATTAAAGTCAAAGAAGACCAGTGCTGTGTCCTCTTTTAAAACAGTTTTATCCTAAGCTGCATGAATATGTCGGCTCTCATCTGGAGAAACTCAAGCAGATTAAGTGAGGCCTGAGGTGAGGCTGGCTCAACCAGGTGTCACACCTTTGTTTCCGTAATTTCCTCTCCAGGCACCCCTGTGCTCTCACCGTTTCACACTGCTCTCCCTTTGGACTGGAGACATGATGAGGTCCAGATGTGGTCCAGATGAGGCCAGGTCCAATGGCTGTCCTGAGAGGAAGAAGTGTTGGGGTGCTTTAGGGGCTCCATCAGACTGCCACATGTTCTTTGAAAAGTAACAGAGATATTCAGCCTGGGAAGTTAAGATTAATAGGATTTTGAAAACAGGGGCAAATGAATATATCAATATATTGTAGGTCTTTAGATGCTGTTAGAGGCAAACAATATTCTAATAAGAGACAACTTTTGCAGTATTTTATGTAGTGTCAACACTGCTCAGGTATTTAAGAATTTGGAAAAACAGGCACTTTATTGTTTTACAACCGTAACAACGTCTCAAAGACTGTTTTCCAAATGACATGTTTTTCATTCTCATCCCATTCTAGACTCACCATGTAAAGCAAACAATTAATTAATGTTTAAACAAAATGCATTTGTGTGGACCTCCATTATAATTCTCAAAGAAATGATGTGCTACAAAAGTAATGTAGAAGATTTTGTGCAAAGGAGCACCCTATTCATTAATTCATTCATGACCTTATTAGAATGCACTGACTCTACTGTAGGCTTCTGGTATTATGCATTTACAAAACTTTCTCTTTTTCTACACTGCTTTAACATGAAAACAAAAAAGTGTGAACAAAGCATTTAGTTTAAGTAGAAGAGGAGAGAGACCATGTATCTTGTTCTGTGTTACAGTAAAGTTTATAGCAGTGACAGCCCTGCATAGCAACAGCTGCATGAATTCAAATGTAGACTGAAGATTGGACAGATGTGCTGATGGTAAGTATTCAAGGGATTAAGCAGCCAGCGGGAATCACAAATGGGAAGCATAGATTCATGAGTGTGCATTATTTAGGCACTTTTGGGCTGGCTGCTAGCACTGGATGGAATGTGTCGGTGAGATTTGACACATACCATTGGCACTTCTCTTTTTTATGACAATACTGCATCTTTTCTGTAAAAGATGACATTTTAGCTAACTTTTGGTCTGTTATGGCAGTTAGAATTGCCATTGAGTTCTTGTCTCTGAATGAATAAAAGAGACAAATGCATGTTCTAGAAACTTAATCCTGTGCTCTTATCTTTGACCTGAGACAAATTCAATTTTCTTCAGGGTAACTTTAAAGGCAGCCATTTCCAGCTCTGAATTGTCTTGCAGGAAATAATGTATCCAGCTGTATAGTCCTAACCACATCTATGATTTACCATATTATTCTTGCCTCATCTCAAATAACGCATTCAGTGAAAGAGGCTCTGAAATGGTATCTACAGTATAATGTGGTCCACCTTTATCTGCACTGTCTTCGATATCAAAGCTTGTCAAAGAACCCAGGAGGAGAAAGACAAAAAGTACTGATAATTAATGGTTGTTGCAGGATACGGATTGGATAGCAAAGCATTCCAGATGACACATAAATTGCAGTGTAATTTCAGAGGCTATGGGGCATTTTCTGTCGGAGCAGGTCTCTTCTTGCAATGCCTGACAAATGAGATTGAAATAGAATTAAGAGGCCAGAGGGATAACATTTCTCTGTTAAAACCCAGATTAGGGTGAAACTTTATGATTACAGCACAGATAAAAGACTACAACATTTTCACATCTGCAACTCTTGGTTTTTTTTTTTAAGTCAGCTGCTGCATTAAGTATTTTGGAAAACATTCAGATTTATAAAAGCAAACAAATGATCTCTGTAGACTACTTTGTTAACAATGTCAGACACATGGTGGAGCTGACTGCAGCGCCGGCAAAATAAACATAATCCAGTTGGAGGGCATTTATGGTCACTGATTAGTCAAATATGCCCACACACTGTCCAGGAGTGGGGCTCATCAAGTTTCCATGTTTGACTTCTGCTGAAACAGCTGCAGAGGTGGCATTCACACAAACCAGGCCTGACATAAATGAGATCACAACAGCCAAGATGGTGGGTGCTTTTTCTGCGCTGTAACATAATCTCCATTGTCGGCTGAAAACAACTGATCCGTATGATGATGTGAGGATCTATAGAGGTGGTTAGTTCAAGTACATTCTATGGCTTCACATGAAAGAGGCTGAAAGTGAGGCCGGCTGCAGGTGAGTCTGGTTTTACATCTAATGATCCTGCTATTCTTGGAAAAGTACACCATGACTATCATAACATTCTGATCAAAGTCAGAGAAACCAACTGCCAGTGTTGAACAAAACAGTACAAATCCGTGTAAGTAGTAACTGTGGGAAAGATCTAAACAGACCTAGCTCCAAACCCAAGGCATATGTCAGAGAAAGATAGCATCAACAAACAACAAGTATTCAATCAATACTGGTAAACACGTGTGTCATGGAACAAAACAGCAAGCCCACACTAAAGATGGAAGGACTTTTTAGAGAAGCTGACATTTTCCTTATTTATATTAGACTTACTCTATTATTCTGAACATGAAGTAAACACTGAACATGGTTTAAACTGAGATCAACATCAGAAAGCTTGTGATCAGCGGCAGAGGGTTTGTATGGACAGACATGTCAAACATTTTGTTGGACACAAAATAGTGCATGTCCCTGTTATAAAGTCCTGATGCATGCAATACACAGAAGCACACATTGAGAAATCAAATACTTTAGGTAGTTTAAATTCAAATGTAAAGCCATGGGATCACCATTGGTGGTTTGGGATGTCTTTGAGATATCTGCATCATGTTATTTAAGCCTCCTAATGTTTAAGTGTTTGACCATGTGCAAGTATAATCACATTTAAATCTTTATATCAGTCCAGTATGCATGGAATTAGAACAAGGTCAGCTACAAAGATCCGATCCTGTTATACACACATCACGGATTGCTTTAACTTTATAGACCCAGTGCCCTCGACATCAGACGTGTCCCTTTAACAAACAATCATCTCACATTTCCTTACACCTATTGCACATAAGTAATTGTTGTTATGCACACAGAAATAACCATTTGCCACATTCACTGCTCTGACTTGTAAGCTCTACTTTAGCACCATGCAGCCATTTGTCAGGACCTGCTCCCAGTCATCAGTCACCGCTCAATGCTAATGCCTGTCAGGTCTCATTGGGCAGGTAGAGGGCTCTAAGACCACCCAGTCTGAACTCCCATGTGGACTCACAGATGTATCTGCTGCTGGTATAAGCTGTTACAAGCCAACAAAAAATCAACATACCAGCAGTCTTTTCCTTCTTTATTATGACAAAGCATTTATTTGACAAGCAGTCTGAATATAATAAAACAGAAGAAGATTAAGATGTACTATGCTAGATTTTAGTAAATTAATTTATTATCAACCTAAACCTAACCTCTGACTGATGTTACAGGTTAAACCAGCATATTTCAAGCTCATTACTTTTTCCTAGCCTTGCAGTTGGAAAAATAAACCCTTTACTCCAAAACCATAACTGCCTGACTTGTGTCTTATTCCCTTTAAGACATGCAAATTAAAACACCTCTCACATCTCACAGCACCGCTTCAGTTCCTAATGGCTTTGCTGCTGTCACTTTCCTCTCTAGGGATGGGAAGTGTTTCCCTTGCTGTCTTCTTATAGCCATTGCTGCATATGTTAGCCACATTTAATCTATATATGGATGTTTAAATCACTTCTTACATGGAGCATTTTGTTTCTAACTCTTACAATTGAGGTCTATACATGTGAAAGATGTAAAAGCATTTCTAGCTTTAGTTTATCCCCCATGAGGCCTCATGCACCGACAGCTCTAGACAAAATGCCATTAGGACACAAAATGTGCTGCTCCACAGTGCACTTTGATTTCACTTTGATTTGTTTCAGTCAAGCAGGAGATATTCTTCACTGTTGTACAAGTACATATCCTTTTTTACAGTGAAAAACTATAGCGCCATATACAAATGCCATAGACATTGACAAACGTATAGAACAAGAGAAAAACACTTAATTCCAAATATCTACAGTATAGTGTATATTGATAATAACATCTGCATGTTTTAAAGAATCCAAAGCTATATCTGTGTGAAAGCAACATTACACACTGGAATAATCTCCTCATATTATGACTCTGAATATTTTCACTGCTAGTCTTTGTGCCCTCGGGTTGAATAATAATTTGTTCATTCAGTTCGCTGCGGAAACTGGCTATGATATAGACTGTGTTAAAACACTGTAGATGCTTTATGCCTTACAAGGAACAAGAGTGAAAATATCCTGGGGCCACCTCAGAGCAGATCAGGTCGTAATGTCGTCTGAAAGAGAGAAGGCAGCAAATGCCACATATTCAATTGTTTCCCACCACTGTGTTGATAGGTTTATCAGCTGAGGAAAACTAATGTAAAGCAAAGCACTGATGAAGGCAGCCATGTGTTCCCTGCTTCTCCCAACAGTGGGAAACCAAGCCGAAGCTGTGGGTTTTCTTCTGGTGCAAGAATCTGATGTTGTGAGCAGCTTTCAGCACCCTCTGATTCAGCGCACATTTAGGGCTTTTCTGCAGGTACAGCTCTGGATGAAAGTTAAAAAAGAATAGCCATGTTTCTGTCATCACAGACTTGCAACTGGGATCTGAGTAACATCTGTTCTGTTGTGTTCATGTCAATATGAGAAGGTTCTGCTTCAGGATGTCTTTTAAAGGTAAGGGAGATGAAAGCCTCAGGTACAGTGCTAGAAGAGCTTCATGTAACAAAGAGCAAAAGATTGTCTAACTATGAATACAGCAATCTACATTTTCCAAATAGGTAAACTCTTGCCATTGCTTGATTTATTCTCAAAGAACATACTACAAGAGGCCGTTCTGATATTTCAAAACAAAACATTTTGATACATGAGAAAGATTTTAGCATTAAAGACGTATGAATGTTATTACCTTGTTATATCCTATATTAATGAGCTCTGTGTCTTAAATTCTGGCATAGGTTAAAGCCAAATCTGAAAGAAATATCAGTGTGAATATTTATTCAAAGGGGAGTACTGGCTGATTGCAAGGCTTTTGTTCCAAATCCTATATTTGGCATGGTTACTATGTCAGACATGATGTATTTACTTGGGGTTTTATCATTACAACAATAATGACAGGAAAAGTGGCTTTAGTAATGTCATTATTGATAGTTGAGCATAGTAGGTATACTTTATCTTTCTTTGTAAAGTTGTCCTCAGTGTTTCTCATAACCACATGCTTGTGTCATGTGGCGATACTATTCCTTTGCTAATATTTAGAATCAGATGTTTTTTGGACTGGGACTGAAAATGTAAGTTTAATGAGCTAATATTGTGGTTTGACACGACACACATTTGAGAACCATGTGATTCAGTCCAGAACAAACCATTTTCATCATCCTGACTTGTAAGACAATCATTTACTTTGATAATTACTCATTATTACTTTTGCGGCAGTGGGATTACGCCGCTGCCTCCAGGCAAAATAAAACACTGTGATCAGGCACATTGGCTCGAGTGAAAGAACCTTCCTCCTTGACATAAATGTGGGTAAATGTGTTAATGTTAGGTGTGCTCAGCATGAAAAGTGTAGGTACATCGATGTTTTAATTGTGCCAACACAATAATACACTCTAGGGGTTTACAGGTCAGTCTATTATTAGGTCGGAGTGACATAAGCAGTTTTCAGAAGATGGCTTTGTACATATGGAACATATAAAAATGATAAAATGGAGCCAAAGTCTTAGTTCAAATACCATTGACATAGAAATTTCAGTGAGTTTGCCAGGTACACTGTCAAACGCGTTGGCTCTACTTCTGGTAATGAAAATAAAAGGCATTTCATTGAAGATAATAATGATTCGCAGAGCATTCAAAGCCGTTGCCAAGCCTCTTGATAGACGTTATAAAAATGATGCAGAGCAGAACTTACAGCTTTATGGCAACATGGTTATAACGTGGTAAGATTTATCTCTTTAAGTCACACAAGTCTGGACAGTTCAGATAGGCTTTATAAATCTCAGACACAAGAGCCACATTCATAAGAACTATTTAGATAATGATTAAAATTACAACTGATGTTACTGGACAACTTCTGTTTTTTCCTTTTTTTTTTTTTTTGTATGGCTCTCATTTCTGTGAGACCACCTCTAAATGTTTCACTGTCTCCAATGTTCTCAATGACAGGAGCTCTCTGTGATTAGAATTGGTCCTGCTTCAAGCACATTTTGTAAA
The DNA here is from genome assembly GCA_024416835.2 of Perccottus glenii. Taxonomy (NCBI): domain Eukaryota; kingdom Metazoa; phylum Chordata; class Actinopteri; order Gobiiformes; family Odontobutidae; genus Perccottus; species Perccottus glenii. The sequence continues at coordinate 45,718,701 of CM044546.2, forward strand.
TATGAGAAATTCTTTGAAGAACATCCCGGACTATAGATTAGCCAGTAACAGACAACATCTTTTAACTTGCGCTTGAAAGGAGCCTGGAAAGCCATATGGTGAATTTGTTCAGACAAGCATGATGTTGCTAGGAGCCTGTATGTGGAAGTGCAGCCCCTTTGTTTGCATGGGGTGACCACAAACACATGCTACTATTTAGAGGAGTTATTCTACACGGGGATGTGTTTTTGATCAGTTGTCAGAAAGGACAGAGAAGAGATTTGAGATCATCACAGAGTCATTTTACATGTAAGAGTATCGTAAAATAATCCAATTATCCTTACTTTAAGCAGGAAGGAGGATTTATTTTACTGAAAGGAAAAAAACTTGGAAAAACTTGTTTGACTCATGTATAAATCAGAAGGGCAGAGAAGGCAGCTGTAGGAAAGTGCTTCTACATTAACATAAAAATGAAAAGAGGAAACAGTAGCATATTATTATTATTATTATTAACCTTTATTTAACCAGGTAGACCACCAGAAACACTCAAGTACTGACTAGAGCAACATGAGACAAAGGAAACTTTTGCTACAGGCTGAAAATCTCCCAGAGCCTTTATATACATACTGTACATATGCTTTGATGTGAATACAAATGCAGTAGTGTAGAAATACTGTATATACACATCAAAGCAACCAGAGGGTGTGCTGGTTTCTTCTATCTTGTCCCCAGAATCCTGCTACTCGTGCTAATAGCTGTCCAGCTGGGATAATTGTCCCCCCAGTCACCTCCTCTGCCTCCTCACACAGTCTCTCACAACATGACAGCTCCCACTGCCCTGCCATGTTTAGTCTCTCATATTCATACATATAACCTACCACTACAACTACGTGTCTGTCACTAAGCCCTGCAGGAGGGGGGATGACTTTGGGGAACAGAATCAAGAAATGTAAATGCATTCCTTCTGAGAGTACCGCTGATGCACCTTGAAAAATATGTAGATATAGCAACTAATCCCCCAATGACTTTCAGAAATATTTCCACATACATAAAATTTATAGTTCCTTATGCAATTTGCATTTGAGTCTTTTCATTTTGACAGCAACCACAAAACTAATTTAGTGTATAAATCAAATAAGATAATGTGCATCTTGGTTAAAAAAATATTTCTTTAAGTTATTTATATGCAAATTCAGCTTCTACATCTGTCTTCTCTGTTACTGTGACTGGCCCAACTGACCAACAATAAAACAAAAATAGACTGCAGAAATATTTGAAGATCTTCAGTATATGCAGGTATGGTTCAAAAACTCTTTTCAAATACTAAAAACTTGATTGAAAAAATTTATTTCCTATAATATTATTATTGGGTAGTAGTTCACTTGTCACAAACTCTGTGAATATAAAATATATTTTGCTGACCCCTAGTGGAGAAGAGGCATAATGTTTACAAATTAAAAAGACTTCAGACAGAAAACTTTAAGTTTCTTTACTTAAAATGTGTTTCTTTCAAAACCCTGAAGATGAAAGAAGTAAAAAACATTCATGTCTACAACAAAATGTTAACACAGCTACATATACAGCATTGATAAAAAAAAAAAAAACAGACCATGGGCTTTCACAATTCAATAAGGGCCTGCAGATTAAAGAAATGATATGACATGAATAAACACTTTCTATACATCATCTATAATGAAGCTGACAACGATCCACGATCACCTCATGCAGCATTAGACCACATCAGACATTTATCCGATTCCAAAGAAGTGTGAAAGCAGACAGTGAAGTCAGTCTGATTTCCTTTGCCATGGTGCACAAGCAGTTCATACATATTTACACATAGTGAGACAATTTGGCAAAGTGTGCTGATGGATCACTCAAGTTCCTTATAACGTGCAAACATGGCCTTACGCACTGCTTGTTGGTAAGAGGCATGATCCCACACCACAGGTTTTTTCTTTTTCTTCTGTAAATAAAGTGTATAGAAATGTTTACAAATCTAAATAAGAAGCCATGTTAATATAGACAAATTGTAAAGGTTACACTTACTGTGGCAGGCTCTGCTCCTAAACCAGGTCTCTCACTGACTTTATTTGAATCTCTAAAGATACAGGAAATGTTAATTTCATTAAACGGTTCTGTAAAAAAAAAAAAAACACTGCATTCTTTTATTTAACCATTATCACCTCGAGCTCCCGGCCCAGTCGTCCTCATTCGGCTGCGGTTTTCTTTTTTTCTGTTCTGGTGACCTGGGGGCTACTTTTGCATTTAACTGGATAGGACAATTTTTGTTTTATTTAAATAATTACCATTACTATTTCTATTCCAGACATAGCATTCTAATTAGTAAAGTATTTTAAGATCTGTACCTCTTTTTCCTGATTCTCCAGCGCCTCTAGTTCCTTCTTTGATCGCTTAATCTTAAGGTGAATCTCCATATTTTGCTGTTGGGTGAAATATATTAGGTATTTGTATGGCATGTGTATGGTCCGTGAATAGGACAAAAAGATTATGAAGTTTACTTTGTGCAGATCAGACAGCTGCTGGTGACGGATAAGTGCATCTTTGTTGGGAAACTGTCTCCTACAAAGAAGACAAGCCATCTTCTTCCAGTCAGTCAGCTTGTCCTCCTTTTCTTCAGGTTGACCACTCTGAGCATTTTTAGAACCTTTAGCCTCTTCCTTATCTTCCTCTACCTCTTCATCACTTCCTGCTCCATAGTCCGAGGCTAACATACCCAAAGAACCCATTGAGCGCTGAAAAAAAAAAAAAAAAAGGTTTTAAATACAAACAGTATACAGTGAAACTGTGTTGCTAAACATTTGACACAATGTTTTAAGAGAATTTATACCTTTGACTTTTCATCTTTCTTAGTAGGAGCAAAGGGCTTCTTAAAAAGATCCTCACTACCTGAGATCTGAGCAAGTAAAAAAAATAAAAATACTTATGTCAAAAACTTTTGTTTTTACATGTTTGCTATGAAAAAAAATACATTAATTTGACTGCTCCTACTATGATGACAGCCACAACTAATACTGCTACTTATAATACTAATAATGATAAAAAGTAAAAATATAGATTCATAAATCTTAAGGGTACAGTATAGGTAAATGAAAAAAAAAACTATCACTTACCTTTCTCTCAAAGATTGCAAAGCCAGCATCAGCTGATTTGGACTGCCTTCTGTCGTCGTCACCTCTTAGAAGAGGTGAAGGGGAACGGACGCTTTCTTTTTGACGATTCTGGATCTTTGCCCAACGCTCCATATCTTTCATGATCTGGAAACAGCAATTTTACAAATACATGCAAGTGTGTTTCGGACATTTGGGGCTTTTCAATTGCAAACTAAAGATGGCTCTACCTTAACTGCAGCTTTACTTTTTGGTTTCTCATCTTTGTTGTCCTTTTTAGCAGAGTCATCTTCCTCCTTCTTGTCCTGGGGTGCTGCAGTAATTGGGACAGGCTCTGGGGCAACGCAGGTGACAGGAGGTGGCGGTGCTGCTGGGGTGTGTGAAAGTGATGGTGGTTTCTTCATTTCCAGAGGAGCGTCTGCCGCTGGATTCAAGAGAATGGCCTGGTCCTCAGCGGTCATTGGTAGCGGTTGGCTTTCTGCAGAATGCCCTCCAGGAACGGGGATGTAGGTTTTCGACACAGCATCCCAGTAAAGATACTCTTGGGATTCAGCATTGTAGAAATACTATACAGAAATGACGTATAAGAATACACAATTAATGATAGTATAGTGTGCAGTTTAATTATAAGTATTAAAAATCTTACTCTAGAGTTGGGATCATAGTACAGTGTTGTTTCAGGATCATAGTAAAAGCCTGAAGTGGCATCATATAGGTAGTTGCTAATATCTGGAGTCTCAGAAGCTGAGGACATTACAAAAACAAAACAAGTGAGATAACATTGACCTGGACAAGCCATGATTCATACAGTCAGTTTCTCCTTATGACCCACTGTACTTACCAAAGACAAAGGGCTGTGATGCCTCTGGAGCGACTGCCATCCCAGCTGATTCACTCGGGACATGAGACAGGGGTGCCTGGAACAGTGGATTCACAGTTGGTGTTTCACCAAATCCAACACCCTGGGAGGTAAAGTGCAGAGATAAAAAGTCAGCTTTTTGCATACTCTAGATACACTTGAGGAACTTAATTTCGATTTACCTGGTTAATTATGGGAATTATTGGCAGAGGTGGATTAGCAGCAACAGGCATCATAACACCTGGAGACAGAAAAGTGAGTTTATTTAAAAAAGCCATAAACAAAAACAATAGCCCATCAAAGTGTCAGAAGTCTTGCCTTGCATTTCTGTTGGTGCACCAACAGGTGGATGCATGGGTGGCATGTATTGCGGAGGCTGCATGAACTGCTGGGGCTGCTGGGGCTGAAAAGCAAACAAATCATTATCTCATTCATCTACATACAACATTGTAGTTAACAGGCAATTGTCCAGTTCTCAGCCACAAACAGTAGGAAAAAAAAGATAAGAAAAGTAGGAAGATAAGAAAATGAATGAATGCTCAATAAAGACCAAAAGGACCTACCCATGTCATGTTTGGCTGAGGTGGGTTACCGAGAATAGAGCTGTTGCCAGCCGGTGAACTGTCAAATTCTCTCCTATTACTGAAACAAAGAAACACATTTTTATAAGAATGAAATGGCTACTAAGGATAGAAAACTTTAGAGTAAAAGAATAGTCAAAACTTACATGACTACTTGATTTTTCAAAGGTTTTGCAACTTCAGCATAAACTCTGACACCATCAATATAAAGGGGTCTGGGTTTAGTAAGGAGTTCAACCAAACGTTTGACTTGCTATAAGAAGAAAAAAAAATTAATAGGCGAACTTAAAATGGAATTTATATAAGTTATATGCTCATTCATAACCTTATACCTCATGGGAGTCCATGTCAACAAAACAAAAGCACTTTCCTCCAGGGGTTTTGGCCTTGACTAAGCGGACGTTTCGTTCATCGAGATATGCAAAAGGATCCAAGGCTTTTAGGATCGTTTCTACAGTAGTGGTGGGCTTTACATTCTTTATAATCATGGCTGTCAATGACACAATAAGAAATCAAGAAATTCACTCATTGTAAAATGTAATTTGATCGAAGGAACAAAACCTACTTTTGCTGTCCTTAAATACTGAGTCAGACTGTTGTGAATGGTGATATGGAGGGTTGCGAATGGAACATGGCTCTGCCCGCTGCTCTGCCTCTTGTTGCTGGAGCTGTTGGTCCACCTGACGCTGCCAAGCCTCTGGAGTCAGGTCTGAGCTGCGCTGCCATGGGTTGGGAGGGGCCTGTTCTTGTGGTTTAGACCCATTAACAGTGGTCTTCAGCTCTTCTGGAGGTTCACTGGGTCTACTCAATTGGGGGTTATTTTGTTGAGGAATGTTATGATCCGATTCCTATTAAAAAAGGAAGAATATTGTAAAAACTATGCAATGCTACTTATTTTAGAAGTAGATTGATTAATTACTAAAGCACCAGCACTTTGTCAACTATTTACTTGTTGAATAAACTTACTTGAACACCTTTTTCACACTCTTCTGGACGAACAAACTTCATGGATGCTGTTCTAGTGCCAACCTTGAGGGATCCCTGAAAGAACAAAAGACCAGTTATTATCAAAGTTAAAAAGCAACTGTCTAAAATAATAACTAGATACCCAACATGCACCGTAGCCGTTTTTGACCTTTTTCATGACTGAAGACAAAAAGGGCACTGGGCAAACCCTTCAAATTAGAAGGAGTAAAAGAATCACTGATATGTCAGTGCTTTGCACAGGCCATTAAGATGATCTTACACTAGCACCTTTTGGGAAGAATAAGAGATAGAGCTGCTGCAATTTCTATTCAAAAATAAAAAATTTAAAAAGACAAATCCCAGTAAAGGCCCTCTCTTCATATGCCACTGGTCGAGTTGTAATAAAGTATTGGCAGTAGGGACAAAAATGTTACAGTGGCACTCTGTCCTGTTCAATTACATTATGGGGAGGGTATTCCTCTTTTTTTATGTGGCATCAATCCTGCACACACGTATCCAGATAACACACATGTATCAAGATTCTCCAGGTTTATTCAGCAATGTTGAGACAGCTCTTTCTGTCAGTTTCAGCTCCTATCCTTTATTTTTTTCTTCCTGACAACCGCCACAACAGACTGCCTAAAACATGACCAATGAAAAAACAAACGAAGTTATTTAATGCTCCAAAAAGGGCCCTTCCTGAGAGGCATCTGTATTTGTAGCCCAGTCAAGCTTGCTGTCCAGATACACTCTCAATATTTTTAAGTGGACACACATCTCTCAATATGAACTCCACTGATAGACACTTTCTGAACATAAGGTGTAGATCACCTTAAGACATCACACAGCAAAGGAAAACCTGAATGTATTTTACAATGAAACCAAACTTTATTAAGAATCCATTGCTTAAAATTCGAAGTAAATTTTTAAAACTGAATAGACAAATCTACTGGGTAAAGGGCTAAAACAGAAATGTTTGGCAAATAAAAGCATTTGTTGATTGTATACAATCCCAAGCCACACAATAAATAAAAGCCACATAATGTGCATAAAGGACCAGGACTAGAGCACCAACTGTCCTCAGGGCTAACAGTATAATCTTCCAACTCAAGTAATCATTGCACTTGTTATAGCTCATGACTTGAGTAACATTATCAGAGTTCTCCTTTAGTTCTGAAGATATGACATCCCACAAAGCTAGGATTCCATCTTGAAGTGCAAAGACCAAGACACAAATGTAACAAACTGCATGATCCTCGAAATGTAATCTCTTTGATGACTCAGTTGCAATGTGTTCAAGAGAATATGAAGACAAGAATTCGCCATGAAGCAAGTCAAATATGACTGAAGCCACCTTCAATTGACAAAAGAATTTCTCAAATGACTGATGAAGCTGGATGTTCAGACATGGCAAGGCAAAAAACAGCAGAGTGCAAGTAAGCACAAAGTAGCCAAGGATTTCCATGGTAGGCAAAGATGGTTCAGAGAAAAATGAAAGGTGAAGTAAAAACTTCATTATTCTGGATCTTCTATATTGTATATTTACTTAATTATATATATAAAAAATGAATATGTATGCTAATATTGAAGTCCAATAACCAGCTACCCAAACAAAACACTTATCCCACCCAACGTGGGGTGCTAATTGCTGACGAACAGGTTTGTACACAATTTTCCCGACTGCAGTCTCCTCTACATAGTGCATTTGTAAATGGAACTTTACTCAACTCATTAACTAGCCATTTCAAAAACTGAAATAAAACCAGGATACAATTTTGTAAATGTATACCTTATGGCTACTACATGATTATAAAACCTTATGACCTACAAGAGTTAGAAAACATTTTGCTAAATAATGCCCGGTATGTCCACCTGTACAAGTGGGCAAATTTTAATAAGTTGGGTAAAAAGGCAAATTTAACATTATGACTAATACAGTGACTTCGAATGTAAAATGATTTAAATAAATGGCTAGTATTTGTTTTATTTTTTATTATAGAGATTTAGCAAGATGATAAGCCCTTCCCAGCCTCTTTTCCCACCCCCAGCTACTAAAAGCCCTCTCAACCCCTCGTAATCCGGATGGGAGAGACAGCCTTCGCAGAGTGGTGAGGATGGGCCACCTTGTTGGACTCCATGAAGTGGACTGCATCCTCGAGGTTTAAAAACTCCACAATGGCAGTATCGTAGCTGTAACCTGGGGACAGCATTTGAAATACAGATGGTCTTTGTTAGTCAATTCCAGTAAAGACAGTCACCAACTAAGACATAGAAGACAGACTTCGATCGACAGTGAGCGTATTGTTTGCAAGAAAAACCTATATACTGCATTCATAACCTACCCGGAAAAGGTATCCATATATTCTATGGCTAATGCTTTTTTTTTTTTTTTAAATAATTACTTCACTGAAAAGAAGTGGTATTTATTAAAAAAAAAAAAAAACAATTCAGGCTAGTGGCTGTGAAAAAACTGCTTTTTCATGCCTTGAAGCCAAAAAGAAATGTCCTTGCAAAAGACTTTATCCTAACTAAGACAGCACTCATCTTTACATAAGAAATTGAAAACAACAACAATCTTTACCTTAGCAGCATGTGTTTAGATGACAATGTTTATGTGTAAAATAGCATTAAAAACACAGAATTCATTTTAGGTGCTGAATTTAGTTTGTAATTCTCACTTGTTAATATATTGCCTCAGGACACATTCATTGACACCTATTTATCCTTCATCTCCTGGTGAAGCCCCAAATTGCACACAATGACCTCACACATCAACTTGAGAAGTCTCCCCAACCCTTCTTCACACAATACAAAATCAACAAAGCAACCGAACCGCAAGCATTAAAAATAATGCGAAGGTAAGGCTCGAATGTCGTATAGCGAAATATCGAGAAGTGTTAGAGGTTGTGCGCCCCATACAGATGTGTTCTGAAACATTTCTTACCTGGCACAACATTTTTAATTTTCATCCCCTCAATTGGAACGCCATCAGGAGTTGCAAAGGCTCCCAAAATCTGCAGGAAAACATCAATAAGCTACAGCACTGTACACAAAAAAAAGTGAAGTCCTTTAAAAAACATTATTACCTGCTCCATGGTGGCCGTTTTCGGAATACCAATGATGGATATTGTATTGGACACCTTGTCTTTCACTGCTGCACCCCTGTAATCTTGATCCTTTCACAGACATTGGTTAATGTAATTTACAAAATAGAGAAAGGCACACGTATTCATTAAATAAATAAGCACAGCTGGATAATTGCACATACCTGTGATGCAGACTCAATAAACCTTGAGGGTGCCACAGGTTTAGACTCTTTAATATTTTTTTCTGGTGTCTGAAACTCCTCAGGTTTAAAATCAAAAGTTACAGATGCTGTTCTGTAATCAATGTCCCTATAGTCTTGGTCTCTTGTCTGTACAATGCTGCTGCTGCTTTGGAATTCATGTTCTTCTTCCATCTTTGTCCTGGCAGGTCCTTGATTGAGTGATATGTCTTTTAAGCCTTGCATCTCATGTGTAGGTTTATTCTTTTCTTGATTTTGTAGTGGCTGACTATGTTTTGTATCCCGTTCTTCAAGCCAGTGTTTACTTTCATTTTCTCGTCTAAGAGGTTCTTTATGTGGCTGTGGATGGTCTTGTGTAGCTTTGCTGGCACTAGTTGGCAAATCCACAGCAGGAAAGTGGCCACTGTGAGGAAAATTTCCTGGGTAATCCAGTGACATCCTATCCCTTTGTGGAAAATGCAGAGGATCTCTAGCGTTTCCATCTCTGCCAAAACCGACTGACAAGTTGGGTTTGTTAATACCACCAAAACCTTTAGAATAATTCCCAAAATTATTCTTGTCCTTGTTGCGGTTTTTCCATTCTTCAGCGAGAGTCATCTCCTCCCCGCTCCGATAGTCTGTAAGTGGGCTGTCACTTGATTGTTGATAGTCCCCTTGATCTTCAGGAGCTAAGTCTTTAGATCTTTGGGGTCCACAGACATCTGGAGGCAGGTCTGGTCTACCCTTGTCTGCAGGAGGCACAGAATCATTTCCAAATCTTAGTGGAGATTGCCCTCTTCCTCTGAAGTCAGATAATGGTACCGGACGGTTTCTAAAATCTCTATCAGAGTCAAATCCTCCTCTTGGATTGAAAGGTGGCCCTCCTCTTCTGTCCATGTCCATCATTCTCCTTTCATGTGGAGACATGTCCATATCATAGCCATCATTGCGGCGCATACCTATTGGAGATCGGTCACGCCTCTCCCTAAATCCATCATTTCTTTCCATTCGGTCCATAGGAAACCCTCTTCTCCCATCGTTGTGATGGGAGAACTGAAAGCCATCTCGGTCTCTGTCCATGTCCATGAATCTGCCACTAGGTGGTAAAGGCATGTTTCTTCCTCCCACGTCAGAGTTTCTTCCAGGACCTCCAAAGTTGGATGTATTTACTACTTTTTCTCTGAAAGATACTTCCACCTGCCTTCTGAAAGGAAAGTCTGATTCTTCACCACGTCTAAAGAAATCACCCTGAAGCTCTCTTCCTCCCACATCTCGAGGGTCCATGTCATGACCCCTCATGGGTGGACCATCCATTCTTCTCATGTCCATGGGTGGCATATCTAAATGCCTTGGGCCCATATGGCCCATGGGGCCTATGTTCATTCCATCCCTACCTCTGAAATCTGGCATTGGACGGTCCCTGCCCCTGAACATTTCTTCACGGTGATCACCACTGAAATATATGAATATTACAAAGTTAGGATAGCTCAGCTCTTTAAAAAGGTAATGACGTCAACACGTGTGTTTCAGAAAAATTAGGCAAGGCAATTTTATTTATATAGCACAATTCATACACTGGGTAACTCAAAGTGCTTTACGGGAATAAAAGACAATTTAAAAGATTTAGATTAAGAAACATTAGAAAAATTAAAAACATTTTAAAAGAAGAGTGCAAATAAAAAACACTTTAAGTTGTAGTGTAGGCGGAGCTAAAGAGGAAGGTTTTTAACCTCCCCTTGAACATTGTTAAAGTTGAGGCTTGTTTTACTTCATCTGGGAGGCTGTTCCAGGTTTTTGCTGCATGAAACTTAAACGCTGCTTCACCTTGTTTAGTTCTAACTCTGGGCACGAGCAGAAGGCCTGTCCCAGATGTTCTCAGAGTCCGAGGAGGTTCATAAGCAACTAGCATGTCAGAAATATATTCTGGTGCTAAACCATTAATAGACTTGTAAACCAGCAGTGCTGTTTTAAAGTCTATTCTCTGAGCAACAGGAAGCCAGTGCAGAGATTTTAAAACTGGCGTGATGTGGTTGTACTTCCTGGTTTTAGTTAGAACCCGAGCAGCCGCATTCTGAATAAGCTGCAGCTGTCTTAACCCTCGTTTTGAGAGACCAGTGAGCAGGCCGTTACAGTACTCTAACCTGCTGGAGATAAAAACATGGATAAGTTTCTCTAAGTCTGGTTGAGACATCATCCCTTTAACTCTGGAAATGTTTTATGGTGATAAAGAGACACGAGATGACTGCTGAAACTTTCTCCTTGTTTCTGTGGCCCAAAGATGATTAGTTCAGTCTTGTCTCTGTTCAGTTGGAGAAAATTATTTTGCATCCACACAACAATCTGAATCAAATCAAATTAATGGGCAATGAATTATTGGCATAGCTTTTTTCTTCAATTGGTTTCCTTCAAGATTAATGTGATACAGGAAGTAATAAAAGAGAAACTTTCTTTCAACTTAATTAAAAAAGTACCAATATTTTTTAATAGATACTTCACCGAAAATGAGGTCCTCCCCGTGGTCCCTGTCCTGGCCCAGGTCCATCCCACATTTTTGCAGAAATCAGGAAACTGAAAAAAAGTAGGAATGTACAATACAAATCTGAAAAATACAGTACCGCAGCTCAATCTGGGCACAACATGAAAAGGAAAAACAAAAGAGAAACGAGAGTACGTTAAAAAAAAAAAAAAAAAAGGTTTAAATCACGTAATCTCAAGCTCGCCGATTTACAACAGTCAAATTAACAACTTTAAAGGGGACTAACAGAATGCTGCGAGAATACCTAGAGATAATTTTATATTTATCGAGCTATAAGAGCTTTAATGTCTAACCCAAATATTTGTGAGTCGCTAATAATAGATAAAGGGCCTTCGGAAAATGCGCCACTATACGACCAAACAATGACCAGTAATAATAAATAGTTTTTTAAATACATACACGATTGCCATAATATCATTCTTGTGTGTGGTTTTTAAAATAGCAACTATACCGTTCTGTTAAGATTGTTTAAATATATGCTAAAGTAACCTGTCGAAATCCAATTCACCGAGTGACGCAGCTAATAGCATGTTTAGCTTACAGTCGCCAAGCCGGTTTTATTACGCCACAGTGCAACAACGCACTGTATTTCAGCACATTGAACACAATTAACGCTATAACATTTTATGATTGCACTTATTAAGATTGCGCCTACCTTGTTTGCCCTTCAAGCCCACTGTCGACTTAAACACCTTTCTTTTTGTTTTAGCTTAACGTTACTCTTACTAACTACCGCACAACAAAAATGGAGACGGACGCAGATCTTCTTCTTCTAATGATTTCCGGCAGGCTGTACACAAGCATGCGTAATGCTGCCCCCCATTGTTGTAAACGGGTTACTTCTTATTCTAGAATACAGTCCAGTGCTCCGAAGGAATTGGATTACAGCTTCATCTTTATGTGCTGTATTTTTACACAAAAAAAAAAAAAAGATTTAAATGAAAAGGACGAGATCAAAACCTAAGTCAAGTTATTACAACTTCATCTTTACGGCAAGAGGTCTGGGGACGCTTATTGTTTAAAACCAAACTGATGACTGACAAGAGAAATAGTGTCTGCCCCGGTGTTGCCCTTCTTACTTTTTTTGCCTTTTTTTTTGCTGAGGTGTTTGTTGCACATACTATAGGTCTCCTGTTTTCCCAATGCCAGAAAAAGCGCAAACAAGCTTTTTCTGTGTGATTCTTTGGGTCCGCCAATACATCAGAGATTTAATATCCATTTATCCCAGCATGCCTAGGGACCCAAACAAATACAACATTAGAACCCATATTCTCAATCTGCTTAAAACAGCAGAAAATCTTGATGATTATATCATAGTGCGCCTTTGACACCCTGTGACAAAGAGCCGCCCTGGCAGCAGCAGGGTCTGTGACTATATAAAACGATAAATTGTAAATAAACATAGATGTGTTCCGCCCATTGGTCCCCTATTCACCAATATTGTCATTACGACAGAGCAATAAAATGGCGGTTACATCCGCCCCCAGAGTTGTCACGTAGTAAAAACTTAGCTCTAGAGAACAGAGCTATCTCTTCTTTTGTACCAGGCTGTAAACATGATTTTTACACTTGTAAAGTTGCCATTGGGTTTCTCCTTATATTTCCGCTTTTGGAGCCTGCCCTCTGGTGGACGGAGGTATATTGCTGTATATTGCTGTATATTGCTGTATATTGCTGTATGGCGGCGCCCTTACTCGTGGACCTTTTATGAGGTTCCATGAGAGAGGCTTGTATAAAACACAGACCTTCTTCTTTGCAGCGGGTATGTACTGTTAAGGCACTACTGCCCCACTGCCGTGAAAATGGTGCCATAACATAACAGTGAAACAACACAGCTACAGCCTTATGTTAATTAGGAATAAGTACCAATAAGGTGTCGTTTGACAGTTCATTGTAAATGTCACTTTTATAGATGTATAGCGTAGAGAGTTTTTATAACCATGGCTCTAAGTGAAGTAAGACTTTCTAAAATAAATAAATATATATATTCTCTGACTTTTTTATCCCTGGTAAACATTGTGGTGCAGTATCATCTCCTTTTGAAATGGAGTTTGAATCACAATCTGTTTGCAAATCTCCCACCCAGCCTATAGAACATATGGATTTATACATATCATTACTTGATAGTCTTAGGAATTTAGGCCTATATAAAGAAATGTAGCCACAATTATATTGCTCATTTTATTCAGCCAAAAGCATTGGAGCAACCAGTTAGCTTAGCTAATTGTAGCTAAACATGTAGGCTTTGATCAAATATGGTAGCCTAGACACAGTATAAACATAGTGGTACATCACCTGGAATGAATGCTATATTTTGTAATTACAAGTGACAAGAAAAAACATCAAACATCACATTACAAATTGACAGGGCTAATTTTTGTTATTTTCTTTTTTGTTTTTTAACATATAATTTGTAATATAAAAATGACAACACAAAAAACAACAAAGCAGCACAAGAAACAGAAAGCAAAAAAAAAAAAAATTTGCTCAAATGCTCACAATTCATTAAAACCAATAAGCAATTAGTGTGCTGCCTAGCGATTACAACAGTCCCTTGCCAGGCTGGGCTGGACTCAAGTGGTTTCTTTTGAAACATTTCAGAACATTAGCTTAAGCAACATATATTAAGGCACTTCAACTAAAAAATAACAAATTTTATAAATAAATTTTCACTGAATTTTCACATTCACTGAAACCTATTGACCTATGGGTAATGTGACCCAAAAATGATTGAGTCACTAATAATAGATAGAGAAGGGCCTTAGGAAAAATGCGCCACAATAGGATCAAATAATTGACCAATAATGATAAAGAGTATTTTAAAAACATACACAATTTTCATGATTAATGATAAATAAATAAATACATACATAAATTGTGAAGCTGACAACTAGCAACATGTTGAACATACAAACACCTCTACAATATATACAATTAATTAATGGATTTTACTCAATTACAGTAATCAGGGAAAAGGAAACAGCAAAGAGCTACTTTTAAAATAGCTTTAAAGGGAATTATACACAAATAAATCAAAATGAAGAACACTATTGAGATCACTTAATGCAGAAGGCAAAAGAACATAATGCATGATGCTGTCAAAAGAAAAAAAAAAAAAAAATAAGCACTGGTTGACAGCTAAACAGCATAGACATGGCGGTATCATCCCGACTGAATCGGATGAACTCCACATGTGTATGTTGGTTGACAAGGGTCCTCTTCTTTGTTTGTAGCCTAATCGGCTTTTCTTTGTGGTAACATGTGGACAACATCCCCATTGCATCGTCCCGGGGTTTGCTCTTCCTGAGCTGCTGCAATCATGGTGGCAGTCTGTGAGTCAGGAGCCTTTTCACCAAGAGCAGCCTTAAGGCTGGCAGCGGCACTCCCACCAGCCCCAACAGTGGGAGTAGATGTGCTGCTGAGTGCATTGGGGTCAGCAACAACCCCGGGACCAGCAACTCCAGAGTCTCCTTCAGATGCCCGAAGTCTCTTCATCAGGGTGGTTACTCTAACAGCTTTCTGTAGTGAACACAACACCGCAGGTAAAATAACAAACAACAACAAACATTTACTGAAAATAGGCAGCAAGTAGAAAGTCTTGCCCATGTTTTGTAAAGCCTATAGTCTGACAATTAAGCAGGTATAATATACCTTCCACTTGGCTTTGGCAAAGTTCTTTTCGATTTGTGCACAAACTCCATCCTTGATATTTTTGTCTGAAGCTGCATTCCCCGAAATCCTAACAATTGGAATAACACAATTGAAAGTTAGTATTTAAGCATTGCTAATTGGGCCCTTTAAATCATGTAGACTTTATTTGTTACCATTCATGGCTAATAGCTTCTTGTGCTGTCAGTCGCTGGTCTTGGTCCACATCCATCAACGAGGCTACTAAAGACTTGGCTGTAAAACAAAAGTTGCAATTTACAGAAGAACTGAAACCCCATAAACTGTAATAAAAACCTAATGGATGAAACTGAAGAATACTCACCCGAGTCAGAAATGTCATCCCAATATGGTGAATCAAATTCATAATCTCCCGACAAAATCTTTATAAAGAGATTTTTATCACGACTATCCTCATCTTCGTCGGCATCATCATAGAAAGGAGGGTTCCCAGACAAACTAAAGTTTATAAAAGTGAAACACTATGAGCAGACTAAAACAAACTTGAATCAGTTCATTTAATCTTTGTGTTAGGATGGTAACTTACAGTATATACATGATGACTCCTATGGCCCAACAGTCAACAGGCCTCCCATATCTCTGTCTGCCAACCATTTCAGGGGCTGCAAATGCAAAAAGAAATGTCACTCTAAATTATGTAGATTAGGGCTTCATTTTTTTAAAATGTCAAATCCACCATACCGAGATATTCTGGGGTGCCACATGGGTCCCTAATGAGTCCATTTTCCAGTTTGGCCAACTGAAAGTCACTGATTACAATTTTTGAGTGCTTCAGGCGATTGTAGTACACCAAATTCTCCAGCTACACAAATAAAACAAGAGATTAACATCAACACAAGAGAGATATGTGCTGTTTTTAAGTCACAATGAGACAATCTTACCTTAAGATTTCTGTGGACAATTTTTAGGGAGTGCAGGTAGGCAACAGCTTCCAACACCTGCCTCATAACGTTGCTGGTGTCTCTCTCTGAATAGTATCCTTGATCTAAGATCCAGTCAAAAACCTCTCTGCCTGTTGCACTGAAGAGAAGTCACACACAAACATGTCATTTTAAGAATATGAGTTTCCCCACAGTGAGTAAAATTTTTTTTTTTATTAGTAAAGAGCAAACCAGTCTGTGCCATTGTATCTTGCAAGTACTGCCAATAATACTCACAGCTCCAAAAAGATGAAGTACTCTTTCTTAGTTTCGAACGCATCAACCAGCTGAAGAATGTTGTGATGTTTCACCCTTTGAGATGCAGGAATAACCGGTTAAAGAGCAATAGAAAGGAGGCAATGTAATTCAAAATGAATTAAGCAGTACAAAACAGTTATATGATCTGTATGATATAGCTAATAAACTAATGTCATACATGCCACTGTTATAGCACTATAACAACATCTATTAGATGTGCATTTTATACAGATTGTTTTTATTCCTGGCATTATCACCACTGCCCTGTTGCAAGTTATATTTTAAATTCACATACAGGCTGGCAGCAAAGTCAGCTATGGTGCTTTGCTCACACAGTTTAAAATGACAATGGGGACGCTCGACACATTGTCATGTTTCTAGTTTAAAACAAGGAATGTGGTGATAGAAAAGATTAGGATTTGCCTCAGTGTCAGAACAGCACTTCAGACACAGTAGGGTTATAATGAGGAGCTTAAAACATCACTTACATCTTCAGGATCATTATCTCATTCTTGGCAGCTTTCCTCACTTTCCTTCCATCCTTTTTGTGAAACTTTTTACAGGTGTACATTTTCAAGGTGTTCCTATCCTTTGCCCGAAATATCTCACAGAACTCCTCTCTAAGAAAAAGACAAAAAAAATGTCACTGTCTTCTATACATTTAGTTCTTACATGTAAGAGAAAACAGGCACTTACGATTTGACAACTTGTCCAAGGTCATATTTGTCCATGACTTCTGAAGGATTGTTGTAATCCTTCTTCTCCCCGAGTGTTAAACAACCAAATGGCATGGCAGCTTGTGCCTGGGCCTGGGCCGGGAATCGTCAAACCACAATATAATCTGTGAAGAATATGCAGTGTAGATTTTACTGCAGTATAGTGCAACACAGTGTTGATAGACAACATGCATCTATAATGTATAAAGTGGAGAGCATCCGAATCAAAAAAGCCTACAGTATCTGTAGCCTCGCTGGATAACATGAAGTAGATACATTGTTGCTCTAAAATGTCGCGTGGACATCATAAATATTTGTATTGAGGCGTGTTGGTTATAATGGATGGATGTTTTTTGTTATATTGAGTGGATAGACAGATATTTCTGAAGGTCATAGCTCTAAAAACAAAACACATAATAAAAAAAGTAAAAAGGAGCAACATCACATTAAAATAACATTTTCCAATAAACACAATCTTCTTCACTGGACTCTGGTTTCATTTCACTCTGCAGTGAGTCAGCCCTGTACTGCAGCAGCAGCATTATTCATGTGTACTTTCCACAGTCAGATTTAGGTGGACTTGACCCTTTACTTTTAGCAGCATGTTTTCTATATTTATTCTATAAAAAAAAAAGAATTAAAGGTCGATGTATGATAAATTCACAGACTAAAGAAAATCACAATTTTTGTTCAAGTTATATATTATGCATGTTCTTCCATAGTATTTAAGGGGTATGTGAAACATTCTGGAATAAATTTTATCATTGGATTCACTACTGCTTTTTTTCTTTGTTGTTCTTGGTTGTCTCAGCTCTGACACTGTAACAAGAGGTTAGAAGATTATTTGTTACGCTAACACCACAAACCAGTGTCAACAATATTAGAACTGAAACAAAAAAGAGATGTGGATGTGGAGCTGGTAATGCACTGTAATACACTGTTCTCTTTTTTTCCATGCCTCTATCAGAGACTTTTGTACATGATAAACATGTAATAAATGTAAGCACACATCTTCTGCTACAGATAAACCTAAATCTATTTGGGAAATGACAACTTAAATTGTTACAGTTGAACAAACAATACTACAAGTGACGTCCATAACTAGCAGCTAAATATTCCAGGTCTCAAAGGATGCTTCTATGTAAACAGTGAGTTTTTTTGGCAGTTCCTTCAGTAGATATTGCAGCCAGAATAGAAGAGTGGGAGGAAAGAAATTCTGACTGAGGTGCTGTCTGGAGCCTCAGCCAGGACTCTGTCAGAGGCAGCTGCAAAATCTACTTTATCTGTGCTATAACAAGGAGCGCTCAGAATATAATCTAACACAATCTAATAATTTACTGTTTATAACTGAATTTCATCTTAACATATAGGCTCTAGTAGTTTAGTAACCTGGTTTGACGGGGCACACTACCACAAAATGACATTGCAGAAGATATTTATTGAGGAGTTACACTTGTGAGTTTGCTGCAGCTTTTGAGTCCAGGTGTAGCTCAGCCACTGAACATCATTATTAGGTCACAGTGACACAAAGAGGAATAGTACAAGCACCTTTCTGGTTGATTATACACTGACTATCACTGCAGTCAACAATGTTATAAGTACAGCTATAGAATTACAACAGCTATTATCAATGCCAGTATCTATTATGAAATATGATTTTGTGTGAATAAAGCGAAGAGAACCACACTGACAGCTGTAAAAAAAATGTATCTGCACTAGAACTTTCTGCAGGAGCCCCAAGCATTAGGTCTTGTCTATCATTCTCATTACATTTTGTGGCAATGTTGTTTCCAGCTCTTTCTGAGGAAGAAAAATAAAAACAGAGGCAAAAAGCATTGTGCCCTCTAGCTCTACAGAAAATGCATCACCATAGTTTGCTCTCGTCTTTCTTAGGGCAGAGCTGTCTGTTGAAAGCTAAAGAATATGCTCTGACTAAATCACATAGAGTCGGAGTGGATCTTCCAATAATTATCTTGCCCAGAATCCCCCAAAAACTTTTTAAAGACAAAAAGTAATGTAAAAATAGTTGTTGCACCTTTGATTTCAACCTTTTGAATCTTAATCATTGAGTTACTTACTGTCAAGTAATACACTGTAAATCCAGGTATCTAGGTTCAATGTACAGAACATATCTTTGGTTCTGCAATTCAAAAACATAAAGAAAATTAACATGCATAAAAGCAGCTCTAAACCACAGAAAAGGATTGCATTCAGTGCAGTTCAATCACAGATCTCTCTTCACCTGTTCTTGTAGCATCACACTGCACTGCACAGAACAATGTCAGTCAGAAAGTTTTTTTTTCCCCTTTTATTTTTTAACACTTTCACTTAGATAAAAGATGTTCTCCTTAACTGGAAAAAGAAAAGAAGATTGAAATACTAAAATGTTGCTGAATCAGTCGTCTTTTATCTTTGCCTTTTGAAAGATCCTAATCAAGTGTTCTTGGTAGATGGGGATGGAGAGATGGTTAAATATGGTTGTTGAGATTTTTATTGAAAAAAAGTAAATGTGCATGGACAAAGGGAACTTGTATCATTTAAAAAGTAAATCTCTGAAGGAGAAACACACACATGCTGTAAACTCTGCAAGTACTACACAGTGATAAATAGCACAATATCAAGAAATTATTGGTAAAACATAATTGTTTCCCTGAAATATACTTGCACAACACTATAAAAAACTATTTTGTATTGAGAGTGTTTTGATTGTGTTGGTGTTAGCTTGGGTTTAACATTATTGTCCCTAAAATGGTCTACACTTGGAAAAAAAAATGACCATTTGCATTAACTAACAAAATACAAGTAAAACCGTTGTTTCCATGGCAACGGTGCATCCACCATTGTCACTAGATGTGAAATTAAAGCCGAAAAACAGTCAGCTACACCAGCCTTTGGCTTACAGGTGAAATTGTAGAGGAGGGTGTAAGACTATTGTTGAAGGAGCAGAGGTAACTGTTTGCCAGGGGTCATTCTTTTCCAAATGCATGTGACATTTTTTCAGTGAAACATGTTGTTAGTTAGTCTCTGTATTCAAATGGAGGTTGTGTAGGCTATTTGAGCATCTGCTGTTTATGTGTAAAAGCTTAGGCCACTCTCTTCATTAAGTATGCACCCATAATGTAGTTAGACTTTCTTTACAAAATCATACTATATTTTTATACTATCCATATGGTACTGTTGTTTCTTAAAAATGTGGCAGTGGGCCAGGACCATTGTTTTGGACCCAAGTAAGTCTCTTTAAAGACAAAGGATATTGGTAAAGGGCAGATGGCCTTGTGTTCACGCCGACTCAGAAAACCTGTGATGCGTCATATCTTTTGTCATTTTCACTGTGAAACTACAAACATAAAGACTAAACTTAGAGAACATGGTTGTTTTTGTTGACTCAAAAACAAGAGAAAACATTTTGATGGCCAGTTTTCTTTTGTGTTGTTGTTTCTGTCATACTTCATCACTGGCTCATCTGACCAGTTTCTTCTGATGTTGTTTTGTTTCCATGGCAACCAAGTGCACCCTGGTACTGTCTGTACAGAACTGTTCTGTCTGTATTGGCATCAGTCAGCAACATTAATGCTACCTCATCTATGTGTAATGTAAATGTTTATCATTGTTACATCTTTTTATTTTCTTGTTTGTCTTTTTAAAAGTACTTTTGTTAAGTAGAGAATACACAACAACACAGGTGAGTCTCTTCATTAAGTGTAGAAATTGTGAAAAAATAAATAAATCTTGCTTTAATATAATGTAATTAATTTAATTTTCTCCACTGGTCATGAATGCCCTCAACCTTTAATCAAAGAACTGACATACAGCACTGGTGGGCTTTTAAATGTATATGTAAATCCATTAATTATCCGTATATATTTAGTGGTTCCTACATGAGATTTCCAACTGCCACACTGTTATCTAGTTGTTTTCTCTTAAAGCCATTGGACTGTGCAGCTAAAAGTGACTAACCCCAGATTAAAACCTGCAATGATATGAATGTCTACAAGCATCAGTACAACACCTTACTGCAGTCCTGGTCCAACAGTTTATAGCAAATGTAAATATGAGAGTAAAGCTCTGTGTTAATCACTGGTAGTTAACTTTCTTTGATGTTATTTAATGAAGAAAATGAGGTGACATCCGACTTAAAAATTAGGTTATAGCTATACAATAATAATATTTACGCATCCGCATGGTTTTAAGTTGATGTTGCAGTTGAACAATAAAAGTACTCCTGAATTTTTGACCAAAGAAGTGCATCTGGTATTTAACAAAAATTTTGAAGTTTTCTGTGCAAATCACATCGATCGTTTCATTACGCGTTGATTAAAGCGCACGACTGAACCGATGCTTAACATTTTACGCAACTTCATCTCATAACATTATCTTCCATGTGAATATAGCCTTGTATATGAAGCACATTACGTCCACTTACCTTTAAGGAAGTCAAAAGGTGGTCAACTGTTGCCAATATTATAGTTATCTCCGTTGCTTTACTTTCCTTGGCTGGTTTTACATCCGATGTGATATGACACAGATTTCAGATCCTCGCTCATTTCCAACAAGTCAGCTTGTTCGCAAGAGTATTACGTGAGCGTGTGATGGTAACAGCGGGTTGTGATGCAGGAAGGAGGAGAACAGCGAGTGTGTCAGTGCGCTGCTGCACTGTGTTTATGCGTAAAATGTTTGGATGCCAACTGAAAGAGTTTAACAGTGAATGAACCCGTCAAGGCTTGCACTGTTACTGCTGCGTTCAAGTGTCTTATCAGAAGCAAGTGTTTTTTAGCAAGGTCCTACCGGAAGTTGCCAATCAACAAGACCACTTTCTCATTAGAGCAGGCTCTTCTGCCTGTTCAATATGTTGTTGAGAACTCGCCTGAAGATCTGGTATCAGAAAATAAATCATTTACAGTTATTGATTTTAATTCCAAGTGTTGTATTAGATGCACACTTTGCAGTCTATATTACATTAACCGTGTAGCTTAGACCAAATACTGTAGGCCTACTTGTAAATTTAAAAATTCTTCTTGTTGTATTTTAATAATTATGGATTATTTGGTTATTTATTTTGTCCATTTAACACATTTTTAATAATGATTTTTGGTGTTTGTGAAGGATGGTAGGCTGGGTCTGTAGCAAGGACTTTCCTAAAATGACAAATTCCACTCAACACTGGGATGACAGGATCTTTATAATCTGCCCCTCCTGATCTCCAAAGAAATCCCTCTTCTGTTATGTTTTCACCTCCACATGGAGCCTATATCGAAAACCTTAATGTGACATGAAAATCACTTTAATTTCTCCAGCTGCAGGTGAATCTCCACAATGTGTGTTAACTATTTAGGAGTGAGTTATAAATAAATCTGACTGACTGAAGAAACAGCATCAGCCCAATGTTGATCTGGATGATCGTAATTATATTTGTGGAAAAAGAAGACAAAAACAGACATTACATTCTAGTACTGATTGATGATGTCAAATATCATCACAGCATGTAAAAAGTTCTTGTAAGCAGAACATTTTTTTTTCTGCAAATGAGAAATAACAGACAAAGTGAATTGTTGCTCTATTCTGAATCCAACAAATAGTAGCTATTTGTGTTGTGCTGTTACTGATATGTGATCACCAATCTCATAATGAGGATGATACAAATATCCTTCATCCATCTTTTTTAGTTCGCTAAGACTCTAGTGATACTAGGTTCAGTGTCTGACTAAAATACTGGCCTTTGTGAACAGCCTGTGCATCATGATAAGGACATTAATATAACACCTAATAATGCCCTGGACCTTTCATCAGTGTGCACCATGTAGCCTGTAGGATGGTATGGCATTCTGGGAGTATTTTACCATAAGGAAAATTGTGACATTATTAAAATTAATTATTTGAATTTGATTTGAGTCAATTAAAATATTTAGAACAGCAGCACTCACCACCTTTGATTTGAATAGTGCTTCCCTTCCATCTGAATGGTGCTGCTCAGTAAACCTTCATAGAGGTTATTCCTGTCCGGTTGCTATTGACTTTGCTCTTGTCCTAGATTTCAAAAGCTACTACAAATGAATGATGCACAAAGAGGTTTTGCACAAACCCTGGCTGATAGTGTTGTTCAATTACTGAATGCTTTTTATACTGTCTAAAATACCATGCTTCAGTTAAAACTGTCTCTGTGGTGTTCACAAGAGCAATAAATAGGCAACATAAATGTCCTTCTGTGGTCACTCTTCAGGGAACTGCCATTAGGACTGTTTAATGGATGACTGCTTCACTTTTAAACCACATTTTCAATCTTTAATCAAACTGGGTTTTTATTACAGAAATAAGTTTTATAAATGCACGCTCCTGCCCAGACACTAAACAAACTGTAAAACCACAAACCCACCACTGTGAACTCTCAGCTCAAGTTGGCCTGTCCGGAGTGGAAACCCGTAGACACTCACACTGGTAATTGCTCATTTACAAAGCTATTCTTGAACTACTTCCACCATATCTTAACACGTACATTAAAAAAAGGCTGAAAGACATTATTCTTTTCATTCCCAGGACTTTTGTTTGTTGTTGATCCCTAGTGTTCGAACAGAAAGTGGCAAAATGGCTTTTCAATATTCTGCCCCCTAGACCTGGAACAATTTACAAGTCTTCAAATTCAAGATACTGCTATCATTCAGATATTTCAAACACATCCTAAAAAATGTGGCGTCGGAAACATTAACTTGAGTGCAGGGTTTTTATCCAGGAAATTGTTTTGTATCCTGTGTTCTGTGTGTTGTTGTATTTATTGTTTTGTAACGGACACTTGTGCTGCTGTCTTGGCCAGGACTTACTTTGAAAAAGGGATTTGTAATCTCAATCTCACCTTCCTGGTTAAAGGTTAAATAAAAAAATAAAATGACTGTCAAGATCCCACAACTAATGTAAACAAATGCATGTTATCTTTAATAAAGAGCCTAGTACTGTTTGGTATTTTCTGTTTGGTATTTTCTGTTTGGTATTTTCTGGCTTTATGGCGTTCGACCTTCAGTAGTCTGTTTTATTTGACAGACAGACAGTGGTTTAAAGTCATTGAATCACTACAATGCATGAATTAGTAGCCTCTGCAAACATTGCTACTGAAGAGTATTCCTTTAATTGTCCACATGCTGCCTGTTTGGTCTGTCATAACATACGCAAAAGTGAATCTGCGTCACAGCACTTTCAGGCAGTGCCTCCCCGTGCTCTTCTGCAACTACTCAATGCTCTCTCTGTTCATTCTTATGTTACCATGGATGCATCTGGTTAATCGAGCATTTTTTAATCTATGAATGGACTCAAGTGACTCCCCTAGTCTTTCAACTGTTTCACCAAGACCACCTTCCTACTTCTAACGGTCAAATCCATCAGGAGGAGTCTTTGACAGCGAGAGGAATAACATACAAATCATTATTCATTGTGTTGCTAGGCACTGCTACTTATAAAACTATTCTGAGAAAAGGGAATGGTGAATTTGAAGCTGGTCCTGTCTGTTTTCTTGTAAGGTTAATGCATAGTCATTAATTAAGTCATTTCTGACCAGCATACATTTTTTCTTCTCAACCCTGTCCTCATGCTTTTAAAAGATGAGTCAACTTTAGCCTAACTTAGTTGTCATAGAAACCAAAACCAATAGACTTGTGGTCTGTGATGAAAACCTTTGGTTGAAGGAATGCTTCTCACAAACATAAGCAGAGACCTTGACGCTCACTGCGGCAGTTTCTGGAGACATTACAGAGATGTGCTGTAGTAATGCACATCCACGAAAAAGAAATGTCAGGATATTTTAAATAGGGTTTTTAAGTGACTCTTACTGCCACTCATGTTTTTATGTAAAAGGTTTTTGGTCTCTTTCAATTCCATTAAAAGAAAAAAACAATCATCTGACGTGTTGTAGCCTTTAGTATAATCACTGAAATGTCTGTGAATGTGCCTGTACAGTTTAGAATAAATTGATTGTACATTAAAAAAAGCATTTTGTTTTTTACTTTTTTCCTCTGGGGTTAGAGACAGTGTCACAGATGATATTCTCACACATCAAGCAGAACATTTGGTGCTCTTTGAGGTTACCATAGCTACCACATCACAGCAAGACCGGATGTCCATAACCTTGATCAGCTACTGGTAAGTGTCTCCTTGGGTAAGAACCAGTCAACCAATGGTCCACTTCCTGGTGCAATCCATGCATTACACGTGCAGTAGCTAAGTCCTAACTTTCAAATTAGATTCAAGCTGGAAAAATGGAAAATGGCTATTCTCAAACTTATACTTCCTGTGCTCCAAAGCCATGCTCCAGGGACTGTGCCCCAAAGTCACTGTTTAGTCACAGCTAGTTGTAAGGGTTTTATAACTAGCCGTGCCTGCAACATGCCAGCGGACAGGGGAGTGTGGTAAAGTGTGTATGAATACTATATGCAGGTCATTTTGCTCCATGATAGGTTATATGCCTGGATGAGTTAATTGACAGATACATGAGGACTTTTTTACTTTTTGTTAGTCATGTTTTAGTTAGTGAGTTCTAAATAAAGATAAAGTGAGTTCTAAATAAAGATAAAGTGAGTTCTTGGTAGTATCAGTTAGAAACATTTTCTTTGCTCCAACTGGTTGTTGTTTTTGATGACTGATAAATACTTGTCTACACAGAGAATATAGATGTTGTTTAGAAAGAAAAAAAGAAAATACAGGCAAATAATATGCTACGTCTAAGGTATTCACTTTGAGGCATCCACTGTAATAATTCTTGGATATATAATGAGACAGACATAGGCTGGATTGAATGTTGTGTTGTAGTGTTGGTGCATATCCCAAACCTAATTTATTATAAACATAGATTATAGTGCATGCACAAAGCACTTTGCTAATTTTCTACCATATTTCTCTGCCTTCCTACACATTAGCAGTATCAAATGGTAGTTGCCATAGCAACAGGCTCACAAGCCACAACAGGGCTTTTGGAAGAAAAATACAGATCAGAAAATAACTTCCAAAGCCACCAGGATTCATAGGATTTGTTCTGTCCATTTGTTGTCAATGAACCATAAAATATGTGTCACAGATGTAAACTAAAGACTTACATTAGGGTTTATATAAACATTTTTAAACATTCGTAATACACATTTATCTAAATTGAACACAGTCATTAGTGCCTTGAGCCCAAACAACAGATGGGATGTGGTCAGCTAACGTAAAAGACAGATTTGTTTTAGATGTTTATCAGCCAAAATATAAATGTCAGACTTTTGTTGTAGGTCAAGCAATGACTAGCTTGGTTTGCATAACTTGTTAAATTTAGTACAAACAAGATATTAATAACACCTTGTCCCCTAATCTAAATGTTTCAATTATATTTCCACTTTCCTTCAGTGTCCAAAGCGGCTCCATTGAAGCTGGTCACCAAGTGTGAAACTAAAAACCTGGCACAGCCTCTGCAAATGGTGAAGTGTGATTTTTACAGTTTGAAGAAGCCAAGACCATCCACTGCACATGAACACCCTAATTAATTAGTTATTAAGTAGAACAATAGAGAAGGAGGAACATTGTCATCTCTCACTTGGTGAAATGAAGCCAGACAAGGCTTTTCTGAACAATAAAGCTCGCTCTGTGGTGTGAGTACTTCAGATGATTCTAAATCACATATTGTTCAGTTCAATAGGCACTCTTTATAACTATGGCTATATCAAAATTAAAACTTTTATTTAAACTTTGCTTATAACTTTTTGAGCCACTATAGTTTTCATCACCGTGCGCAGAGCAGAGACTACAGCAGAGAAATGACATGCAACAAAGGTCACACAAACTAAGGCTCTCCATAAACAGTGTGTTTAGCCTTCTGCTCAGCTAACATTTGTCATTGTAAATATCACCCTCACTATTTTGATCCTCTTGCTGAGTCCTTCTGTATAAGCTCTTTTTTAAATTAAATCACCAAAATTAAAGCATGAGACTTGCAGATTGTGATTTACAGTAGGAGAAAATGTTGATGCTGTTTTGGTAGACAGTCAAAACATGCCTTAACTTTTTTTTTGCAGTGTGCCATGAGTCACCTGAATATATTCTGCCACAACAACATATGTCTGGCAGATCAGAAAACCGTCAAACTAAGTGGATAAGGAAACAGTAGCTGGTACCAATAAAGATCAGTATTTTTAAGCCACTAATTTAACATGCTAATCTATTTTATTCTATTTGGTTTTTATGTTGCATTTGTGTTTTTTGTTTTATTTTATTTGGTGTGTTCTGCCATTTTGTCTCTATGCAGTAGTAACTATACTATATGGTCCAAGTTAATAAAAACTAAAGGTAAACAAGTTCATCTTGAGTGCATTAGAGGGATCAGTTGCAAGTTTTTAAGCATGCATTTTCAATCCACAAAATAGCCTGGGCTGCCTGGCACTTTAATAACAAGATGAAAAAAAAAACTCTTAACAAGTACAGTGGCTATGTGCCTGGCATGGCCTTGTGCCTCTAAAGTGTTTCATTGCTCTGCAAATTTGTGTTTGCCTTTCAATGTAATCCCATCTGTGGAGACATTCACTCACAGAATCAGAGAACAGGAACAAACATAACACTTCTCTCCATCTGTGACCTCCCAGCGCCTTATCCTCGCTCTGGATGTCACGCAACAATGTGGAAGAGCAGCAGAGCGACTGCCTCACTTTCAGGTGCATATATACTTATTGTACACAAGCTCAAGGATCGCAGCTTCAATTCACAGAACAGAGGTGCGAGATATTTTGATGTGAAAGTAAGAAGAGTAAGAATGAGAAAGATTAAGACTGTTGTTACATAAACAGAGAAACTGGATAGTCAATTCATTCAATCAGTTCAATTAATTTAGCAGAGTTATATTCTAGTTTGTTAAGACCTAGCCTGTTCTACTCACACTCAAGAGGCACATGATTTTTGACTCTGCATATGGGACTACGCAGCATTATGTAAGCCTTCATTTTTGTTCATTTATTATATTTAATTTTTATACACTGACTTACAGGCAGTACCTCAAGTGCAGCCGTTTAACCATGCCAACACCAATGTCCACCAACAGGTACAATAATAAAAACAACAGAAGCAAGACCATATCCGGTGTAAAGGTATCATTCTTTGTGCTATTTCATGAGATGGTGCAGTGCATATTCTCTGGAACATGACCAGCTTTAAAATGTAAGGTTATGTGGGTTTGTTATTCTTTGTAAGAAACTCTTTTGTATTTCCCCAATGCTTTTTCTGTTGTTTTATTTAAGTTTTAAGTTAGGATATTCAGTTTTTTGTAAGCCCACACCAAATATGTTTACACCCTCTGTACACCAAAGACACAGTTGATAAATTAGTAAGCAAATGGGACATTTTGACATTGTCATTTTAAGAAAAGCTGGATTTATTTTTCCAGTTTGTCATGGATCACACAACAGCTGCTGCGGGATATTTGCAGTTTCCTAGATTTCACCCAAAGCCTGCTTCAGATTCAGAGTCAAGAGTCAGTGTAGCATAAAAGTGTGAAATATTAATAAAGATATACACTCGAAGACAGCAAAGGGAATTTTAGACCAGACTTTTAACTTCTGAGTGTGCTTATAGTGCACACATCCCCCCTGAGAGAGCTGCTCCGGGCATGCTGCATGATGTATCTGGCAAAACAAGCAAATAGAGTACAGCAAATATTCATCAATATACAGCAAACGTGTATATGAGGCTTTAGACTGAGCACACTTGTATATTTATTCATGAATATTCAGTCAGACTCAACCATTCCTCAGATACAGATCCTATAGAAACAAACCACTTTGAAAAGTACTCTAAACTGAATTTTTACATACCTTTGAATGGGCTTGCAGAAACAGTTGAGACTTCATTATGTTAATGAACACAGACTAACTTTTGTAATAAAACATAAATAAATAATACTTATAAATGGAGTATGCCATTAAGAAATTAAGAAAAATCTTGTGTCAGTCAATAGTCTGAGAAATCTAAAGAAGTCAGAAAGTGTTGTCTTGTTATATCACTTTGTACCAGTACAGTGTATGTGCCACTGCCAACATCTAACTTCTACATTTATTCATTTATTTTTATTTTTTTATTAGTTCAAACCAATAAAACAAACAAACAAAAAAAATATACCAAAGCAGCCGGGTTCTAGTTATCATAAACAAAAAAGGAACAGGAAAAAGAAGGCTCAATAGCAGTTTTCCCATCATACACACTATTACAAACTAATATGTAAGAAATATGATACTCAGATATGACAATTAAATGTATATTTCTTATGGTCTGTAAAAGTACTAGGTCCTAACCCCCTGCTTTACAATACGTCCAGCCCCTTTTTCGTTTTGGGGGAAGGGGCTTCACTGAAAACTGTAAAAATTATTTGAAATAAATAAAGCTGACTTTATGCAAATTTTATCCCCAGTTCCTGTTCTGCACAGATATTTCACTAAATATTTACTAAAACCCTGAGATTGAAGTACTCAACTCATTTCAAGTCATAGTCAACCTGAACACCAGCATTATTAATCCAACCTTTCACTGTGTCTAAGGATGTTGTTGCACAAATACTTCATAACAAATTTAACAAATATATCAAAAACTAGACACGCAGCTCAGCTATGAAATAAGTGTGGCGATCAGGCTTTCTCCAGGCGAGCCGACATAGTTGAGACAACAACACATTGACTAGATAGGGCCATTGTTAATCAACACTTTACTCCAGCAGAGGTGTTGGTGCCATCTTGTGAACACTTGATTTTCCTCCTGTTTGTTTTAAATACAAACTTCTTCAGTATGAACAAGTATTAAGTTATTGTCATAATTATAAGAATAACATATAATAACAGGCAGAGGGACACATTTTATCTGTTGACACACTTTACAGACAAAATAGGTGCCCATTTTTTGTACAAACTCTTGACTCTTTAATAGTGCATAGAAAGCAAATACTGTAGGATTTTGTTTGATTAAAATAAACACTTAAACAGAGGTAATCACTAGGTAATGCAAACCCCGTGAAATCTGCCCACGCAGTTTGTTCCTGCTTTGTCGTCATACAGTAGGCTACAGAAGGTTTCAGTGAAGGCCAGATCAAAACAGTGTCGGTAGACGTGAAGTAGCAAAGTGAAAAGGCACATTTGTTCAGTAATATATTACCCATAAACTCCTACCTACATAGTAGTACCCACAAAATGCAGCAAAATGATTTTAGTACAAAATATAAATCAGTGCAGTTAAAATATACAGTTTCTTATTAGTTTGGATGATATTATTATACAGGAAACATAAATCAATGCAATTGTAATGCAGAGTTGAGAGTTAAAACTGCAAATATTACTGTTTCGTACAGCCTCACTGCAGCAATAGCTCTAAATAGAATGAAAAACCTGCCATGGACGCCCTCTAGTGGAAGATTGCAAGCCTCATTATATATTATAGCAACTCCTGAAACAAATACTGGAGGTTACTTGCATCCAGTTATTCATGTGATATTAACACATTAATTTCAGTTAAAAAAAAAAAAACAACGTAGTTTTCCTTTGTTTCCCTTCAGCAAAAGGTAAAACACTGAACTGAAAAGATAAAAATCCAGATTTACAAGAATTAGGGCTGGGAATCGATTAAAAAAAATTAACTAATTAATTGCACATTTTCTGTAATTAATTGCAATTAATTGTGTTTTCCCCCAAGCTTGTTATCATCAATATTTAAATGTAGAATCACCTAATTAAATTAAACAACTATATTAAAAACAAAAATAGTTGCCACTGACAGGGCATTAATATTTTGTTTAGTTTGTTATAGAAAAACAAGTTAGGTCCAGAGCTTCAATCATAACATTATAACAATATAAACAATATAAATGTCTCTCTTGTGTTTTCATTACAGTCAGAGCATGTGAATGCAGTTCCCACGTTTCACACCCTCTCCCTTTCACTTGCCATACCCAAGGGTGTATGGGTAATGTAGTCTCTGCTCTTGGTGGGACGAATTAGGAAGCGTGCATTGTGAAGGGCGCTCTGGAAAGCGGCAGAGCAGGCAAAGGATTAAAACCTCTATTAAAACAGATGTCGAAATGAGCGTACCAGTACGCTAAAAGCACGTTCTGGGCGCACGGAGAAGTGGCGGTACTGAGTACAGGTGCGTACCGGCCCACTTAAAGCACTGGATGAGGGCGGCTCATACGTGCAGTCATTCGTCTTTCACCATACTAATCGGCCGACGTTAACGCGCGATTAAAATAATTGTCGGCGTTAATTCATTAATGCGTTAACGCGATTAAAACGCGTTAACTTGCCCAGCCCTAATAAAAATACAAAAACATAGCACATGACATGTAACAGCCACTGCTCAAAGCACAACCATCAGGGCATTGACACTAAAGGTACAGTATATTATTGAAATGTGTAATGCCTGTTAATGGGCTAAAGTGCTAGTGAGAAGCTAGTATATAGCTTTTAATCTTTCAGATAATTTAACATTTACTCACTTCAAAGTATAATGGAGTATTATGATAATCTAAACCTCAAGGCAAGATGTATAGCTTCACATTCTCCATATTAATGCAAACAACCACTGACTACACCTCAGTTATCCCCCAAGAAAACCTATTTGGCCCACCACTTTTCCCCATATTATGGCTTCATTCCTGTAATGTGACAAGTTGTGATTCATTATGGCTTGTAATATCTGGATTCTTTTCTTCCATACATGTTTAACCTCCCCTAGGTACCAGCACATTCGTGAGAGCAAAAAAGACAGAGCGCAAGAGCACACCACCTACATTCATTTAGACCACTTAACACTTGTGTTAAAGATGGTTCAAAAAGATGTGCCTCTTAGGTTTGCTACAAAGCAGATTTAGCCGCAGTATTGGACAAAACTTTCAGTGTGAATTCACCTCATGTCCGAAACTTGCTGCAGATAAAAAGACTCAATAACAGTGTCTTTGACTGTGGTCCAAAAGCCTCAGCTTGCATTGTGCCTGTCCGAGTCCAAGTCTGAGTTGTCGGCTTCATCTGCAGATTCAGTCATGGGAGGATAAGGCCTTGGTTGGTCAAGGTTGACATAAGTAACCATTAGATTGATGTAGTGCTCTCCTTCCAAGCATGAAATGATGTGTTGTATGTCTGTGACCAGGCTGTGGAAGGTAGGCCTGTACTCGGGCACCGGGTCCCAACACATCAGCATGATGGAATAACTGAAATAAACAATTACAGACATTTACATTATATTACAGACCAGGCTTTAGATTTTTAAATTACACAGCACAACACAGTTAGAATTTCTGTCACTGTATCTTCCCTTCTCTGTCACTCACACTGAGTTTCCTCTATGTGCCAATTGGGGTATAGGCGTTAAGCAGGCATCTCTGACTCATTGTCACATTGTTGAACTTGTAAACTTGTAAATGACTATGTCCTATCTCTTTTGTTACTCATCTTTTCCCTACAGAGTTTTTTCCATTGGTCTACAGAGGTTTTTGCCCCCCCCCCCCCCCTTAAAGCAGTTGCCCAGATACTTACAGAGTATCAGGGCAGAACTGAGGCTGAGGAAGCCGGCGTCCCTTTAACAAGTAGTGAGTGATGTCATAGGGGTCAACTTCTGGATAAGGGCTAGCACCTCTGGTCAGCAGTTCCCACATTAAAATACCATATGACCACTGCAACACAAAAAAACATCTAAATACATGTGACAGATGGAAAATGCTTTAAAAGGATGACGTCCACTCACCACATCAGACTTGGTTGTGAACTTTTGGGTCTGCAGGCTTTCTATGGCCATCCACTTGACTGGTAACTTCACTCTTTTGTGATCTTGAATGCTGTAGTATTCCTTGTCATAAATGTCCCTTGCCATGCCAAAGTCAGCCACCTTAACTGTGAATGTTTCATCCAGCCTGAAAATAATAAATATACAAAATAAAACATTAACAGAGCATACATTTTATAGAATTTCTATTCATTTTACTAAGCATGTCGTGTATAATTTCCACTCACATGCAGTTGCGTGCAGCCAGGTCTCTGTGAACAAATTTCTTTTGAGTTAAATACTCCATGCCCTTTGCTACCTGTAGCCCAAAGCCAATGAGATCTTTCACAGTTGGATTCTGTAGAACATAAAGGCACATCATAGAAACACCCAGTCACCTTTGCTAAAATTGCACATATTACATAGTTTATAATTTACCCTTTTCTCTGAGCGGATGAAATGACGGACATCGCCATGCTTCATGTACGGCAGCACTACCAGGGGGAGCCCCTCTTTGGGCAGCATGATACCCAGTAAAGACAGGATGTTGGGGTGATGGAAGGCTTTCATGATTATTCCTTCCCGTAAGAATTGGTCCACTTCCCTTAAATCAGTGATTCCTAATAAGACAGCACATACCAGTATACGTCTGAGTGCAAGGCTGTCTTTAATATTATGGCTATAATATTAAGGATACATACTGTTCAGTGATTTAACGGCACAGTGGGTTTCTTTTTTGTTGCTGTCTATCAAATATCCGTGATAAACTGTGCCAAAGTGTCCTGTATATAAAGAGTGCTGTAAATAATTTGATCATATTTGTACTGAATGTGTGAAAAAAAAGACAATTTAATGTACCTTTGCCAATGATCTGGTTTGTCTCAACTCTGAGCATCTCGGCGGGAATCAGCACATCTTTGACCTCTTCGAGGAGTTCAGAGCTCAGACTGACCATTGAGATGTCGTCTCTTGGCATTAAAGGAACAGCCAGATGATCATAGCTGGCAGCATATAATAAACCTTGGAATGCCATTCCTCCTGAACTTGATGTTTGACTGGACAGATCTACTAAAGGACACACAAGAGCAAGTGAGACACACTGTTATTTAAATGTATAAAAGTTTGAAATTCCGATGGATAAATGGCATATCAATGACAGGAACTCAAATAAAATACAATTAAAAGGTAGACAGAATATAGATTCATAAATAAGAATTTAAGTTACATTTTTTACCTCGTCTGTAATCGCCTGTTGGGGAATAATCCAAATTGTTGGCAATGCGGCTCTGAGAAAGCATTGTAGACAAACGACTCTCTATATTGGCTAAAATTTCACAAAGAATACACAAAAGAGCAAACCACAACATGAATAATTGCGAAATTAAAAAAAAATATATATTTTTTACACTCAATCAGTAATATCATACCTCTCTTTTTGTTCCTCAAGTTAATCATCACAATCAATGCAAGGCCAGCACCTATGACTAATGCTGCGATGATGCCCAGCACAACACCTGCAACAACTGTGCGGTTGTTGCCATTATCAAGAAGCACAGTACCTACATCATAAACCTCGCCATTTACAAACACCTACATGAAGATATGGATGTAAAAACTGTGTAATTCAAAACATTATTAAGATTAATGTAAAAGTTCTTACATTGACTGGCAAGCCTTCACTGGGAATGACAAGGCCCTTGGGAATCCTACAGGTCAGCTCATTTGACAAAACCTGGGCATTGCAGTTCACACCCCCAATGGTCATTATGATCTTCATACATGAGTTCAGCTTGTGATGCTGGTGTACACACAAAAGGAGTAAAAGGTTTTAATTAAGTTAAATAATGATTATGTTAAAAGAAAGTGATGAATGTGTGTGCATTTTTACATGTAAGGAAACCTCGGTCTCTCCGGGTTTTAGCAGTAACACATGGTCGTCATGTTCAAAGGGAATAACTGTGGCATCTGGGTGATAGTCAAAGCGCCCTTTCCAAAGGTTACTTTTTCCATCCATTTGAATTGAAATCTCTCCTGAGTCAGACTTGTCCTCTAACAAATTTAGCAAATCTTCTGGAAAACCTGGAGCACTGCAATCCATAAGAGTGGCATTTCCTACACCCTTGCAGACCTAAAATACACAAACAAATGTTTAGACCCATTCTAATATCAGAGTATGTATTTAATAAAACCTAGTCAAAAGTAAAAACTAACTTGGTGAAAGGTGAAGTTTTTTTCCAGAGAATGTTTTTTAGAAGTGTACTGAACAATTGTTTTGTGGGCGGAGTTAAGGTTCTGGCCCTCGATCCAGAGTTTGGAGCCGCTGTTGGAATAAACACATTGAAGTAAGCAGCCTCATTATTATTAATGTGTTATAGTTACTTTCAATGGTCTAAATCCTACCTTTTAAAACTGCAGTTAGGGTGTACTGAGGTTATTACAGGATTTATCTTGTAGTAAAACTGCTTCGAGCTATTTACTTTGAAATTATCAATGAGCATGTTTACAGGGACTTTCCCAACAGCCACTGCAGTTGTTGTGTAGCACACAATAGAAGACGTGGTGATATTTTCATCAGACACACTGAAATGAAGCAGACATGAAATGATTACATTTTTAGTTTGTTGATGTCATTATGAAACTGTATTGTTTACCTTTGAATGGCACAAGTTTGGTTTCCAATTAAGACATCTCTTTTGATCCCACAGTTCAGATATGTGCCTGTTAGTGTTACCAGAGTTCCTCCAAACACAGGCCCATAATCTGGTGTGACTTCAGCTATAGATGGTACCTAATTTGGCAAAAGTGTTAAAACAACATGTTTTCTCTAAACAGACACATTACCAAAAGATAATTTGATATTATTTCAGATTAAATGTTGTTCTCACCACAAAAGAGAGCCCAGATATTTGAGCTTTGCCTTCAATAGCATAGCGGCTCTGCACTGACGCCTTACGCACTTGTAGAGTAATGTTTACATTATTCTTTGGGGCTTGTTTGAGGATCTTGCATACCAGTCTGTTTTTTGGAGCAAAGGGATGTGAATGACTCAAAGAAACACAATGACAATGAATTCAAAACTTCCTTTTTATGGTTGGTAAGGAAAATGAAAATGAAAACACTGCCATCAGAAGACAAATTCAACTGGGCTGAATAGTACAGCACCTCACAGTGATTTTATTATTTGCATGCACAATACTCACACTGTGCTATTGCTCTTTGGAGGCAGGACTGTGCAGGAGCTGTCAGAACCCACACTGATAATGTGTGTTTTGTCACTGATGAGCGAAGGGTTCAGAATAGATTGGAAGTCCCATCCACAGAGCGTCAATTCAGTCTCACCACCAGCAGGTGCAACTTTTGGGTAAAACTGTAGTGAAAAAGGAACACTATTTAAAGTAGTATTTCCCATTATGATATTGTATATTGATACATATTATGATTAAATAGGAATTTGGGATATGATTGGATGTACCTCTGTAATGATGGGTGGGCAAGAGTCTTTGTTCCATTGTGAGGTACACTCAGGCTGCCTTGAACAGACTCCTGAACACCAGCCACAGCTCATAAATAAAGGAGCCATTAAACACTTGGAACATGTCATGAAATGTGCACAACCGGGTCCAGCATTAGGCACCTTGAACATCTATATGAGCAGATACCACAGACCGTGTAAAATGATATGAAATGAATCCCTTTAAGTAGAAAGACATTCAGATGTTATCTTTAAAGAATATCAAAAATGCACCTTGTTTCCAACTACAAAATAAAGAGAATCCTCTGCAACAGCTGCATTCCTAGAGACTTGGGTCTCTCCCAGAGAATAGTTTGCATAAACTGTCAGGCTAGTTGATGTCAGAATCATCTAAAACACAAACATAGAGTTGATCTGCACATGAGAAACATAAACTGCTCCTAAATGTAACTCAAGCTTTAGAATTGAAAATATGAAAGCTAGGATAAAAATAGAGTGATCACAATACTCTGCTGAAACATCTTCCTACCTGCAGTATTCTGCCATTCGATGTGCCAAAGTGTCCAAGTGTGTGTGATTCATGTATGGTGACAAGAACAGAAGTGAACAGGACGTCTCTCATCTCACTGTTAAACACGTCTAGTCTGTAAAATGGCTTTGACACCATTGTAGGCATGGTAATGCAGGTATTGTTAGAGTTCTGTACAAAAAGGAGCAAAAACAAAGGGTGAATGAGTCTTTTTTTTTTTACATTTTACATTGCAACGGTAACTACATCTGAGAAGAATATGGTTATAAAGCAGCAGTGATTCAGACTTCAATAGAATTACTTGAATTTCTTTCTTAATATTACAGTCTTTCAGGGGCTAAAACTGAGCTTTATTATACAAAAATACTCTTGAAGTGGACTCACAGCACTTAAAATTAGGATATTATACAAAAATCAGGACGTGATAAAGTAATGGTAAACATTCCACTCCAAAGTTATTTAGTTAGTTTGTCCTGTCAGTGCATGTCCCTGTCCGTCAACCACTGTCTGAAGTTCTTCAATACATTTGATCGTTAAGTTCATTTTAAATTGTTTACCGGCCTATAAACCATAGTTTACCTTAAAAAAATACTGTTTTATGCAGGTTAAGGGTAGATGACACACCTCACTTCCTGAATATTTTTTGTTGTTCCTGCTATGATTTTATTACCCACAGTCTAACACTGCCCCCCTCTTTAAATTCCACTGTTTTATCAGTAGGAACTATTACTTGTGTTTGCTCCCACACATTCATCTATGTACCAATGACTGTGAGAGCTCAAAGGACACAACCTACTCAGTTTATAGAAAATGCCACACCCCTCTGATGCCTCTATTAACTTTTCAAAATCCTGATATTAATGTCAAAATGACTGAATGTTTTTTGATATGTAAAGTGTGGCAGAACCTTAGCTTAGTTAGTTTCTACTTTGCTTATCAATCGATCTTTGCCAGAAACAAATTTGTCCTTTATTTCAGAGAGAAAGACTGAAACCACTTTTTTTTGTGTGGCAACATACAGGTCACTCGGTGACTCACCTGCCCCTCCCTGTTTTACGTCTTCCTCTCTTAAACACACACAGAAACCTGCATCACAATTTTCATAGACACACTACAGTACTGACCTTTTGGGCTCAATACAATAAAAAAAGTTGTTGATGGTGCACCTTGGCAACATAACTACACCATGTTGGTACAACCTTTCATTTGCTCTAATCACTAAGAGACATTAATAAAACCTACTCACTTCATGTGGGCAGCTTTCACATGGCTGAAAATGACACAGTCCCCTGGACAGCCGCTCAGAGCCACCAGAACAGCAGGACTCCACACCTTCCTCAATAGCTTGGTTCACTTGTTTCAAAGAGAAAACGCAAAGGGCTGAGTCTTTATGAGATCGTCCAGGCTCATTGATCGATGTGAAGACCCCATAAAGTACATTTTCTTTGTCTTTTAATCCCAGTTCATTGGACAGGTCCTTTCCTGCCTGGCCATAGTAGGCTGCCTGAAGTCCATTATACACAATATCCCTTCGACTCTCTCTGCGTCTCCTCTTGCGTTTGGGGTCATAGCGACATTCAAGAACCACCTCTCGGTACATCCAAACCTCTGTATTACCGGTTGGCAGACGTCCAAGATGAGTCTGGAAAGCTGAGTTGCTTTTAAAAGGATTTTCCTTTTGCAGTGACAGGAAATAGACAAACTCCTCAGTGGCAAAGCTGTAGATGTATTCAATGTGATAATAGTGTCTGAGATTGGGGCGCACTGTCAATCCTTTCATAACTAAATGAAAACCATCTTCAGTTGCAAGTGGCCTCAGCACTGATATTGACCTCCTCGGGTACTGTTCGGTCACCTTGTCATTGACAGAACTGGCTACAAAGAAATTTTGTGTTGCTCCCTGTTGAACAATAGTGACTTTAGTACCAAGTGGGCTGGCAACACAGTCAGGACACATAAATGGAGTGTTCCGAGATTTTTTGTAGAAACACAAAGGCCCAGGCGGTTGTTGGCTGTAATCAATGATGTAACAGATCCCATGCTGCGTGCTCCCACAAACGTACACATAGGGGAAGAGATCCCCGTCAGGATCCAGGAGCAGAACCTCATTATCTGTATCCACTGGATCCTTTGGGTCTGTCTCTATGTCACACAAATGGCAGGTTTGACAGTCAGGACTCCCAACAGGCCCAGTTCTTACCTCCCACGTTTTACTTAGGTTGTCATCAACAGCCTCAATGACATTCTGGGATGCAACATACACCTCCCGATCTTTGACGTTTACAACTAGGTTTTGAACAGGTTTTTCTGTTTGGAAGTAGGGGAGGGAGGGATAAGTTACACTGAAATTCACCAGGTTGAGTGCAATGGAAGGACATCTGTGCTGTCCCAAGGCACTCTGTGTTTGTATCCATATGCATAGTGACAGCAAGGCAGCCCACCTAACCATCTCCACACCAGTCTCCGTGGGTTTGTGTGTGTTACCTACAAGCAACTTTCCTCAGTGAGAACATTCTGGAGAATCAGCAGGAGCTCTGTGGGGGAAAACACAGAATGAATGTTTCATTTAAGTCTTGTTTCTTACTTTTTATTTAGATAGTGTGGCACTGTTTTGGTCCGTTTCGGTGAGTAAAAGTGTAGGCCTAAGTTTCAGCTTAAAAGCTTATAATACAAGTTGATTGAGAGCTTTTTAAAATCTGCGGGCAGGACCGGACCTGTGGCAGCATGTGGTGTAACTATAGAAATCCTCAAGTAGGCTACATAGAGATTGAGAAAGCCTTAAGTAAACACAAATATAAATGTCTCACCGGTCTATGCAATATAATAAAACTGTAATAAAGTTTCCACCTTGATAAGCACATGTCCTTGACTGAAGTCTTATGTAGTGACTGTTTGAAATTGTAGTCTATACAAGAATACATGAATGTATAGAGTTTAAGTACAACAGACAGATTTCTTAAGATAAACACTATAATTGTAAGCAAATGGTTTATTGTAAACAAATGTTATTAGAGGAAAGTAGTATGTTTACTGCGCAGGAGCACACGTAGCCTACTCGTCTGTCATTCATAAACGTAAAACGAATACTGGCGTCCAATTCCACATTGACATCAGACTAAAGCTCATTTAACACTAAAGTCAATAACACGGTGATGTGCTTCTTTATGAAAAACGTTGGGCTTCGTCAATGTATTTCCAGGCAATGACATGAATCAATAGACTCACCTGAAGCGCGCTGAAAGACTCCGACTGCCTCAGATTACGCACTGACACGCAACTCTCAGCGTGAGAGTAAAAAACTAGAGTTTGGCTGCACAACCGGATGTTACTCACTGGACACTTTCATAATAATAGGTTGATTATTTCCATTAGTATTATCCTTGTTACTGTGGTTATGGAAGAGGGTTTCTGTGTAAGAGAACTATCAAATAGATTTGAGGCTATATTCATTATTCCGAGGCTTTGTATTTCACGGTCAAATTAAATTGCTTTATATATTTATTTTTGTCTTCTTAAATAGGCGTGGGCTACTTATCTTATTTTGACACTCGGAGTTGTATTTCCTGTCTCTTAACACTGGTGTACAGTCATTAGAACCGCGCCTACAATAAGGAAGTTTGGAAAAGTTGCGAAATTTGACCGCCCCAAAAATATCTGGTTTCTTTTTATAAAGGAGATATCATACCGCAACTTATCATGCTCAAAACCATCTTATTTCCACTCAGCCTGTTTTTTTTTTAAGAAACAGCCTATGGAGGTTTTGCTAAGTGCATCTCCATTAGAACAGAAGCCACCTGCAGCTATTAGTTGTGAAGTATGAGAGGAATGTCCAGAAATGATATTATCTCAAATCTGCAGATATCATGGAATTCTTTTTGAGACACGTCAGAACTTTAATGAACTTTGAACTGTGTGGAAATGGGCTGGAATGATTAAGTAACACTAACCTAAGCCAACTTGTAGCCAGAATACAAAAAGGCCACAAAGTAATGTTGGTGGTTCCTAAAAATGAAAATGAATAATAACACCTTGCTTATAAAATAAAGTGCACCAGCTCTTCTAAAAGCCTACACAACAATATGTTTGTTTTCACTGGAGTGGTATGGTACAGGTTGGTTCAGGTTAGACTGCTAAGCCTAAGGGTAACCCCTGTAAGTGACGGGCCACACTGCACTCTCATGAGAACACACAGAGACCATTCCAAATTCCAAATGTTAGGAGGGCACAACTCTTCTTTTAAAGGTTTTAAATTTTGAAAAGTTACAGTCTTGCTTTAATATTAAGGATTAGTTGTTGACATATAAAGAAACATACATACACATAAACATACATTCATTCACAAGATTACATTTACATTTATTCAAAGCGACTTACATTAAGGTTCCATTCACCAGTGTTACAGCTGGAACACCACTGGAGGCAAGGTGGGTTAAGTGTCTTGCCCAAGGACACAATGACAGTATGAACTGTGGGGATGGGAATCGACCCACCTACCTTCCGGTTGAAGGACGACCGCTCTACCCACTGAGCTACTGCGCCCCAGATACGCTTCACAGGACAGGACATTGAGTAATTTACAATGCATTTACAGTTTCTTTTAATCATTGTCTAGTTTCAGTGCTCCATGCACCAGAAATCATTTGTGTGACTAACTAGGCCTACCTCATGTATAAAACTGAGATTAAACAAACACTCAAGGCAAGCCCTGAGACTAGCTGGCCTCTGTCCAGGGTGTACCCCCCGCCTAAGGCCCAAAGTTGCTGGGATAAGCTCCAGTCACCAAACTCTGAATTGTTAATATGTAATATGTTGTAACTATGTAGCCAAAAGAATTTCCTACAGGACTGTATTGAACTGAACAGAAACAGGGGAGCTTTACTCAACGGTGACTTCACATTGACTTATCTGTAATATTTTCAGTCACCATGGAAACTTATCATCAACAATGACTCTGAAAACAGAGATTTGGGGCGGGGCAAACCCAACTCAGTTTTATCACTTGTGAATTGAAAGTGAGAAATTCAGTTGCATCTTTCATCAACCCCACAGCGCCCTCAAGTGGCCACGAGCGAGTGGCACGTCGAAAGTGTTCACAAGAATCGAAAGTGAAATAAATGCAGTGCCTTTTTACTCCTTGATATCTTTCTCTTCCTCATATGGTTTGAGGTTTTAGTTCAGCTGAGTAGACTTTAAACTTAGACTCATCGCTCTTTTTTGTTTTGTGGTCATGGCAGACATCGACGAAAGCTTCTACTCTCGCCAACTGTAAGAACACAGCAGTTAATAACGAATGTTTCACTTTTATTTACATATGTTTTGATTTTACAGCACCATACATGTGTTTTTTTACTCTCCTACTGAAGGTATGTCCTGGGTCATGAAGCGATGCACCGGATGGGCACTGCCAGTGTGCTTATAGCTGGGATGCGTGGGCTCGGAGTGGAAATAGCCAAAAATGTGATTTTGTCTGGGGTCAAATCTGTCACTATTCAGGACGAAGGACAGACTCAGTGGACCGACCTTTCCTCCCAGGTACGGCCACAACCAAGGCATGCTAGTAAATACCATTTAAAAATGTTCAATTGTTAGTGATGTACTCTAATGTTATTATTTTAGACGGTTTAAGTCTTGGGCAGTTGACTCTTTGAAGGACTGGTCTTACTAACAACTGCAATAATATGGCTTTGTAGCTATTGGATCAGATCAAGCATTATATTTAAACGTATCATAAAAAGCCTATAGTTTAGGGCCAATTGTTTTACTGTCACTACATTGAACAGATTGATGTGTAAATGCAAAATCATTTTATCCGAATGAACAGAGACAAGACTGAACTAATCATCTTTGGGAATAGAAACAAAAAGAAAGTGTCAGCAATCACCTTGACTGTCTAAACCCCCTCAGTGGGACTTTCCTTGATAAACAAATAAAAGTTTAAATGTTAAAGGACACTCTCTACTTATGTTTCTTATAATAAATCTTGTCTGTACTTTAAATTTGTCATTTATTTCTGTAACGCACTTTGAGTTACCCTTGTATAAAGTGTGCTATATAAATAAAATTGCCTTACCTCAATGCACATTTGTATATTTTGAAAAATAGTTTCATTTTCATTCTTACTATGCAAACTGTGTTTGCTGGTAAACACTGTCAGTATAATCCATTAATGCCAATGTGACATTTGTGATTCCATCAGTTTTTCCTGAACGACTCCCATATTGGTCAGAACCGTGCCATATATTCGCTGCCACAGTTGAGTGCCTTAAACCCCCATGTTCAAGTCACTGCCCACTCTGAACCACTTAATCAAGAGCTGCTGTTGCAATTCCAGGTACAACACAGACTTGAACCAACACTTATTGTTGTCTTAGACTTGTCTTCAAAAGCATATCATTGTCTGTTTGATTTTGCAGGTGGTAGTTCTCACTGATTCCTCGTTGGACGACCAGAAGCGTTTTGGGGACTTCTGCCATTCACATGAAATTAGGTTTGTTGTCGCAGATACCAAAGGACTCTGTGGGTAAGAAAGATAAACACACATAATATAATTATTTAGGTGTTAAAGAAGTCAAAGCCAAAGATTAATTTTTTTTTTTTTTTTTTTGTAGCCAGTTGTTCTGTGACTTTGGGAAAGTCTTTGAAGTGTTGGACCAGGATGGAGAGACACCTGAATCTGCAATGATTGAAAAAATCTCAAAGGTATTTATCCATACTTACTTTACTATACTCTCTGCCCTTTTCATAAGTCACACTGACACTTTATTATCTTTATCTTTAAGGAGTAAATAAAACTGTAAGCTCAGTTACAGTTTTTAAT
Organism: Perccottus glenii; assembly: GCA_024416835.2. NCBI lineage: Eukaryota > Metazoa > Chordata > Actinopteri > Gobiiformes > Odontobutidae > Perccottus > Perccottus glenii. Next base: position 45,762,149 of record CM044546.2, read on the forward strand.
GAAGATGTTGTTTTTACTTTAGGGAAATCCTGGAGTGGTTATCTGCACAGATGACCGGAAGCATGGATTTCAAGATGGCTGTAAGGTTGTCTTCTCTGGAATACAAGGGATGACAGAGCTTAACAGCCTAGGCCCAGTGGAAATCAAATTCAGAGGTTAGAGTCTTTCTTAGTTCTTGTACAATGGTCGGATATGTTTTGATGCACCTTTAATACATTATACCAGGCCCCCATTCATTCAGCATTGGAGACACTTCTGCCTTTTCTGAGTATGAACGTGGTGGCGTTGTGACTGAAGTCAAACAACCCTGCACAATTCATTTTGTAAGTATCAGCATTTTCAATTTCATTTTCCACTTGGTAATAAACTTAATAAACTACATTTCCTTCAGAAACCACTGAGTGAGACTTTGCAGGACCATGAGCTATTGAACACAAACGACTATGGGAAAATAAACAGGCATAAAACTTTGCATCTCGCCTTTCAAGCACTGCACAGCTTTGTGAAAAATGAAAAGCGACTTCCGCGCCCTCGCTGTGAGGTGAGCAGTTACTAGATTAGTCAGACACTGTCATTACAGTATGATGAGCAGTTACTTTAAAACTTATGTCTTTTGCAATCCTATCTTCAGTCGGATGCTGAAATTATTCTTGAAACTGTGAGAAAACTAAATGAAGTCACACAACTAGAACAACTGGATGAGATTGCGGTGAAACGCTTTTCATACACAGCCCAAGGGGATTTAGCTCCCATCAATGCTTTCATTGGAGGTCTGGCTGCTCAGGAAGTGATTAAGGTATCACAGTACAAATATAGTACTTCTATGAAAGAAATGCCTGACTACACTTAGCTGTGTGGGTCTTTTTTCAGGCTTGCAGTGGAAAATTTACACCTCTACAACAGTGGATGTATTTTGATGCTCTGGAGTGTCTTCCGGATGAGGATGACAGCCAAGCGGGGGAACACACATTTTCATTAGTATGTTGCTGGCACATTCAACTAGAATGGTGGTTATAAGTAATCTTTATCCTGAAATGTAAAGTAAATGTCTTGTTGTTGTTTGTGACAGAAGGGGACGAGATATGATGGACAGATAGCTGTATTTGGATCAGAACTCCAGGAGAGGTTATGGAAGCAGAAGTATTTCCTGGTGAGGACAGTAGGGGGCCCCCTCTACTTTCTTTTCTCTTGTGTGTTTCACTTTGATGTAGTCTGGTGTTAATGATGGCACATTCAGGAAACGGCTGTGATTCAGGTGGCATTTCCTGACTGTGTTGACCTCTTGGTGTACAGGGGCCATTCAAAAACACCAAGCCCTTTCCCTGTTTCCTTTCAAAGTATTATCTTTACTGATGACTGTGTTGTTGTTTTTTTGACACTGACCACACTTAACACTTTAAAAAAGAACCTAGTGTCAGTAAATGTTGCTTTATTTTTGGTATTTGCACGAAATCAAATAAAACCCAGCTGCTTGTGTTTTTAAGGTTGGAGCTGGTGCAATTGGTTGTGAACTTCTGAAAAACTTTGCCCTGATTGGACTCGGTGCTGGAGAAGAAGGGCATATCACTGTAACAGACATGGACTTCATAGAGAGATCTAACTTAAATCGTCAGTTTCTGTTCAGATCAGAAGATATTGGGGTGAGGAAACAAATTACAGGAAAGAAAATTGCTCCTGTTCCTGTTTGACCTCTTTAAGTGGAAGGGTCAGAGGTCTTATCTAATGGCACATGTCAGGCTCAGCATAGTGCTTCTCTGTCAGACTCTACGTATGCATACATGTTCACTTTATGTGCATAAATGATCTCTGCAGATCTCTTACTAGAAAAAAACAACCTATAATAATAATAATAATGCATTTGTGGCAGCCATTTTACACCTACAGCCTCTCTGACCACCACTGAACATACTCACACATTCATACCAGTTCAGAGGTTGTTGTAAAAGTCACTATATAATAAACTAACAAACATTATTCATATTCAGAAACCTAAATCTGAGGTTGCAGCCAAGGCAGTGAAAGCCATGAATCCACAGATGAACATTACTGCTCACCAGAACCGCTTAGACCCAGAGAGTGAACAAGTTTACAATTACCCCTTCTTCATTGGCCTGGATGGTGCAGCTGCAGCCTTGGATAATGTGGAAGCTAGTAAGGATGCAACAGTGCACACACACAAAAAATAAACATCAGTCCACAATTTTACACATGATTAAAAGTGTTTTGGAACTGTCCTGTGAAGGAGCGTACCTCGATGCCCGCTGTGTTGCGCACAAGAGACCCCTGCTGGAAGGAGGCACTCTGGGAAGTAAAGGCCACACTCTGGTGGTGGTACCTCACCTCACAGAATCTTATGGACCTGTCAAATCCAGCTCTGACAAGGAAATCCCTCTGTGCACTCTCAAAAACTTCCCTCATCGCATTGAACACACACTGCAGGTATAGCTGTCCACATCTTCGTTACAATATTTAAAATGTACTGATTACGATGAGTGAAAATGTATTTGTTTGTAGTTATTCAAGTTGCAGAGCCTTTAGTTAGGTTATCTTCTTTGTCTTTTAGTGGGCCAGAGACCAGTTTGAGGGACTATTCAAACACACCCCAGAAAATGTGAAAATGTATCGAAGGTAAGAAAACCAGCAGCAGGTAAATATGTCCCTGAGTAAACTGTTATTCAGTCTGTTGTTAATCTGCACCCACAGTTTTATAGTTTTACAATGCAGTTTAACTTCCACATTCCAGCAGAACTACGAGCAAAATCAAGTCTTCCAGCTCATTATTTTGTTTTTACTACACAGCACAACACATGGTTGGCTTTAAACAAAAAGACCCCAATGAAAAAGTATTCTTTCATCCTATAAATATTAAAAGTCTTAAATTAAAGTTCTATATGATGTTTTTAAATGGTTACCTCACCAGTTTTAATTATGACAGATGTATACAAATTAATGCATGGGATAAAACTTAAAAAGTTCAAATTTTTAATGTTTCACATGCATCCAGGCTCAAAATGTGTCCAGTCAATCCAGACAGATTGTGGTATATGTCTTTGTTTATTTTTGTGGGATTTGATATAAGCCTCACTATTGTAACGGACTTAGATACTTTGCTTGATCATGATTAGGACAGGCTTCGTGCATAGGAGTTCATTTTTTACATCACACACTGTATTTTGTACCTGTTACTTTATGGAAAAAAGCAAGCCATTTGTAATGCTTTCCTTTGACCCAACCTGCTGTGGGATGAACAAACTCTATGTTCCTGTTCAGACCTGTTGTATGGCGAGAAAGTATTTCCATTTTATTACACAATGTAAAGCTCTGACAGTGTGCTGCCGGTAACGATGACACAAATGTGTCCAATATTGCGTGAATACAATTGCAATGACCACATTACTACAATATTACCCCACTCCCTCTTCCTACTGATGACTCCACTCCATAAAGTTATAGGAATCTACCTGAAGTCAAAAAGAACACTACACTACTACTACACTGCACACACCAATTCTTATCTAACAGCTAATATATATATATATATTTTTTTTTTCCAGTGATGAAGAGTTTGTAAAGCGAACTCTTGGTCGTGGAGATGTAGAAGCTTTGCGGATTTTTGTAGAAGTCATGAACAGCTTAGTTGAGCAGTCATCGGGAGGAAAACGTCCTTCCTGCTGGGAGGACTGTGTGCACTGGGCCCGATGCAAGTGGGAATCTCTCTTCAACAATGATATTCGCCAGATTCTGCACTGTTTTCCCTCTGATGAGGTAAAACACTTACTGTATTTGAAGTTCCCAAATCAAACACTACACACTATCTTTTTTTTTTTACTTTCTTATATTGTTTGTAACCATGTGCAGCATGTTTCTGTCACACCTGGGGTTGAGGGTGAATGGGGGGCGCAGATCAGTGTCACACAAACAGACCCCTAATGACCCCAGTCACACTTCTGTTTAAACAGATTCCTCATAATCAACATTGTTTTTTCTGGCTAAATATTGTTTTTGGCCTAAATGTCAGGCATAGTAATTTATCTCCATACAAATACTAGTTTCACGCCACAAAACATGTCATGGTTTGGTTCTCTTTTCACCCACTGTTGTTCTCATTCTCTCTGTGGTGGGTTATGTACAGTTTTTTTAGTGGCTCTCAACCACAGACTTTCAGAGGAACTATGATAACTGGAGTCAGTTAACGGTCTCAACTGAACCTGGGCCATTATGCGACACATCAGTTTCTGTAACTAGTGAATAGTCTTTTCAATAATGGGCAGCAATGAAATATAAAGTATGCAATATGCCATTGCAGTTTGACCAATGAAACAATAATTTAACAGGCACATATTTTACGTATATATATTTTTACTGCATATATAAACTCTTATATCTTTTCCAACACTGTTTTTGAACTGCCGTCACATGTGAAATTCCCCATTGAGGGATCAATAAAGTCTAATCTAATGTCCCAAAGCCCTGGCTCATTGCTGACTAGACGTATTGTGACTTCTGAGACAGTCCCTGTTCTTTAAGGAAATAAAAATAAGAATATAAATAAACATCATCCAAAGGGAAAGAGGCGTTATTTTCTTGTGTATATTTATTGAGGCAAAAGTGAAGTTACAGAATAAACTAGATGCTGTGTTTGCCCCTGAGCCGTACAAAGCTGGCCGCTGCCTTTTGCACCCCTGCAGTGAAAAGTGGCACATCACTTGGAGACTCTCTTCTGCAACATATGGACCATTTGGTGACATCAAAGCCTTTGGCCCCTTTGTTCCTTTATCAGACTTACAAACGATGAGGTCTACACACAGATGATAACAGCATTAGACTGGCTGAACCCAGTTACCTGAGGCCTGTTATAATGCTTTCTTTCATGACATCTACCTGTTAACATGATTAGAGATGATTAAGATTCATAAAGATAATTTTTTTTCCAAAGTGTCTGTCTCTTTTATTTTCTTTAGCGAACCAGTAATGGCTTGCCTTTCTGGTCTGGATCTAAGAGATGCCCCCACCCACTGTTCTTTGACCCCAACAATGTGAGTAATAAATGATGAAATGGAATTACTATTGTATCAAAAACACTTTAGTGGTCAGTGTTGTCATTCCTTGGTTATCGAGTCTGGTAGTACCTATACTTTTTTAAACTTACAAAGCCTCTCTAAGTTTTGTTGTGAAAGAGACAATTCTCTTTGTTTCTTCAAGATCTGTAGTTATTTTGAAGAATATACCAATAGACCTGTTTTGCAATAGAAAAAAGCACTAGACAATTTGTCTTTAGTGTATGTTAAAATTATCATTATCACAACACTTTCATACTGAATTTCTTCATGTGTGGATACTTACTTTCTTTTATTGATAGATTTATGAGAGACTGTCTTTTCTGTTGCACAGGCCACACATTATACAGTATATGTATATTTTTGATGATTTTGATGTTTTTTTTAGGTCACACATATGGATTATGTGGTGGCAGCTGCTAATCTTTATGGCCAAACCTATGGCATCACCGGTACAAGAGACCGAGCAGCCATAAGAATGATCCTTGAGAATGTCACTGTGCCTCCATTTACTCCTGACTTGAGGAAGATTAGCCTCACTGATGCAGAGATGGAAGAGGAAAAAGAAAGTGATGATGCTGGTGGGTTGTAACTGTCATCTCCTCACTTCATTTAACCCAAAGTCTATTCCTCACAATGCCTGTGTTTATTACAGATAAAGAAAAACTTGAGGAGCTCAGAGAAAAGTTGGCCTCCCCATCCCTGAAAAGCTCAGCGCCGGAGATGTTCCCTGTGGACTTTGAGAAGGTTGGGCAGGAGCACTGCTACACCTCTGTGCTTCCTCAGACACAGCGGCGGATGCTCCTAGCAGGGAGCTAAGCTCATATCTACAGGGACTTCCTAAACGTAGCTTCCTTTTTGCACTTTTGGTCTTCAATGACCCAAAACCATGACATTTACTAGACTTAGGAATAAAGGCTTCCTTGTTCTCTACAGGATTTAGTTAAAACATTGTATGCTTCTATTTGAATCTATGAGGCATTCAGTTTACTTATTCGGTCATTTTATTGATTACTCAGTTTAAGTAGTACAGGTGAAAAAAGCATCTACACCAGATGCTGACTTTTGAAAACGTATTTTGAGTTTTTCAACTCAAAATAACTTTTTTTGTTGTTTTTATTCAGTACTGTTGTAGACTTAATTTCTCAGTCATAGTTTGAGTTCATTCAAAACTTACAACAACGCTGTTGTGTGAGCAATAGGACCACTCTGGAAAATTGGAAGTCTTTGGAAAGACCCTAATGAAAAATCCCTTTTATTCAAGCTAAATGAGGTCCTGGTAAAAGCATTCATGTGAGGTAACTCAGGTACATATCAGATGTCATCTTGAGGCTAACACGCACCCCATTCTCCTCATTTGTCCCGAAATGTAATGGCCACACTGTGGATATGTGGAATGTGTGTAGGTGGGTTTTAGAAGCATCAGATTCCCGACTTGGAGCATCTTCACTTGGCCTAAGGCCACCCCTCAGACAGTTACCTACGCTGCCTTTGTAAGATAGCCATGAGCTCACTGTCACGTCCATCACAAATCTTGTGCTGCACACTGTTGGATGATGTAAGAGCTTTTATTGACCCCACCTTCAAAGACACAAACTTGATACCACATTAAAAATAGTACCACTATTTGGCATTGAGCTTAGTTGAAATGCACATGTTGCTTTTCAAACTCTTATTGATATCTGATATTTAGCTAATTTTTTGCTTTTCTGGTTTATTTCTTGTTTTCCTCCAGGATGACGACAGCAACTTTCACATGGACTACATCACTGCTGCTTCAAACTTGAGGGCTGAGAACTATGACATCCCAGCAGTTGATCAACATGAGGTCAATCAATTTATCCTTCTTGTCTTTGACTTTATCTTTAATAACAGCAGGTAGATCAAAGAAGACGCTGGGTGTTAGTAGGAGTAGAAATACCACAGAGTTCTCCTCCTTCTCCGTCCATCAGGATTGTACTGCACACAGCTGCCCTTAAGCCACAGAAACAGACGCTCACCTATTGTTGCTGGAGCAGAACTAATCATAGCACTTTACCTGTCGCCTGGGAGGTGACACCTGAGCCTGGCCTTGTACCCACCGCAGACGCACTGCTCAAGACAGATGGGTCCTGGGGAGGGTCACTGCTGAGTGAGGGACACAAAAGAGGGTTTACGCTGTACAATAATACATACGTATGTACATGTTGCAGTCTGGCTCAAAATCCATATTTATTATGTTTACAAACCCTTAGTACTGTAACAATATAATATGGTATCCATTTATAGTGTTCTATATCAGTAGAGCTAAGCTAAGTGTTTCAGCCTTAAAACATTACCACCACTAGGAAATGGAAACCACGACATATTTCCCCACTAAGAGAAAACATTTATGTCTGCTTTTATGTAAATACGTAAAATTCCTCTTTGTGTCAATAAACGGGGAAGAAAAAAAAAAACACTATTATAAACAAAGTTAGGTTTATGTGTAGATGGAAGGTTTGTGGCTAATTATGTACTTTTTTTTTACTATTTCCAGAGTAAGCGCATCGCTGGCAGAATCATCCCAGCCATCGCTACCACCACGGCTGCAGTGGCAGGCCTCATGTGTCTAGAGCTGTACAAACTGGTGCTGGGTCACCAGAAGATCTCCTCTTACCGGACAGCTTACATCAACCTGGCCGTGCAGTACTTTGTCTTGTCCCTGCCGACCCGGGCCAGGCCCTTCACAGTAAGCACACATTTATCACCTCGCAGTCATTTTTAGATACACCAGTACATTTTTACTGCAGGTCTATAAAGCAGTCTGTTATATTTAAAGGCACTGTAAATATATAAAGACAACAGACTCTTGCTGTATTTGGTCAAAAATTGGGGCTGTCTACTTGAGATATAAATCTGTTGAGTCCTTTCTAGCTTTATATCCTTCCTCTAAGGCTGAAGAGCATTAAGGCATGAATGAAGGCTCTCAGAGTAAAAGGCCACTGTTCAACATAAAAATCCAGTCTTCTTGGTAAACTCCTTGGGGTCACATTACATTTATTTAACTTGGCTTTATATTATTTATAAGTTAAATAAATATAATGTGACTTTAAGGGTATAATGTTGCTGTTCTATATTTGGTGGTTATTTCAACATGATGGCTTTGTTTTAAAACGTAAATATAAAATGACCAAGCAAGCGTTTTTTTTTTTTTTTTGCTATTTCTGGCCTGCTACAGATGTGGTACTTATTTTAGAGGCCCACCTCTCAGAGAAAATCAGATTTTGGAGTTGCCCTTGTGTGATTGCTCTCCCTGGGTTTAGACGCTCTGACAGACAGAGGTCACAGGGGTCAGTGTCCTATGGGACATGAGGGCACATGGGCAGGGGCTGTGAGACACTGTAGCTCTGGTTTCGACTTAGGTTACATGCAGAAATGCTGCAGCAGCATTCAAGGCTGCAGTGATGATGTGTGCAGCAACTTTCTATCAAAGTACTTGCATACTTGTGGCCTGTAAAAATGGCTGGCCTAAACACAGCATTGCACAAGCCACATGGAATGAAAGCACTCATTAATTACAACCAGGCATAATATCTTGCGTCACGGCAGCTGGTGGATTTAGTGTATATTCAAGTGTTGGATCATTTAGTCAGAGGTACAGGCAGAGACACATTTTCCAGACCCAGGCTTTCAGTGAGTTTAGGCTTTTGCAGCAAATGCTTTTGAGCTTTACTCTATTCAACAGAGGAGCCAGACCACAGACAGGGTAACCCCAGAGAAAACAAGGGTTTGCTCAGGGTTTTAGAGGCAACGGACAAATCTTAGAGCAGAATTTTGGCACTAGCAAATAAACACACATGCCAAAGATTGTGAAAGATTTGACAAAATATTATGACCTAAAGAAGAAAAAGATGATTGCATGTCAAGAATACACAAATATATAAAAGTTTTGGACAGAGTTATGGTGGCGATGGTTAAAACATCTCAGTTTGCTACAGTGTGTAACTAACGTTAACATTAGCATAATCATTTTATTCTTTGCACCAAAATGTGTCTGTCATCATTAAACTACATTTTCTATTCTATCACTTTAATGGTGAAGGGGGGTTCTTTTTTTATTTTTTATTTTTTACATCGGGGTTAAATTATATATTACTTATCAAGTATTGTATAAAGTATGTAATTTTTCATTTAAAAAATATTATTAATTTTATTACTACTACTAATAATGTTGCTGCAGACATTTTTAGGAGGAGGACTTGAGACAGGACTAGACAGGGTATAAAAATAGGGAAAGCAAACATATCAGTCTGAGCTCTCTACTTGAAGGCCACAGATTAGTTTTCTTGGGTTGCTTTTGAAGCAGCCGAATAAAACTTCTAAAAATCTCACTGATCAGACATGCAGTATCAAGGGCTCACGACCAGTTCTTAAATATCTAATGACAATAATCATTCTCACCTTATTTTTTGTAGTTTTGGCCCACCCAATGATCCAAGTTTATTTGAACCACTTCTAGAAAACTACTGACAATTGTGGTTCCAATCAGAACTATAACACTAAAATAAATAGCAGGCCTCCCACAGACAAAATCCAAATTGCTTGCTTTCAAGCCTTTTTTTTTACAAAATAGGAACTTCCTCTGGCTTTCCCTTGCTCTTATCCTCTGGATGGAGACAAAAATGTAAACAAATGCAAGGCTGTCCTTGTCAGTTTTCACCACTGCAGTTTCTATGTTTATGTTTTGTTGTCGGTGGGCCAAGGACAGAGGTGTGTGGGTTATAAGGCATACAAAACTCTTATGTATGCTAAAAAACCTACACAAATGATGCATGTTGAATTTTGGGTTTTTGAGCCAGGTTGTTGTTTGTTTTTGCATTAGTTTAAAGTTAGAGTTGGAAGCGCTGTCACTGTGCTCTAAAACTTTGTCAAGCCTATAAATTTCATGTATACTTCTGAGCGTGACGAGGCATGATTTGTCATAGGTATGTACTGTATGTACATTTACTTTCTGATGTGTGAAAGTGTATTGTGACCTTCCCATGCATTCTTTATTTTTTGAACAACACAGTAGGCTGTCCTGCTGTTTACCTTGTCCTGTAGAGTGTGCAGAAAACAAACCCCTACTGTCTTTTTTAGATGGAGGAATCAAGGGTGTGCAAACTAACTGGGATTACACTCCTCAGCCCCTGGACGGGACAGGAAAATTCAGGTTAAGCCTCTGATTCAGGAGAAACAATGTAGTTTTCATCCTGGTCACAGAACACTGGAGTAGCTCTATATACTCACTAGGGTGCTTGAAGGTGCTTGGGAGTTTTTCCAATGTGTGCTTTGTGCTGAATCTGCGGCCTGGCCCCAGATCATCAGGAGAAGATGACATTAAAGGATTTTCCAAGAACAACAAGAGATTAATGAGTGTTACACTGCTGCAGCTGCAAAGGGAACACTTCTGAAGGCCATGAGGAGGATGTATTCATCTGAGTCTTCAGTCATTCAGTATTGCTCCTTAATAAACTGTGCATGTGGACTGTCTGCTGCTTGTGTGCCATGCAGTGACTCTGAACCTATCTGAAGCTTTGATCTAATGTCTTAATACAACACCGTGATCCCCAGTTCTCTTCTTTTTCTCTCACTTGCCCTTTCAGTTTTTTATTGAATTAGCGGTGTTAAAGGCACAGCTCCTGATCTGAAAGCAGCCACTCAAAGGTCAACGTGCAGACTAGTTCTTTGTTAATTGAATGCAGAAATGATGGCTATTTTCTGCCGCCACAGGAAGCTATGTATTGAAACCAGATTTTGTTGAGCACACCCTTGGTCTGTTGAAAACAAGGAACAGAGAGGAAAGCTCTTGCTCAGCAAAAAAGCATGCTCCTATGTAGAAATGCTCAATAAATCTAAAATCTATTACCTTGTGAACCTGAGTGTTTGAACTGTGACATAAAGACAGACATATACAAAAATTTCCCAATTAATTTACAATCTTTTATTGCTAAAGGAAATTTCAATTGCAATCTGTATGTTTCTAATCAGAACGATGTAGCTGTATCTCTAAGCTCTACTTAACTGTGTCGGCAGAACCTGTAGTTGCTTTGGTAGGCACTCGTATAACTGAAAACCAAACATCTGCCACACAAATAATGATGGCTGGCTTAAAGAGAGACACACAACAAAGAGCCAGAGCTACTTCACATGTGGTTAAATCAGAGTCAGACTGTGCCGGTAAAGGATTGGGGTGAACATGATCCAAAGCCCTCAGTTCTCTTCAGGGACCAGTGGTGTGGAGCTGTATTGTTGTACTATGTAACTCAAGACACAGACATGAATAGTGCTCATGGGGTAATGAGTAATCTGTGATCAACTCAGGCGGCTTGTGCCCTCTGTTGTTTTGCCGCTTGTGTTTTGTTGGTGGCATTGTGTTGCTCTGACCTATGCTTTATGTCAGTAGTTCCTCGTACATCAATGTCTTCCCGTTTACTGCTTTTTTCACAACAATAAAATGATGTAGCTTTCCATCACATGATGATAATACAATGATAAATAGCTAAGCAATGATTGGGCAGAGAAAGTGTGAAGGATTTTAAAAAAGTGTCTGTGTACATTTAGTAACAATTAAAAGTAGTCATAAAGTTTGTTGTATCAGCGGGTTTTGTTTGTTTACGTGTATGTTTCGGAACATCTTTTGTTTGTCTCAGTGTGGTGTGTTTCTCAAAATATATTTTCCTCAGACTTGTTGGATTATCTCGATCCATGTGCGAGTTATTAGTGGTGTCTGTCTTCTTGTTTTATTATTCTGTCAATAAAATAGTAATGCTGGCAGGAGACAGGATGAAGCACTCTCACACTTAACAATTCCTTTACATTAGAGTAAAATGTGTAATGAAGTTATTTGTTCTATGGAGTATACTGTATAAAGCATAAAAACAAAATAGCTCACCCCCAAGAGCTTGAGGAAAAACAAGTGTCATCTTTGTATGTTCACAGCCTGCGTGCACATAAGCTCATGACTACTACTGCACACTATTGCAGGTTCTGTAATGGAAATACACATAAAATGGCTTTATTGGTCTTAAATAATTTACAAATGGGCACTTCTCCTGCAGGGCATCGCAGGAGAAGTGTGTGAATACATAGTGACATATTAATGAGTATTTATTATGTCATTGTGCTAATTTTGTAGCAGCTCAATGAGTTCTTTTGGAATGAACACAAAGTAATGTGGTCATTAACTTAGTCCAACTTGCATAACTGTCAGGAACATGTGACTGTATTTGTTGTGATTGATGACTTTTGCCCCCCCATCTCAGCTTCATTTGTGTCTAAGCCTGATAAGCTTAGGGCATATTGACTGTTGACATGAACCAGACTTCATATTGAACAACATATCAATAACCTTTTCCACTGGCCAATACCTGTAAGGGTTACATCACTCCACATAGAGTTACAGAGAGCACTCTGATTACTGGAGGAGCTGATCAATGCTGCAAACAGATGTGGAGCAAATGGGTCACTTTCATTCAAAAATGCATTGTTTATTTAAAGTAATGTTATAATTATACAGAATGGGATTGATACAAGACAGCTGTCAACACAGCTGCAAAGTACATAATGAAGAAAACAAGTGCTGAAGATAAATAAACCATGGTAATAGTAATTTATGATCTGTTGTTGCAACTATTTGAGCATATCAATTGATAAGTTATTGCTTTTTGAGCAGCAAGATATATGCTCGGCAGGCTGCTACTTGTCATAGCCCATTTGGAAGAGGAGTGTTTTATTGACTTAGCCCTCCTGCCCCAGGTCATTTTCAGTGAGGTGGAGTGCTGCTATCTCCTCATTTGAAAGACAATCACATTGAGATTCTGTTTACTGTTTTACACGTCAATGGCTGCCTTTCAAAAGCAATGAGCCACTTTGAGGCTGTGTCAGAGTAATCAGAGTGGGCGGCAGTAGCTCAGTGGGTAGAGCGGTCGTCCTTGGGTTTTTTTTTACTATTTTTACTACTATTTACTATAACTGTGGGTTCGATTACCGCTCTCCCCACAGTTCATACTGTCGTTGTGTCCTTGGGCAAGACACTTAACCCACCTTGCCTCCAGTGGCTGTAACACTGGTAACTACATTAGAACAATGTAAGTCGCTTTGGATAAAAGCGTCAGCTAAATGAATAAATGTAAATGTGTCAAACTCAGTACTCTCTTGAGAAGTGTCTCCTGAGCCCAGACAGTCCCTCTGTCGTCTACTCGGAACCAGTACTGTATATATCTTCAGAAAATGATTTAAGCAACTAATGTTCATTCGCCTTTAACTTGCTCAGGCTGATGTGCCTAGAGTGAAGAGGGTTAAAAATGAACAGTTGGCGATCCCAGCCATCTGTTTCTTGATTGCAGCTCAAAGGCGGAGCTGATCAATAGTGATCAGGTAACAGATGACACTCCCCCGTCACACAAAGGGCACATTTTACATGACAGTAGTGTTGTCCCACTGGGAAAGGGTCTCACAAGAAAACAACAATCACCAACCACCAACATGTTTCTGACAGTCAATCCATATGTCCATATATCTAAAAAGAAAGTCAAGGGAAGCTTAAAAAGATAAAGATTGATTAAAGATTATGATCTAACAGACCACACAGATCCTACATGTGGCTCCCCTAAAGCTCAATTTAAACCCTCCAAAGGAAGAGATCTGCCTTTGAAGGAACAGGCCTCCAGCCACATAAAGCTGTAACATTTCACTGTTGGGACGCCTGTCAGAAATGTGTAGCATCTATGGCAGAATCATGGGAGGAGGTTTTTCTACTAAACCATGGTTCCTGCCACCAAAAGTTCCCATTGTCTTTAAGACCAAGTTAAATGTTATGTCCCTATCAGGTCCACTGGCTGAACTTCCTGTGTCGTGTCTGCAGCTATTATTGTCTTCCATCAATCATGCTCCTTCAGTACCAAGAGCCTTTATTGTTTTTCATATCCTGTGCTGTTAACGTCTAACAACAAGTGTAAAAATAGTATCCAAAATAAATACATGCATTTTGTTTTTTTCAATTTTTGTTTACTACATTTTTTTACAGCCTAGCTTCAGGCATGACGTACTTTCAACTTTCCATCAATTCTTACATCAGACAATACAGAGAGATTAGTTTAGTACCAAGTAAACAAAGAACAAACACCATTGTAGGATGACATATACGTACATATGTATATTTGTGTGTGTTTCCTTCTCTCCATTAAATAGGTTTGTGATTGTATCAAAATGAGAAGTAGATTGAAAAGTAAATGTCACATTGTTCCTTTGTTCCTTTTAAAAATTCAATTAGAGGGAAGTTCAAAACTTTATTTGTAAAAAGAGTACTGTGGAGTGTACAGTAGATTAAACTATTATGTACCTATGACATTTGCTATAACCCCATCCTGTGCAGTGAGCAGTGCTCTGTGTATCCAGTCAGGCCCTTCAGAAACAAAACAAAAAAGCCAGGGATGTCTTGTCAAAATGCACAATTAGGCATTTAGAGAAACCTATTTCAGCCATATGCTAATAATCATAACGAAACATGGTACGATTTCTTAAAGGCACAGAGGGTCTTCAGCTAAGCATTTGGTAAACAATAGTCTATTTCTTCTACTTTGCCCAGAAATAAAAAATTATTAGCATATTAATTTTAATTGTTAAACTAACATGGCAAAAAAAGTTTTTTGTTTTAGTTGGAAACATTTGCGATTGTTTCCATCAGGCAAATTTAAATTTCGTTATTTTTTTGCAGACCTGCTCAGTGCTCAATATCCGACATCACCTCACATACAGTCTGGACCAGTCGATTGGCTTCAGAGAGCAACAAATATGATAGAAAGGAAACAGAGGGGTGGCAGGCAGGACATGCCTGCAAAGCAGTTTATGAAAAGAGCATCTGCACACAATAGTGCCCTGGCATGGGACCACTAAAGGTATCCAACAATGACTTTTCATTTGCTAAAGTTTTGTTTGGGAATAGAAGGCAATGGTGAGGACACAGCCAAGACTAAGACATACATTTTAAACATAATACATGACTTATCTGAGAAAGAGGACAAAAGAGCCAGACACCCTGTCAGACTTTTGGAGTGTGCCTCGAGTAAGTATGCCTCGAGTGTGTCTCTATAACCTCAAACCTAGTGGTGGGAGCGTGAGGGATAGTCAAAAGTTCCCCTTGGCTGCTGGAGCAGAGATAATTGGACCCAGGTTTAGCCAAAGCTTTTGGTATTCACATCCTGAGCCAAGTTTTGATCTGTACAACTCCTCCTGCCCAGACAGAGCCTGTGTATACAAGCACGACCTTCAAAATGTGTGACATTTTTTGACATCTTTTTTTACATGGGATGAATGTTAACCCATTTTTGGTCAGGTGAAAAGTTCCTCCCGGTCTTCCACGTGTGGGTGTTTATGCTCAACATATGGTGTCCTGTGATGACCAATATGCGTCTTATTGACACTTTGTGGATTTAAATTGATGTGACTGGATGTGAGGCCTCTGTATTCTGTCTTTGTTCCAAGGGCAAAGGTCGATCCCACTGGAATAAAGACTCAGCAGTTGTTGGTCTGAAAAGCAGATCTCATGAGACGTGTGGAGTATGACTGAGGGGTTGTAGGGACAACACACAACACACCCCGGGGGCAGAAGAAGTGCAGGTTTTTGATCATAGGCTGTGGATGTTTTTTTTCTCTGTAAAACTATTGCATTGACTTTCTGTGTGTAAAGTTTCTCACCTTTTCTTAGAAGACATTTATCTCTCATCCCCTCCCCCCTCAAAACCTTGTTTTTCTTTTTAAAATACTATTCAACATTGTTTGACAAAGACAACAGTCAAGGAAGTGCCTACCTGACCCTATCTTGTTGTTGGAGCTTTCTGAGAGTTGCTGATTGCTTTCAGCTGTATTTCTCAACAGTGATGAAACATGTAGTCTCTTTCTATGTGTGCCAAGACCCTTGCTATAGACTCAAACATCTTGTGCACATCCCTCACAGTGAGTGGTGCTCCATCTGTCAGCATGTTAGTAGCTGCCATAAGTAATGTGTCTATCTGCAGGTCGCAGGAAAGAAGTACACTGTGTGGGATGATTTCCTGGTCGAGGGCAGACGCAACGGTCAGCAGGAAATGACCTTAGAAGAGCTGTTCCAGGTTGTCAAGGTATTTCTCTCCGGATGGAAACTTTCTTTAGCGCTAGTGTGAATGAGTGCATGTTTTTTGTGTTTTTTCTAAAAGAATACTCACCTTCCATCGGTGCACACAGTAGCCATTGTTTTGAAATGGCCACTTCCACTACACGTTCTATTGTATTCATACAGTTGAGTGTGCCAGCCATGAACCACAATGCTCCTAGTCCTAGTCAATCTACTAGTTGAAAAGACCATGTTAAAGATAGAAATGTATTACTCATTCACTGGTGAGTCTGCATGAAAACACATTTTCTTGATTTGCACAAACAAATTGATTGGCTTTAAGATTTATTTAGCTGTTTAGATGAGCTTACAAATAGTGAATGCAATGTCATATTTGCTTCAGTTTCTGAGTGACCAGTGTAATTGTGTTTTTTAGAATGGTTGAGGCCACTGCATCATTACCATTATATAGTTATGCTTAATTGTAGTTATGATCTAAGCCCTTGTGACTCAATTATAATAATAATTTTACTGAGTCATTTAACTCTGTGTTTCAGAAACAGTATGACCTGGAGGTGTGCTGTCTCTTCTATGGGACATCCATTCTTTACAATGGTCAGAAGGACAGGCTCAAGCAAAGGTAACAAACGGGGATGCACAACATGGCATCCACAGGACTGCACGTATCAGACAACGCTGTGCACATAAACAAATGGTTAGGTTAATGGCAGGATGAGGGGTTTCCTTTGTTGACACACTCACACGATGCATCACTACACACTGACGACTGAGGCCGCTCCTGCTCAGGTTTCTCAATGTTTGTGGAGATGCACAGCTAAAGAGTTAAATTACTGCTAACTTTTTTTCTCCCTCCATTTGAGAAGCCATGCTGTTTGGGCCTGCACAGCACTGCAGCACATTAAAGGCCAATTGCATGTGCCGCAGGGTGAAACCTTCCTACTAGTTAAATAACTGAGTCATAGTGCATTATGGACCCTGCAGCATCTAGTTTTTTATATACCAGTAAGAAGAAAAGACAAAGAAAATCAAGTTATGAGTTTTATAGGTAATAATTAACTGTGCTGCTTAAATTATTTTAGTATTAGTCATTTATCTTGTCCATAACATATGTCCTATCTATGTGCTTTGTTTTTACTGTGACAACTCCAAACAGCACATCTCTAGGGATTCAGTGTTGTAGCTAGATTAAGCCACAGGGGAAGAGGGGGGGTAGCTCTGGCTATGTGGACAGCTGGTCCAACATGACAAATGCCCCCTCCAGTACTCACTTCCTGTGCAGTTGGCTAGTCTCAAACATTCTCTGGGTTAGCGCCATGCAGTCAGATTTAAAACACAAAAATGGAAGATAGGCACTGCTCAGTGAACCTCTAAGACATAAATATTACTGAAATGAACACATAAATGACACATTATATATGTATAATTGGATGTACTTATAATGATCATATTTATAAATAGTGTGTTGTAACTTTAGAATGTAATTGATAGCTATAAGCCTGTTGGGTTGGATATTTTCACGACTAGGTTAATTTGTCATATTTCCAGTGTGTCCGACCTGGTGAAGAAGGTAACCAAAGCAGACATCCCTGCTCACAAAAAGATGTTGGAGCTGATCCCGTCTTTTGCTGAGGATGAAGACTGTGAGTTAGTGCCCCCTATCAGGTACTTACTTCTGTGACGGCATCAGCAAGAAGATACCTCAAGAGTGACTTAGAGAACATTGTTTAACTATAAAAAAAAACTTTACTGAAGCGTTATCTTAAATTAAAAATTTTTAAAAGCACTGGCTGCTTTAGCCGTTAATTTTAGCTGTTTCTTAAGCTAAAGTTTCTTGTGTGAAACAAATCTCTCTTATATATGAAAAATGATTCATGTTGCTAAATGGTATATAGATTAAGAAAGGGTTTGTTTGTTTATAGTCAGGCTGAAACAGGGAATTAGTGAAGTACAGTGCTACTGTGCTTTGACCATTCAGAGTGTTGAAAGTATTTGGAGACAGCTGTTTTCAGTAAATCCTCCTTAACAAATGCAGCCCCTCCTTAAATAAAGATAGAAACTTTCAACTGTCCTCAAATGGCCTGTATGCATATGCTGCCTATTCAAACAGCTGTACAGTTGTTTCCCTTCACACACGCTTACTTACACTGTTATAATCATGGCCTCTATTTATGGTTGCATTTGCTTTTATTGTATGAAGATTGTGGTGTGTCATTCAAATTAATTCTATAATAAATAAATGTGTGTCTGAGAAGCTATCTTTAATTTGTGTATTTCAGACTTCACCATCACTTTGTCATTTACTTTACACGATTTAAATCTCTCATTTTAGGCATTGAGCCAGAGGAGTTTGGTTTAACGTTTATGTGGTGTCAGACACTCTCAAAACAATAAACCGCTGTCATGCTTGTGTCCGACATACAGCCCTTAAAATACCCCTTATGATTAGCGGTCTAAAAGGTTTATAAAAATGTCTGAACAGACTACATTTGCACATTAAATAAAAACTTTATTATTTAGTTATTTCTTATCCTGTTATAGTAATAGCCATGTGTACAATGTGGAACATTGGTCGATTTATACAGTCTCTCAAATGTATCCAATGATGTCATTACATATAATTGGCTGTCTGCTGCCTGTCTTCATTTGAGCAGTGAACCGGTAGAAGTCACTGTTCGTTTCGTGTAGGCCCGTGTGCGACTGGTGAAAGAAAGGTTTGAGTGCTTGTAGACCCACTGGACAGGACATCCGTTTGGATGCCTCTGTTGGACTGTTGACCCTTACAGCGTCTGCTGGTCTGGTCCTCATCTCTACACCTTTAGATAAACCAGTCAGTCTCCGCCGCACGTTCACCAGTATTTCTTTGGCGAGACGTCGGCCTGCGCTGGGCTTCAGTTCTGCTGGTTCTGGAAACTCTGGAAGGTCCAACCAATTCTTAATCAGATCAGCAAAACTATTGTCACCTAATACTAAAGGCTGTCTATTTCGGCTGCAGCTCAACAGTGATGTTGTCCAGTCGTCTGGGCTGGCATCAAATGAAGTCCAGCGTTCAAGACAAACGTCCGAGGTGGATTTGGGTCGGATCCTCCCATTAGGTCCCCTGTTAGTGCGGAGACATGCAGAAGAAGAGACTCGAACATTCCTAGTTCGTCTGAGCACAACACCTTCATCCTGCCATGAGCCTTCAGAGTAACCCGAGTCAAAGTCCAAACTCTTCTCGCTGCTTGGAGAGTCTTGTGCCAAACGGTCTGGTGCCAAATGCTCCTGTTCATCCTCTTCTTCCAAGGGACTGGCCAGGCAACAGGCAGAGTCATACGTGCTGGAAACACCGGTGTCAGAAACACGAGTTGAGTGTCCTTGCTGCTTACAGAACCGTGTCACAGCGAAGGACCGAGCACATGGTTCACTCAACGGCCTTGGCCGACTTATCTGCTTTAGATCTTGGAGAGACTTCATCATGTGCTGCATCTGGTCACGCAGGCAGTCAGTAGAATCTCCTAAACACAGCTACACAACCAGAGAAGCAACTTAGAGATATTGGCAGAAAAACATTTTCAAGAGAAATCAAGTTGTGATTAGCTCCTACAGTAAGCAGTCAGACTCTCCAGCATAACCCATCAGGCCTAGGCCTGTTTAGCTGTGGCTGAAGCACAAGTAGGCCAAAATTTTTACCAGCTGAGATCACTGTGTCTATGACCACTTAAGAAGAGCAGCTAGCGCTCCAATGAAGTAAAGTACATACAATATATTACATACATTTAAAAAAAATCACAACAGGAGGGACAGGATGCACACTTCAAATAAGGAACTCTGACTATGTCCAAGAGGGAAAGTTGAATTGTGAAGGAGTGCCGAAGCACATATCCTCTCTGGACCCCTGTGACCCAAAGGATGTTGACTGCTCTGAATTATAAAAACGGAAATGACTGCAGTATGTTGGAATTGCACAATATTTTTTTTATTATTAATGAATCATGATGATCAAATTGTTCCTCAGCTCTAGAAAAGTGTTTTCAACCAAAGGAGTTAATAGTATTTTTCACATTACAAAAGCCAGCTTCAGAGTCTTAAAAGTGTTTGTGGTAGAAAGGTCTCCACAATGCCATGATGTTATCACAGCTGCGGGTGCTGAACCATTTGGGCCCTGAGAAAGACTTATCTGACTACAAGACACATCCACAGTGGGATACTTTAATCTATGAACTATTTAAATAACTATTGTTCTCCTCGACTGCTCCCACATAACAAAGAGAAATGAAGCACCAAGCTGTGAGTATTTGGCCCAGTTAGGCTACTGATTCTGCAGAACTCTACCACTCCCATATAACAACGAAAAAAGAAATGCTTACCATAATTTTTTATGAAGTGGATGTTGTGAAGTTCAAACTCCTATGGTTCTGTAAAAAACATATATTTTTTAAATTAGGTACAGTTTACCATTACCACTATGACATACATAAGATACAGTCACAGAGTCTTATAGAGCAGCAACACTACTCACCTCTGCACTTTGTAAATTAAACTCAGCATGGGTAAACTCCAGAGCTTCGTTGCCGCAGAAAGTTTATGTCGGACTTTCTCTCCTCTGAATCAGAAGAGCTCTGTCACTGGACTTTAACGATGCGAAGCTTTTGAGCAACAGCCAATAAGCGCAAAGCACAAAAACCTCAGCCAATAGCAGGTCAAGTGAAACGAGATACGTCTTCCTGTAAATACAGAGGTTCCTACTAGATCCAGGAAACATCTGTGGCCCGTTAATTAAACCGTTTTTCCACATTCATATTTATTTTGCAGGAATTAAATGCTGTTCAACATGAAATACAGCTAATTGATAATGTTATTTCAGCCCTAGTCAAACTTTAAATGTGTAAATGTGGTGTAAATGTTTTAATAGATTGTACCGTTTAGAAACAGACTACAACAATGATAAAAACGCAACTTATGAAAGATTGTAACCTTTAGTTTACTTTAGGTGACGGCTATATTCCGCCCCCTTGTGGACATTATTCACCTCACACCCTTGTGAAAGTGAAAGATACGTGCATAGACATCCAAACAAAACACTGCGCTGGATTTAACTCTCATTAGCATTCAGACACTTTAGATGTCAACACTGTATTGTAATTCAGCCTAATGGCACAGAGAAAACCTAGAGAAAGTAAACTGTTAAAAACTTTACGGATTTATAAACACATCACTGTTGGGCCTACAACTATTATATCACATTTGAAGTTTTGTTCCTTTTTTGTCTAGTTTACTTTCAATACCACTTGCACAAAACACAAACCGCACAGCACGCAATCATGTGACCAAATGTTTATTTACAATGAACAAGTGAAGGTTTTTCCAATATAACAACCGCCTACCATCCATTTGTGCCTGTGCTGTGGAGCATCTTTAATTCATGTGTCATGTGAACTGAAGTGGAGTAGAAATAGCCCTAATTCACACTATGAACATAGCATGTCTAAAGACCAAGTGTAAACAGATATCAAGGCACAAACATGTTAAAACACTTGGAATGAAACAAACGGTACAGAACGTGTTAAGAAGAGACGGAACCACTTAATTAAAAATCTTGCAGATATATTAAAAGTGACACATAACATGTTTTATTTTGTATTTCTTAAGAAGGAATGTTATTTATCTTATGAAGGGGTGCAGTCTCATCTAGAGAACTCATGCAGCAAAATGCACTATTGTACAACAGTGATTATTAATTCTGTGTAAACATTGTACAAAAGACATTTCCTTTCATCCCTTTTTCATTCTCCATGCTTTTACTTCAAAAAAAAAAAAAAATACATTTAAAGAAATAAGCTCTGTGCCATTACAAGTTTTGGAAAATGTCAACACTGATCAACTTAAGTTGTTGATTTGTATAAAAAGTATATCCTACCATTTCCTGTGACCTCTTATTAAACTTTGAGAAATGGAAAAAAAAAAATAATGTGTTGAATAATCAAAATAAAACCTATTAAAACAGCTCATATTTAAAGATGATTTTATATGACGATACTGAATGATTTTCTTTTGTAATATAATTATTTGTCCAGCATTTATTGGGAGTCATCTGGACATCATTGTTACAGATTCTTAAGTGAGTGCTTTTTGTCCAGTCAGGGCCTTCTTTGTCAAAAAGCATGTATTTACAGGCACTCACTAATATCAATATGTGAAGCCCTGATTTGAACAGATCTAAACATAACAGATTAAGACAAAGTGTGTGTGATGGTTGTGACATTTGTGATTGTTGAAGTTGGTTGAAGTTTCCCCTTTAGGAATCAAGTCTGTTATGGTTTTCATTATGAAAAGCGGTAATTATCACGTCTCTTGCAGTCTCTCATGCAGTCTTCGTGTGCCAGGCATTGTCCTGCATAAAAGGAAATATGACTTTCAGTTCAATATTTTGTACCTTGTATTAATATAATATGCAGGATTTGAAGGTGAATGTCATGCTTCCTCTCTTTGAGTACTCATGTCAAATAAACATTTACTCTGGCGTTTGAATCATCTCTTGCCACCCGTCAGAGTTCTGCTGTATTTTATTTTCTACTATGAGCTATTGTTATTCTGAGATTCTACACATCCTGCTCTAAACCAATTATAAAAGTCAGGCACATTACTTTACCGATTCATTCACCTCCACATTGACTTGGAGTGATCAAATTAAAAAGGACTTCTATACTGTGTGGATTCATACAAAAATCCAGCATAATCTACAAATAACTTTGAAATGCTGTACCTTCAGAAAAGACCACAGTCTTTCAGGTTGTTCTTAATGATGACGTCAGTGACAGCATCAAAGACAAACTGCACGTTCTTGGTGTCGGTTGCACAGGTAAAATGGGTGTAGATCTCTTTTGTGTCCTTTTTCTTGTTGAGGTCCTCAAACTTGGTCTGAATATAACTGGCAGCTTCATCAAACTTGTCGGCTCCTGTGAACAAATAAGAGTTTAAATGTGTTAGTGGGTCCATCTGCAGCGTCCCAAAAGCAGCATGAACATGTCCATAGTGCACCACGGTATTGGCGGTGTGCCTCTCTACCTGTGTACTCTGGGAAGCAGATGGAAAGAGGGCTAAGTGTGATCTTATCCTCAAAGAGATCCTTCTTGTTGAGGAAGAGGATAATGGACGTCTCAGTAAACCACTTGTTGTTGCAGATGGAGTCGAAGAGCTTCATGCTCTCATGCATGCGATTCTACAGTGAAGAAAATCTGGTCAGGGCTTGTAAAAAGAGAAAATAGGACTGCCACCAGGGGGCAATGTTGTTACATATTTAACTGAGATGTGGTCTGTATGCTTGGTCAGGTCCCTTTTGAGCACCTGATTTAAATTCATACCCTGTTCAATCAGGGTCAAATAGTTGTAGACCCTTGAAAAATGTGCCATGAGGTTTTTTTATTATACAATTACACTGCACTGTAAATGGATCATTAAAGTTCATTGATTATATTTTACCACCTACAGGTTACCATCATTAAGTCATAATAATGAGGGATGGGCAAAGTTAAATGCCCAGTAAATACCCAGCCAAATCAGAGATTTATGAAGTGACCAAAATGATATTATTCATGAAGATGAAGACGCCTACCATCTCCTCATCCTCAGCCAGCACCAGGTCATAAGCACTGAGTGCCACGCAGAAGATAATGGCTGTGACTCCCTCAAAACAGTGAATCCACTTCTTTCTCTCAGAGCGCTGGCCTCCTACATCAAACATCCTGCATAGTGAAAAAAAAAGAAAAAAAAAACAAAACAGAAGAGACACATTAAATGACAAATCGAGGAAGCTTGAGTGTCATTCCATTCCCGGATGGACATTAAGTTTTCATGAAGGTACTTTGAGAACAGAAATGGTGAGGAGGATAAGCATGTCGGACTTTGTTAAAAAGTGCCTGTCTGCAGATTACATGCAACACACAGAGACTATCAAGGCTAATGAGGAAGCTGAGTGCTCTGATCAAAAGGTGTGAGCAAACCCAAAATGACACCAGTAAGCCATATTCCTCAGAACTGATATAACAGGCGGATTTAGTGAAAAGCATTTCTATTTAGGTTGCTCTAAGTACATGTTTCCAAAATAAATGCATGCCAGTTCTTTTTGTTTCACAGCAAAAAGGGTAACATTACAAAAAACATGGATTTCATCTTATTGATTGTCAGCTCCTATGTATTTTTTTAATGACAAACAATGAGCTGTGATGAAAGTAAATACCACAAGTGTATCTAGAAACAGGCAACAAAAATATTTAATTTACTTTTTATAAGTGCATTAAAATATAATAAAAAAACATGTTCATTTAATACACTGAATTTAATATAGTAATAATAAAAAAAAAATATTAAGATAAAGTTTGTATAGGCAAAATAAAACTAAATTCATTCATGAAATTCAGTCATTTATTCTATTGTATAGACTGATTTTCTATGCATGCACTAAATGACAATTTCTTTTCAGTACAGATTCTGTTATGAAATATTTGAGCACTTATTCAATCTATTATACGCCCTCTATTAAGAGATCTATGGATATCCATTATTGCCTCAGCTGGTGCTCAAAAAGAGGCTAGAGGACATTTTGTGCTAGACCTATTGTCCCATGTAGGCAGTGTAGAGTGGCAGAGTTAAGCTACACAAAAATGTTGTGACAATAATCAGGAAAATTACAGGTGATGCTATTAAAGATTTGATTATAACAAAATAATGTTTTTGCCCGAGTGCAACATTTGTGTTGAGTAAGTGTTTATAATAAGTAAGTCTATAAGTAAATTTGCACATTATGCCACAGCTATGGTTCAAAAACATCCAGTTGTATTTCTTCTTTAGAAAATAGGAGACAATGCTCTGCTTTGTGCTGCAGGGCAAGTGTTATCACTAATGGCATAGTCTGTCTCTTAATATCTTGTCTATTCATTCATCCATCCATTCATCCATAACCTGAGGGCTGGACTAAAACCAACCCATATTCTAACCCTGTTCATTTGTAAAATATACAAAAAATAGCTGAAAGAGAGTCTCGGTACAATTCACTGGTGCGTATCCACTGAACATGGCTCTAGCGAGTGTTCACATGTTCCTTACAACACCTGCACACAATTCATTCATGCAGCATGTCAGTCACATGCAACACACCCACAAATGGGACATCATTATTTTTGTAGATGGCACATGCATTTTAGCATTCTCAGAAAAAAAACATCAGGTCCCACATGTAATAACTCAGTTGTGATCTTACTTGAAGTGAAGTTCCTTGAAAGTGAAGTGAGTCTCCACTATACCAGTGGTCTTGACTCGGGTTCGGAGCACATCCTGCTGTGTGGGGATGTAATCTGCTTTGGCTATCCTTTCCAGGTCATTCAGGTAACTAGACAAAAGAGAAAAACACTTTTTTAAAGCTACAATCTACTTCTAATCTAATCTACTATAGAATTACACAAAACAGAAGAACAGCTTTAGCTAAATTTACACCATTAGGTTGTGGTGCATGTCATAACTTTGGTAGAACAATACATAAATAAACTGCATGCACAAGGCTTAGCAGAATGTTTTTGTGAGAGCATCTATATTGTAGACCGGGGTTTATTATTATTATTATGTTGGAATGGAAGTAGTGTGAGGAACAAAACAGTGTCACAATGACATATCAAAGAAAAAACTGTGCGTTCTTTTCTTCAAGAGTCCTCAACTTCTAACAATCTGCTGCAACACTCTTTTTTTTCACCCATCCCTGTTTAGTGACAGACTGTTGGTCAGTAGGGGAGTGTGGCAGCCATCTTCACCATGCTTGACAAACGCTGCCCTAATTACACAACCAGCAAATCTGCGTCCAAGGCTAGCTGAGAGCTCTAGAGGCCTGGCCAACCAAGGCCTCACAGACCTTTACCACATTCCACAATAAACTATTTTCTCACCCACATCTCACAGGTTTTTAGACAAAGTATGTACAAGTATATTTTTCACTGCGTGTTTTAGTAGAGCAAAGCAATCATGCAGGAGCATCATCATTATGATTTCTCCTAATTTCAAATTTTAGACTTTAATATTGTAACTCGTCTGCCTTTGGAAATACTAAAGTACCAAACCCAGAGAGCGACAAGCAACCATTAAATGAAAGTTATTGAGCAATGTTTTGGTTTCTATTGCTCCTTAGGGACATGTGGGAGAGTTTTGACTGCCTAGTATGAGACACAATGAGACTACTCGATTAGATCCATCTTCAATGACAGAAATATTAACCTGCCCTTATGAGACTATTTGATTCTGACAAATTAATCTACACAGCCACCAAGCAAGAGTAAACAAACAAACCGCCTTTTCACTCTTTTGAGCAGGTGCACATTTATTTTTAATGCATTGGCAATGCATTAAGCAGGTGAGGAAATATGCTGTTATGTTATTTTTACTTTATTTTCTAGTCTGAATAACAAGCAGCTTGACATACAGACAGCAAAAAAGACCACATATGCTGTGTATTTTCCCATAAGGCTGCATTTACATTTATATTGGAGAAAAAAAAATATTTGATGTATGTAGAAGCAGGCTATAAATTGATTGACACATTGACTGATACAGTGCATTTAGGGCTACATATTACAGAAGGCAGGAGCGTATTTGGAATAAAAGATCCCATCAAGTCAGCCGTGACTATGTCAAAGTGAAAGTTCCAGCGACCTAAGAGGAATCACAACACTATGGAGTCCCGACTTACTATGCAGCAGAATCATTGAGCTGGTATTCACGCGACCGTGCAAAGCAGTTTTGTATGCCGCTGTCAGCCCACAATCGCCTGATCACGTTGGACAAATCATCAGGGAGAAGGCCCTGTTCCTCAGCAGCTGCAGACAGGGCAAAGAGTTGTTGGGCATCGTCCTGTGAGAGTGACAGAGAACATAACATGAGACAGAAAGATTAGTAAATAATAAAATAATAAGCTAAGCAGAGTTGATTTTAATTACAAAAATAACAGGGTATCTTCTAACAGACCACTATTCAAATTCACATTCATTCATTCGGGACATTGAGGGATAATGTTTCTGTATGCCTTTTGTTTTGCAACAAACTTTCAACCAACCTTCAAGTTTATTACCCAGAGAAAGAACAAAGAAAGTCCAAGGAAATTGTGTGTATTATTCAGGCCATAGTATTGCAGGTCTGCTACCGGAAGCAAGAAGCAATTGCCCAAAAGAAATATAACTTACAAGGAAATACAATAAGCGTATATGCAATTTGTAATTAACTTGTTTTGGCTGACTGATGGTTATTTGTTCCTTGGATCAATGACAACTACACAGTTAAATTAGGTTTTTGTATCGAGTTGTTCTCTTCAAAGTATTTTGTTGCAGTTTGCTCCAGGGTTATAGCCACGGAGACCTCAATTAATTTTCTGACGTTTTCTGCACAAACCAAAAAGTAACAATTTGAAAAATATGCTAGTGTGGCATCTGCAGACTCCATATATGGGCAGGGTAGTGCACCAACTACTGCATGTAGGAGTAAAGACTATAGTCAAATACACAAAACCATTTGACCGAGTAACTCTGTATGTCTTTTTAAATTACAGTTACTACACCTACTTAAATGTTAGCAAGTCTTACCATTCTGCAAGCGTCACTGTATTCAATCTTGAGGCTACCCATAGCTTTAACAATGGCCATAATCGACTGGATGGTATTACTGTACACCACAGCTCGGTACTGCTTACACTCATCTTCTGAGTATCCATCTTCATGGATGATCCTTATGACATTAGCATAAATAGAAGTTAGCATATACAATCACAAGTGTATTTCCTGTCTTCAGATCCAGTCATGCAGATTTCATGAGGCTGCAGGAGGAAGTGCAGTGAGGGCAAATTGAGACAAGCTCACACTCAAAAGCTGCCTGCTGCTTTTACAGAGAGAGTGCGAGAATGCAAAGAAAATTCATATTTGTAATTCTACAAAAAAGGGGCTGTTTGCTTTTAATGTTTGAGGCAAGGTTTAAAAAAAGATGCACAACACACTTTAATGTGTAATGTTGTACAAATCAATATGTTGCATGTGTGTAAGATAGATTTACACACATTTAGTGAGTTTATAACCTGGTTTGAAAAATAAATAAATGACAGACTGTTTTAACATCATAAAAAATGGATTCACTGTCTGGCTAGCCCAGAGGAATGTGAATAATTAAGCCATGTATGGTCTTGTGTCTGTTCCGATTGGTGCACACAAGCATTAAACATGTGAATACTATACTGTAGCCCAAACCAAATCTGATGCCACAGTAGTAAATGACAAAAATGAAGAGGAGCTACACTAGATATAAAACTAAATTCTGATTGATATCATCTGGATTTCTAAT
This sequence comes from Perccottus glenii, assembly GCA_024416835.2. Classification (NCBI taxonomy): domain Eukaryota; kingdom Metazoa; phylum Chordata; class Actinopteri; order Gobiiformes; family Odontobutidae; genus Perccottus; species Perccottus glenii. The sequence continues at coordinate 45,790,661 of CM044546.2, forward strand.
CAAATGTATTGTTGTAATGGCTTACTTCATCTGCTTGACAATGGTACTCTTCCCAGACTCCCCTGCACCTGTTGAAAGATATATACAGTTATTGAGAGACCCCTGAAGCGGTTGTTTCTGAGAGAATAGAATAAACAAAACCTGGTACTTTTAAACATTTGCATAAGGAACACCTCGTTTGGTCTTTTCCACATTTAGAGCAATCAACTGTAACCGCTTCCAGTGAATTAAAAATAGAAAAATGAAATGTCTTAAATAATTGAAGTTGGAAAGCATTAGCATTGACGCAAAAAAAAAAACTAAACTTTGAGAACCTTAAAAAGAGAGTGACCTGCAGCACTTTCCTTGTGTCTGAGGCCCACACCATCCTGTATGTCCTTATACCACACCACCTGATCCCCCCCCTGCCAGTAAACATTAGCCTGTCCCATGGCTGTGCAAGCGCCAGGGAGCAGCATCATGCTCCTCATGCTGTCAGCTTGCATCACATTCACTTGAAAGCATGCAGCGCAGGAGATGGGTGTAAGAGCTGGGACTGAGCCTGCTTTTAAACTAGCTGCCAATCATGTTCTGCTGCAGGACAACAACACTAAACTGGACAAACAGTAAGTCGAAGACAGCACAAGAATGACTTTGTGATTCCATAACAGAATGATAGTATACAAATTATTATATTACCACTTCAGTGGTTGTTAATATACTGTACTCACTGCAGTATTTTTTATTTATGTATAGAATAATCTGAAAAGCCTATTATGTAACTTCTCTTGTTGCCAGTAAGACAATGTTTTTTTCAGAACCACCATCTAGTGGAACACTCTCTCTTTGTAAAGAAAACCATTAGCCTAAAATCAGGAACAGTAATTTGTATTACTGTATAAAAATGTCCCAATTAAAAAAAAAAAAAAGTGGGCAATGATAGTGGAACATGAGCCTCTCTGTCGCCAACATGTGTGCGAAGGTCACCTTCCTGCCTCCAGAATAAAACTCATCCATTAATATTTCAAGCCTAAAGGGACATGGACACTATGGACCACAATGAAAAAGTATTTTAGGAGAAGTAGACCAATGAATAATGCTCCAACATAACACAGGTTATTATTGGGAAATGCTCAAAAACAAGCACTTATGACATTCAACTCTCAACCATACCTTTAATAAATTACACTGGCTGAGGTTGGCTAAACCGGCACTGTATTTAGATTTAGATTAGTGCAAGCCCACTTTAACCCAAAAGTCACTAAAGGGGATTTTCAGATATATGGCTTGATAATTTTTTTTTTTTTACATTTTTGTCTGTATACAAAAAAAAAAAAAAAAGGAATAGGCAACGCGTGTGTTAATTTTCTATTATTTGACAGTTAATCAATCAGCTCCCCAAATCCTAAACTGGGTTACCAAATTAAACAATTAATGCCAACAAACTGCTGCATGTAAATTTATCCCACTGGGGCCATCAAGTTGTTGTTTCACCGCAGATGCTGTTGAGTGTCAAAACAGATCTTAATTATGGGACAACAGAGTGCAGATGCAGGATATTGACACAGTTGTATGTGAGCACACACACACACACGCGCACACAAAATAAGTGTAACATTGATTTTCCTTAACAGTGTCAATTTGTGCTTAAATATTTCAAAGCCATTTGAGTGATCACAGACCCAGCCAAGAAAATCAAACATTACGCAGATATGAGGCTTCGAGATGCTGCGAGTGCACTGCATTGGACAGATGTATCTACCTACGTGAAGCTTCCTGCTTTCTCAGAGTGGAGCCATCACTGCAGACTCATCAATGCTACAAAGACCCCTCTGTGCATTCCTGGCACTGGTAGAGAAAGGCTCTTTTTATTTAGTGTTGTACCAGCATTCTCTGAAACAGACTCAGAATCACTTCTGAGACAAGACACATCACCCCCCGCTTTCTGCTTCCTCAACCACAACTAGTTATATCTGCTTCCCACTTGGATTTCATTGAGCTCCAGAACAAACAAAACACACCAACATGATTTGTAGCATGAGGAACACAAGAGGCCCAGCAGTTTTTCTATGAAAAAAAGAAGAAGAAAAAAAAAATAGCAAATGCACCGTTAATCTCGCAGTCCCACTCACATTAATGACAAGTTGGCTCAGGCTCAAGTCACCCACGGCTGATGACACAAAGTCTCCATTCAGGCTGTCATCAGATATTCAGAACTGGATAAACACACACCACACACACTATTTTTCAACAAGTCTTACCTGTCAATTAGCACCAACAATACTGAGGACTATACGTAGTCATACTTGACTGCTTGAATCAACATGACTTATTTATGTCAAGTCTGGATGTATTAATGGTAAGAGGCAATGTTTTTTTTAATTATTTTTTTTTTGTTTGTTTTAAAAAATACAATAAGTGTTTTCTAAAAAAAAAAAAATATCTAGACTGTTTTAATTTAGATACAGTGAAAACTCCAATGTGCAAATGCAGTTGCTGTATTTTGGCTTTACTTGCCCACTGGGTTTAGAAGGCAGCAGCACATAAACTTGTAGTACAATAAGATCAAGAGAGCAAAGCCAAAACAGAAGTAATTTTCCTTTGGGGTCACAATGCAGCAAATTGTGAGATTTTAGACATGAGACATTGTGACACATTTTAGTTTGAATCCAACAGGAAAACTTAAGGAACAGACAGTCATACCATCTGTTAATAATCCTCCGCAACATTTAAAATTGGGCTAAGAATCACAGTGTGACAATCCAGACGCAGACATATACAGTATTTGCTATATATTTTGCCATCTTGTGCTTGCTAGTCTCTGCTAGCACCATGAGGCGTGGTGGTCTCAAAACAAGGTCTGAACTGTGTGTAAACTCTCCACTTGGCACAGAGCCATGAAGAGTAGAGTACAAGTTTACCAAAAGCTTTCCTCGCGTAAAAAATACTACTCTAAACTACACTACAAATACTGCACACGCTCCAAGAAAAAAACGTTTGTTTTCAGCGCAGTTATGCTCATTCAACAGCCTTGTGAATGAGGCCAATTAAAAAGCGCCGCTTAACCATGTAACACAAACGAGTACGGCTTAACATGATGCGAGTATAGAAGAAGAACAATACTATAGGTGAGTATTATTGTGTCTTTATTCCACTTTGAAATCAAATCAGGCTGTATGTAGGCAGAACCAGTAACCATGGTTATATGAGGTTTAGACAAATGTAAAAGCATTTTACAAAACATGAAATAATACCAGTAAAATAAACTAAAATGGAAAAACAAAACTTCAGAGGTCCTGAATCCGATGCACAAAACCCCTGCTGTACAGTTTATCTACTGCTCCTCTCAGCTCTGGAGACAGCTGTCCCTCCTGCCCCGTTCTCAGCGCCCCAGTTCCTGGGAGAAAGTTTGCCAATTGTCCCAGCTGGTTTCCCATAAAGACCCAAAATGTACAGCAGGGCCAGGGAGCAGCCACAAGTTTGCCGAGAGCCACCGAGAGCACAGTTTTCTTTTGCTCTTGGTGTAGCAACCAAAGCTAACTGAAGCTACATATCACAATATCAAGACAAAAATACATTGACCGGTACGCACACAGACTTATGTATCAATCCCGTCTGTGGGAGTAAACAGTGTTTGTTGAATACACGTTTAAATGCATTAAATGTGTTTTTAAAACAGACAATTTGCCCATTTGCCCAGAGAGCTTTTCTCGCCCTGGCTTCCCCAGTCTCGTCCTGAGACTCTTCATGCTCGAGGTTAGACTCTGGCTCAAATGTGTAATCCACGGTTTAATTGGTGAGGTGCTTTCCAAACAAGAAGCTTCAAAATCCTGAAAAAACAAACTGTAGTTTTGTATGCGAGGCGCTACACGGTAAAAAACTACACAATACTGATATGCTTTAGAGGAAATGGGGGCGGGACATGAAGTGCTTTGTTCAGTTAAGGGCCAGCGTCCAAAACCAAGCATTTCAGAGGAGTGCTTTAGAGAGGGTTTTCCAGGGTCTTGTATAACCTAAACCACGAGACATTTTGATTGACACTTCAAAAAGGGAGCACAAGAAACTGTGGTATTAATTGAAAAAAAAAAAAAGGCATTCAATGTCTTCTTTAATGATTGTTGCTAAAGTCTTGAAGTCAACTTCCCAACCCACAGAAGACCACTTTAACAAACCTCCCACTACCTTCCCTAAATGCAAACACTTATTAACATGCCAAGAATACAGCATTTAAGAATAAGAAAAAAACAGCATAAATTAGAGTGGCCTGCCCCATGTGCTTTTTTGTGCAGGCTTCTGTCTGGTCCCTTGCAAATATAACAGTGAATCAAAATCACTGACAGACAGCCATTTTCAAAAGAAAAAAAAATAATCACAAAATGGACCGTAAAAAGAAAAAGTAATTTGTATGTAGTGAATCTAATTGCTGCTACATACACCTAAACTTTACAAAACATTAGTGGAACACGTTGTAGAAATGCTATAGATGCTAACCATGTTATATTAGTCCGATATTATGCAATAAAAACAACTCTGTAAAAGTACACATCATCCCAGCGCTAGCACCAGGCAACAAAACTGAAGAACTGAAGCTATAACAAAAAAGATTAGTAGGAAAAAAAAGTACCACCTGTGCTTGGACATCCACCTTTAGCAGCCATTTTAATGTAGCCAGCCCCAACCTGCAATTCTTTGGCAGCCTTCTTTTTAGATCAAATGCTTTAATTGGACTGGCTATCTTGTACAAATTTTACTTGTTGGGAAAGTGAGTGGGGCCCCTCTTTGACTGGTGCCTGCTCTTTTACAAAATAAGTCTGACCTGAAAGAAGGCAATTTGCTGATAAGAGCAATTTTCTTCAGTAATGGTGAAATGGTGACAATTCCTGAAATGACAAGCACACACAAGTACAGACACATTTCTTCTGCTCTATAATCGCCATCAGTGTAATCATATCTTTATGCTGTGAAGTTATTGCGCAAGGAAACACAACACATCCCAGGATAAGGCAGCGTCATGGGAATCCTATTGTCCGAGGGCCTGCTGTGTGGAGATGAGTCACTCTCCCAGCTGTGACATGATTCCTCCCGCGTTGTCATCCTGGCCTGGGTCCCCACCCCCTTGTGTCCCGACTGCTCCCACTGAACTCGTTCTTACTGCCATTTAAAAAGGTTACAATCTCAAATCTCTAGGCACTGATGACACTGGGCAGAATACACAACAATGCTACTAGCGTGTGGTGCTATTTAAAGCATCAGCACAGTATAGTTTCACTACAAGACAATTATGACCATCTACATACAGAAAGCACAAAAATATGCATGTCCCTACATGTTTGTGCTTACTGTCTTGCATTTTAGGGTTAGCACTTTGATTTCATTGCATCTTGGTTTGACCGATTATTTTTTAGTCATTTAGCTGACGCTTTAATCCAAAGCGACTCACATTAAGCTTCCATTCACCAGTGTTACAGCTGGAACACCACTGTAGGCAAGGGGGGTGAAAGCGGGAATCGAACTGCCAACCTTTTGGTTATAGGACGACCACTCTACCACTGAGCCACTGCGCCCGATTATTAAATAGATTATTGTAAAAAACACAGTTTATCACACATTACAGTGAGGTGGTGGATATTTTAATACACTTCAAATTGATAAAAGGAGGTTGTGTTTTTGCAGTTTTGTGTAGGCTTGTTATTGGTCAGTTTTCAAAATACTAACAGATGAGTCAATTTTATGTGTTCAGTATTTTTCAAGCAACGACAGAATGTAGCACAGATATCCTAAATCTGCAAATGAACTAATATGCACCAATAACGCAGGGGTTTGAAGACTCGTGTCACTAAATTAGACTAGTTTCATTCAGTTGCAGTGCACTGCCCTAACATGCTATTATGTTTAATCTGATCGAAACTGAGACTTGCGATGACCATTTTGACAGTCTATAAATAATTCCCTGCAGAATAATTTCCAACACGCAGCTTTAACCAACAGATTTCTGCTAACCAGAATCCGCAGCACAGGACAGTCAGCAATTTCTTTTTACAAAACATGGAGATCAATGGAGGAATAATACATAACTGGAAACAGTAAATTATCGCCTGAAGTAGAAAAGTAGATCATTTGCATCATAGGGGGCTGGAGGCTTTCTGCTTAGCTCTGCAGAGTAGGTGCACTGCACACTAGCATTTTTTAACTGCTCAAATGCAGGGTCGAAGGGTCATGTGACCTGCATCTATACATCCCACATATACATTTTAAATGGCAGTGAAGCATCCAATATATAAAAAAATAATACATTCAGTCCATCAGGCAGAGCCTTTAAGAGTCACATCATAAGCAGCTTTTTACACATACTACAGCACTTTGACCTTAGGAGCAGCCTGAACTAATGAGTAAAACTGAGAAAATGAAATGTGCATGCTTTAAGAGCCTTCTCAAATAACATCTGGGACAAAGGGGAAACCTAAGGAAGTCCTACTTTTAGCAAAACAACTAATCATAAACAAGACATTGTGTGTGGCTCTATATATTAATGTCCTCTCTTCATTATTGCCTCCTAATGACAGTGACATTACTTACTCCTCATCTATCACTATCAACTGCTTCATAACTCTTTATTGCAAGCATCTCATTCTCCTACCGCAATAACCCCCAACTCAGCAAACACCTCTTGCAGGAAATGCTATACTGTATAACATTTACCACATGATACAGTACTTGATGCTTCAAATTGATGTGTTTATAAAGCCTGGCACCTTTAAACTTATTTTGTCACCCTAAATGGATATTGTTTCCCAGAATATTGCATTAACACTCAATCTGTATATTGTGTACATGTTTTGAGAATAAGGACCATTGCATGCTACTTTTTAGAATTCTGTGAGTGTAATATTCCCAATAAAACTAGCACATGAAAAGGAAGGAGATCTCCACAAATGTAGAAGGAGTATTTGGCTGGTTTGGAATTTCTTACAATCTTGAAGATCCAAAAAGGATTACAGCTCTAATCCCGTAGGTGTGACCTGCATATGAAGCAAAAAAAGACTGAGCCATGAGAATAATGTGGAAATACCTGGAGGAATATCTCTTCTGTCTTTTGACACTGATCTAGTTGGCAAAATCCTTTCAAGGATAAAACCTTAGGCAGGAAACTAATGAACGAGTTCACACGAAGACACTAATCTCAAATTTGGACTTAGACAGTTTTCTGAAATTACCATTTTGGGATTTTTTTGTACTTCTGGCAAACAATCTATGTATTGTAATAAGGTTCATTTGAATCAGAAGTGCTGATTCAACAGTGGGTGACGGCTCACTGGATGTATTACATATCACAATACAACAAACAACCATCACTCCAGGAGGAAATCAATATTCCCTCAGCTACTACAGACCCTATTAATTACACTAATTAGAAGATTGACAACACCGTATGGATGTAGGGAAATGGGAAAAATTCAAAAGAGGAAAGACAAATTTTTAGTTGCCACAGAAATATTCTTCTCTATTCATTTGTTATTTATTTTAAAACCTGCTCCTGTGCAGAGCCTGGTAGTAATTTAATTTCTAATCAGCTGTGGATTTGTAGAAAGAAAAAGTAGCATGAGGACAAACACACCAAGGACAGATGGACACATCTTCTGTTCAGCTCTAGACAGGGATCTCACATCCTTCAAAACTGCTGCAGCTGATGTTTTCTTGGCAGTTCTACACCTCCTCCCTCACTTCCCTATCTTTCTGCACAGACTGTCAGTATGTCAGCTCATATACGCTCTACTCACAAGCACAAACGCACAAGACACCACACTGCAGTTTACTGCGACCAATTAACTCAATTCAGAGTGCAGATCCAAGCATAATTGTTCAAGACAATCGTGTCTACTCAAAAAGTACAGGTAAAATAAGTCGTTTTATAAAACAATTGAAACACAAGTAGGGATTGTGATGCATTTACTGTAGCTGAGGATGTGTCGGGGCTGCCCAAAATCAGTTTACTAATGACTTCCTGATGAGCCACTTCCTTCAGGAAATCATCTCTGAGTGTCGCTCCAAAGACAAGGTCTGACCTAAAAGAGTTATAGTGAAATGAGGGCCAACCTTGCGTGTGCAGGGACTGAAACAGTTGCTATGGTTACAGCACTACATTGCCTCAGCAAAACTAAAATTACAAACATTTGAGTGGGCCAAGGCTAAAAACAATTATACTCCAAAAGCGCAGACCCATTCAGTAAAAAGCTTCTACTGAATGTACTTTTAACTGAAAGACACACATGGCTGCTACATTTACAAACTATTTTCTTATTACAAGTGTGTCAGTAATACTAATAAAGGATGGATATTAAAATGAGGACTTGTTAATAACAAAAATAAACATTTCAACCCGATATCTCCTCATTCATTGTAATGAATACAGACGAAAATCTTCTACCTGCTATTTTAAAAAAAAGACACATGCTCTACAAGTACAAGACAATATTGACTGATCATCCAGGAGTGGCTCATCCCTTCAGCTAAGAGCTTAACTTGTCCATTTATGCTGGAGTGCAGGGACTGTATGTGATTCCATCAGACACAGCAGGAGTTTGATAAAACAACAAGCAGCTTTTTAAAATTGTGGAACTATAACATAGGCATGTCACAGATTCATACATTCCAACTTAAGGCCTGTAGCATTAGATGAAAACTGGATTTTGCCAAGAACTAAATTTGGCAGGTTCAAAAGAAAAATGCATCTGTAATAATAAATAAAATGTAAATCAAATAGAGTATAGGGGTAAAGTACTAAATGAGTTTGTGTTGTATTATTGTAAAAATAAATATTTGTTATCATTAGCTTAGCAATGTGTATAGATTGTTTTAAACATTTGTGTTGGAAAGTGACAGATAAATGAACAAACTGATATTGAGGTCACATCTGCTTGATATCCTTGAAAAGGTAATTTTATCACTGGCAAGAAATCAGGTAGCTTATTATTCCTTCCTGAGTATTCAAGAAACTCCAACTGGTTAAAATGAGTAAGTGTCAGGTTTCCTGCTGTTCGATGTCTTTGGTCAAAAGAAAACACACTTGTTAATCATTAAAATGTGATGTTTGTTTGGATCCTGCTGGGTTGGGAGAATAGAGACTAAAATGTGTAATTTTGTATTAGTGCTACCATGACAACTTAACCGAAGATCAATGGGGGGCATGCGGGTGACATACTGTGCTAGCCGCTGAATCTTTAAACAAAATGTTAAATGTCTAGCATCATGAGGCAATCTTGTCACCATATTGTGGACGTTTACTTAAACTAACCTACTTTTATTTATCATATCAGACACAAATTTGTAGTTTACTTGTTTTCGCCATTGTGTCTGTGAAATTACTCGCATTCATCAGTTCAACCTCCTTACTGTGTCTATTGTATTGATATTTGCACATCTCACCAGCTCCGTTCTTTTTTTATGTATCGAGACAGGTGAGTGTTACCATTCAGAGCACGAGAAGGATATTCCATGAATGTTAATTAGAAAAGTCAACCTTACAGTCCAGTTCTAACTTGTGTTAGCGTAAACAGGAGTCAAAGGTGACTATCACCTTAGACATTCCTTTAACTCCCAAAGAACAGAAGCTACCTATGAAGCATAGATATTTCGCCTCAGTTTGACAGGGCCTAGGGGATAGACGTTTAGGTTAAAATAAATTAAATCATCATATCATAACAAACTGGTGTTTTTATGCAAACCACAATTTAATCATTTTTTTAATATATTTTTATATATATATTTTTTTTTTATATATATATATATTTTTTTTTTTATATATTTTTATATATATATATCATTTCTGGTCACTGATATGATAAAACAATATAGGGGCAGTTGTAAGATGAGTGCTTTCCCATTTAAATAGTGATTAAAAGAGCTCTGATCTATCAGATTTTGGGCTGTAGTGACGATCTTAACAGAACAGAAAGGATTATCAAACTAACTCCACCAACAGGAGTCACTATACAAGTTAGTCTCTCGCTTTGATGACCCTACATTTTAGATTTAGATTTGACATTCTGTGGGCCAAGTTAAAGGTGATAGAGCTCAGAGGCAAATTAATGAGTCACCTTTTGAATGCTGCAGTAAGAAGCCTTCACTTGATCCACCGTGCACTAGAGATGATGATCATTAACGTTGCCCTCTGAAGTCAATTCTTTTCAAACACTTGCACAATCACTCCTCTGGACAAGTTATTAGTGTTAGATAATTGCTTCATCAAACGTTAACATGTATAAAGAGTGGAGTTCATTCTTTTTCCAGGGTTAGAGCTGTAGAAAACATCTCATCAGTTGCCACAATCTGACCCCATCATTTCCTGTAGCAGGAAAAGTAAATTATCTTTAAAACAAAATAATAATTAAAAAAAAGGAACAATTTAGGAAAAGCTATAATTTGTCTTTAGAGATGTGTTGTGGAAATGAACAGTAAATGTCAGCATTAGAGCATGTTCATAAGGAAGCATTTATCTTTGGTTAGATGTAGCCTTCAAACAGTCAAAAATGCAAAATGATAAATTTGTTCTGATCAGTTTTAGATTTGTTTTGTTAAGCCAGCTCTTTCAGCTCTGGAGACATTTATTTTATTATTTTTATGTAATAATATGGCACCTCATGTCTGTAGGCTCTTCACAGATACTTCAACAGCAAAATGTAAACTCCCAGTAAAGTAATACATCCACTATCAGATGACCGATACTGAAATCTGAAGGCAGTGCAGTGATAAAACACATGAACGTTTAAGTACCTCAAGAATTTACACTTCCCTAAGCCTGTCTTTGACTTTTTACCACTGAGAGAGGTTAAAAGGAGAAAGGATTGGTAAAATGGGAATGAGATAAAAGGATATCAGCCTGAATAATGCATAGGTCTGATAATAGAAATAGGATTAGAAAATGAAAAATGTGAAGGGATAGGCCATGTCGTCTGCATCTACCACGGATAAGGACTGTCAAAACACTTTAGAGAGGAGGTCTAGAAAGGTGTGTGTTTTTCTGATAAAAATATCCATCTACTACATTATTACATTATAACTTCAAAACATGCAGATAATCACGACTGCAACAACTGCCTCAAGGAGAAGAGGTCCTCTCGGTGCAGAATATCCCACCAAGGCCTGAGGTTTTCACTGCTCAAAGCACATACATATGTGCAGCAGTAGAAGAACCAATGGAAATGTTGAAATGCACTCAGTATTAGACTTAAAAGATTTTGTAGTGAGTCTGATACATTTATTCCTTGATCTTTCAAACTACACAATAACCAATTCCTTCAATAATCTTCCAAGATATCAATTAAAAAGAAATGAATAAAAGGAAGACACATTGTGCATGTGACATGCTTCTGCAAAACAGCACAGGCATTCTCACTTCCACAAACACTTACAGGAAGTCACAAAACCACTATTCTATACCATTCAGGAAATCTTCACACGTCAGTGAATGGCCTGCCTTATATGGACATATTTGGTAACACTGGCACATGTTCAACCTAAGAATTACATCTGTGAAATAAAAAGTGTGCAAACAATGCACTCTTTGGAGTTCATTATATATTTCATGTGTATCCTCCACAGACTTAGCTGGTTCAGCAAAAAAACATGTGTTTAAAAAAGGTTTTGTGGCTTTGCCTCGAGACATGACTAACAGTACACTGTATACTTTCTCAGTTTGTGGCCAGTTGTGAAGCTGTCATCTTGTAGATGGACAGTCTCAATCAGAGCTTCTCTCTGTGTCATGAAGTGAGTCATGTCTGTGCAGCACTATTATTATGACCACGCGCCTCAGGCAGGAATTAGTAATAAGCTCCACAGAGGGCCCATTAAGACCCAGAGGTTCAGAGGAGAATTTAGGGGTGAACGTGTAAAAGACAATAATGTTCTTTTCATTTTTAATATGTTTGTTATTGCAGCAGCGAGTGGAAATAGCTCCACTAATGTTACTTTACTTCTCAGGCAGCTCTCCGGCAGGCAAAACAGATTACACTTTGCAATGTGGTCATATTGCTTTGCATTTAAAAGTGTTCACATTACACTCCTTTGCAGTTAGGACTTGAAACCCACCGAATAAAACAGCTTCCGCCTTCAACACACTTCCTGAGCATCGAGAAGGCGCACAACCAACCTAGTTGCACTAGCCTCTATTTTAAAAATGAATGAAAGCATCTAATCAAAGATGAAAGATTTCACGATGACCTGGATGACTGAGAACCTTCACAGACACCTGGACATTAATGTTACCATGAGCCACTTTCCCAATTGCATCATAGATTTATAAAAGTTTGTCCCCGTTTGTGACCATTATACAAACATCCCATAGTCCATAATTAAAAGCCCTTCATACACCAATATTTCTTGGGATGTAAAAATGGAAAGCATGAAAGTAGTCACCATCGAATGAACCAAAGGCAAAAACTTCTTACTGCATTCATAAATTGATCCAAAAAAGAAAACACCACTTTAATAAAGTGTCTTCTCCAATCGAGACCACCATATAATCTTCTGTATTATGTAAAGTCGTAAAGAAAACTTCTTTACAGGTTGAGTTATAAATTGAATGATTTGTAACTCTAGCCAAAATACAATAAAGAGAAGCTTGTTTTTATCTCTTCAGTAGTTGAGCCAAGAAACATTGTTACATAAAAGGCATCCACTGCCTGTCAAAAATCTCCCCATTATCAGCTCAAAGCTTAGAAATTTAATCCATATAAAAACTAAATTTAAAACATGACGTTGATTTAGAAATCTTGAGTTAGATTGCATAAAGCCTCAGAATAGTGTCAGGCTAACTTGCTGAAATTAGTGTTGTACTGTAGATGTGCACGTGTTTTCAATATAAAGCATTATCAGGCAGTGAAGGAGAACTGAGTGCATGAGTCAAGCTTAGGTTAGGTTTAAAACTATAATGATAAGTTAGTTTAATTATAATTTCTTCAAGCAGATTAACAGGTGCACATATAAAGAAGCGCACTTCCTGTGGTCTCCACCCCCCCTCTCTCTCACTTTATGATTTTGTACCGAAGGTCTTATTAGTTCAAGTTAGTTCATTTTTCACAGAAACTATTGTTGAACAAGCAGTGGCACAATTTAAGCTGCTGTGCTATTGCAATTACAATACCATATATATATATATATATATAAAAATAAATAAAATAAAAATCCCAGATTTTTACTCTATTTTAACCCTCTTCTCTCAGCACAGGGCAGGTTTCAGAGCCTATGAATACCCCAGATAGTGATTAATTGAAACCCTGTAAGTGGAAAGAATAAAGAGCGTGACACCAGCAGCGACAAACTTTTGAAGATGATGACTCCACAGGAGAATTTCTTTTGCAATCACTAAAAATAAATGTGAATTAATTATTTGGATTCTTTTAGTAGCAGATGATTAAGTGAGTCTGAGAGCAAAAAAAGTCACTTTCTGATTGTAGGTCATCACCAGTGAACACATCATCCCACTGCTCCTCAGCACTTAGCTACATCCTCTGCTCTATTAAGAGCTTGTCACAGCAGGATGACACCCACCCCTACCACACCGATCTCTGCATGTTCCCCTTAGCACACAGCAAGGCCCCCTCTTCTAGTTTAAATTGTATTCAGTCAGGTTGTAAGATGAACAGATTAAAAAAAATAAAATAAAATCAGAAAGACATTTCAAGAACAAGATGATGGCAAACAAAGCCGGCTGAGTTGGATGAGAAGAGAAGTGAGAATGTAGTGAGTGGGAGGGTTGTGTGTGAAGGAGGAAGAAGGAAGAGACAGTGTGTTTTTAAAGTGGCAGGTTTTCTCAAGTGAAGAACCATTTTAATAATATACTTGTATGCTTCCTTGTCCAAAAACAACAGTTGCACTTTGTTTTTCTATCTGACACGAGTCTACTGTGTATTTGTGAGTACTGCTGCAGTGTAACCCTGTTAATGTTTAGTTTTGGTGTGACAGTTTGATCCTGTGAATCTGTCTGGGCACAATGCCAGCTGTGAGAGCTCTGAATGAGAAGCTGTGCAGCATGTTGACAAGATGATATCTGACCAAGTAATATAGACTCTCGTGTTAGCTAATTAATAACACGGTTACAGGCCGTTTTAGGGCACTTGGGAATCTTAATTATAGCGTTGGCTTTCCTCCTATGAGGCAGCAGCTAATGTGACTTGTAACATCAGTAAAAACTTAAACACTGCATTTACATGGGCTGTTCCCAAATCATTCTGCAAGAGAGGTACCATACAGTCAATTCAACACAACACAGTGCTTGGCAAAGGAGGGGAGACATGCATATTTTACTGTCGTATTGGTCAATGACAAATAAGAAATTGTAATTATTTTCAATTAACTACTGTGTGTGTATAAAGTAAAAGAATAGCATCATATTTTGACCTAAGTCCATTTCTCTAGTAAGAACACTATTCAGTAAATGAGGTCAAGTAGAGACGTATAGATATGCTCAGTCAGTTCTGTGGCTTATTCACTGTTGTCCACTCTCAATATTTGGGGCCATGTGACCAATCAGGGAGGAATACAAGGTGGGGCCAACATAGTCACAAACTAAACCTTTAGGGCAGTGATGTGGTGTTAAAGACCACTCTACTAAACTTGTAGTTTGAATCAAATTCACGCACAAACACATTGCAGCACACCTCTATAGACCAATGAAGACGAATTTCAGTCTGGTGTTTGCACTTATGGTTGAGTTTTAGTGTATGACAAAATGGGGTACCTACCTAGTAAAAGCAACTTGACCTCTCTGGCCGCCTTCTCGCCGTCCTCTCGGAGGTTTTTGTCAATCATTTTTGATCTCTCCGCGGCGGCCTTATCTTCGGCGCTCACTGTACAACCCATGGTTCCTTCAAACGCAGAAGCAAGGCTGCAGAGCTAATGGGTCTCAGTGTGCCAAACTGCCACACAGCCAATGCCCAGTTAAACAGATGGAGCCGCTTCCCTTTGCAATTGAGGGAAATAACCGATTTTAATAGAGTTGTTGTTGCTCACGAGAAGAAGTCACTCTTCCTGTTCAGCTCGAAGCTAAAAACGATGCGTCCGGATCATTGGGGATTTTTTTTATTGCAGGTCCTGTTTGTTATTGCTCGTCCATTTCGACACGCTCCCAGCGATGCGTGCGTCCTGCATCCATTCACACAGTCAAATGCCAATGCGCGCTGCTACAGCACTCACACACTTGCCTCGGCCTGCTCTTTCGTCTGCGACAGTCCTCCTTAATCATCTACACTTTCGCTTCTTCAGCTCAATTGAAAGTCCTCGACCAGGATCAGGGACGTAACTCGGACAAACTGTCGCGATAGTCCAATTAGAGCAGGTGAGCTCCTCGTCGTACCTTGTGTGGAACCAATTAGAGGGGAAGCAAGTGAGGCGTGATTTTGAGAGCAGCGTGGTGGCGTGCAGACTGCAGTTGGCGCTGTGCCATCATCGTCGTTATGGTTCCTTTAACAGTCCTACGCGTGCACCAGGACAGCGTCAGGGCTGGACTGTGCAGCAGCAGGCCTCTGGGTTTACAGGAGTGCAGGACACTGTCAAGATGCCATGTGTTTATCTAATACCTATATCACGTAATTAGGCCGATGAAAGAAGAGGTGCACAGCGCCTCCACCTGGAGATTATTAGGAATATTTAGTCATTTTAATCAGAAATGTTACTACTGCTACTCAAGTTTACAAAAACCCACAAGCATTAAAGATTATTATCCTATTAGGAGACCTAAAGATCTAACCTATTGACAAATCTAATGTCCTTTTGGGGATGAATTGTGTTTTTGTCTGAAACAATGTAGACTGATAATATCTAAACTATACCTAGGGCTTATGTGTCACTGTTGACAAAACATGGACATTAGTCCGAGGCTATAATGACCACACGTTCAGTTTTTGTGTTAACACACTGAGGCCTTGACAGATAACGCACACACTTCCAGGAGGCTGCTTATTCAATTCACAATAGATAGACAGTAGGCCTCATGTAAAAAGATCTATAATTATTTATTGCCAAACTAAGTATGTCCCTGCTATTGACACTTTACATGGTACAGTAAATATGCATTAAAAATAACAAAAAGTTTACATTTACAATATTTTATATATAAAGCCATCAAATTACATTTACTGTTATTTCATTCTCATATAACATGTATGTCCCAAAAAACAGCCGTACTCAAATAATACATTGATTAGAGGTGTATTTTTAAGTGGCACTCTTGTGGCAGTTGTTGCTCAGTTAAAGGTATTTGAAGCAGTAGGTAGTCAGTTGTTATTTTGGCATGAGCTCCTCAAGTGAACTTCTTTCAACATGTCAAAACAAGACCTTTCATTTTGACAAATCACCACAAACATGGAAAAGGCAAGGGACAGAGTTCCTGTTGAAACACTTAGATCAAATCTACAAAACAAACGTAAAACAGAGTAGTAATACATAAATAATGTAAAGAGGTTTTCTGAAGCCTACGAGTTCTGAGATAATACAAAACAATTTTAGCTCCAAGCAGCTGTTATGTTATATAAGTTTTTTTTTGTTTGTTTATTTAACATATTCTTTGTATGTACTTTTTTTAACATGCAGAACATTAACCCATGACTAAATAGTAAATGTAGAGAACGCAAACTCAAATACTTAAGTCATTAGAAATCACAGTATACTTCAGATCATGTCAATTATCTTCGTAAAATGACCACACCCACCAGCAGGTTTGTTTTTGTAAATGTTATGTTTAGCACTTCTGAGAGGACCATTGCTAACACAACTACAGCTAAAAAAATATCTTTAGCTTTTTATAGTTGGACCTAAATCTATCTGACTTGTACAAAAGGTAAATATGGGAAACGCATTATTTTCACATGAAAAAAACATTGCATTATGAAATTTGTTGGGGGTTTGCACTGTTTGCATTGAGGTCGTGCTAAAACATGATCAGTCTAAAACACTTTCCACATATACCTAAAGCGAAAACAAAATCATGTAGTGTACTTACTAACTTCATCAAAAAGCAAAGTTTATAAATATAGCACTTTTGTAATTAAAAACAGATACAGTTGCTAAATAAATATACATTCCTGTCTTTAATATATGTCTGTGTCTTTAACCAAATTTGAAAAGGCACCAGTGTCTGAAGAAAGTAACCTAATCTTAGGCTGTAATTACAATGATATGTCAAAAGCCAAAAGAAACTAAAGCATTTTAAAATAACCGTTTGAGTTTTAACCTCCTTGGATAGTATTCTCCCATCTTGTTGAAAATAATATTTGTCAACTATAAGCTTTTTTTGTATCTCTATTCAAAACGCCCTCCTGTCCTCGGGTCAAAAGACAATCCTGTGGACTCTGTCTGTACAGTACCAGCTGCAGTTAACTGTGTGTAAATAGGGATCATAAGAAACATATCAACCATCATCACACTGACCCTGTTCTGTTCTTATTATTTATAAAACCAACATTGAATTATTATAATGATTTATAGACAATAATAAATCTGTTTTGAGAGTGTCAGAAAAAAACTGTCCGACACACTTTCTTAATATTTGTACTGTTACCAAACCCCTAAACTGTGCTTTGTAGTGTGTTCCCCTTGAGGTTATTTGAAGTGCTCCCTTTACAGTGACTATTTCTGTTTCCTTTCTTCTCTCCAGATCTTCACAAACTCTTTAGCAGGATCTAGTGACCCCCACCAGCATGACTGGCCCCTGTTGTCCAGTCAATGATGATGAAGCTCAGACTCATTACCATGAAAGAAACACCAAGTGCAGCAAAACAAGCGGCCTAGGGAGAAGAAAAAGCACAGATCCTGGTGTCTATAATTTACCTAAAAGCCACAGAAGGGTTTTAAATACATTTCAGTTTCAGTATTTACAACAAAAGTGAATCCATACCATTATCTTTGGAACAGATGTCATTGGTTCTTTTTCTTTAGGAACAATACGGATGTAGAATATAGCAGGGAAGATAAAAATGAGACAAGGAGCAGAAGTGGCACCTAAAAAAACAAATAAATGCCAAATGTGAGATTTCTATTGCTATACACACACTAAGAAATCAGTGTAAATGATGTTGAATGTTTGTTAGATGCATTAAAGCAACGTCCTTTGTCTCCCCGTTTCTTTTTCTTTCATCTCTGGCCTCTAACTTGTGAAATGTATCCTCCGTTTTGAGGATACATTGAAGAGTGAAAATAATATTGGGTTAGGCTGCCAGTGTGTTTACACATGAACACACTGTTTGTAAGTTTTGCCTCAAATGTTTGAGGTTAGGAAGTTTGAGATCTTAGTTTGTAAAACCGAGACAAAATACAAAACTTATAATCACAATCTATACAATAAAGTGTATCCTAATGAGTAGACAAACAAGTCAAAAATATAATGTAATGTCAACAGTGCGGTGCAATATACTCATATTAAACTTACCGATGACGCCAAAGATGCCCAGAATATTTGGGGCAAATATAACGAGCATGTTAATGAGGGTCAGCAAAGTGACAGCAATGCAAATGTGACGCAACCAGTTAAAAGACTTTGTGGGGAACAGCATCTGCAGAATGGCTCTCCGAACCTGTGGGATATACAGAGGGATATACTTAATGAATAAAACAACAGGAAGACAATTTGTTTGAGTTACACACTTACAGGAAACAACACGATTGGGACAGTCAATGTGACAGCAGTGAGGACGGCCACACGCACACACAGGACGAGTGTGTCATTTGGGTCGATGCGGTTGTAAGTGTGCAGTAGCTCAGGCTCCACATTGTCTGTCAGAACATAAAACCCACATATTCCTAAGTCTCATTAAAGACTGTAGTAACACATTTTCACCACTAGACGGGCCCGTAAGCTAAAATCTAAGAGTGATACTAACAAAGAGCTAATAAAATAAGACACAGTGGAACTATATAATATATTAGATATTAGCAAGATGTTCCAGTGTAGCTGTCCTTTACCTTACTGCATATCTCTTAGTATTAGTACATATCTAGCCATAAACATTTGATTAAGGGTTCTACTGTAAATATAACCTCCAGAAGCCATAGCCTCACCATAAAAGGTCAGGTAGCCAAACAGAGCAGCCAGGAAATACATAGTGTACATGATCAAGATGGAGATGTTGGATACTTTCTGCATATTTTTCCTTGATGGACTGCAATCACACACAAGGAAAGTCAATGGATGCAAAGGGAAGACTCAACACGGAAATGTTATTAAATCCTTGAAGGTGTAGAGGGCTGACTCACTTGCGTAGCTCAGTGTAAATGGGCAGAACCTCAGGGTGGCAAACAAAGGCAAAGGCCAAGATAGGGATGGTGTATGCTGTCTGTAAACAAAGACTGTATTAATTATTGAATGTGCAGTGCAAGCATGGCTCCATCTCATAGAACATGGTTTCTAATCTATTCATTATAAAATCGGTTTCTGGCTTTACCTGAGAGTTTATTTTGAACATTTGTGGGGAACAGTTAGTGTCATCATCCGCATGAACCAGACTGTTGCCATACTCATGACTGTGGCTTGAAACATTTAAACTGTGATAAGTAGAGGTACTGTTGATTGAGAAATCCTCAAATGGACAGGGAATCTGAAACTTCTTATAGATAACCTACAGGCAGAGACATATGGCAGACAAACAGATTGTGTTAAAAACAAGAGCGCATGTCAAAAAAGCCTCTCTTGGAAAGTTCTATCAAAATAAAACATGACACTGAAAAAGTGCAGTGGGAAAAGGGAATGTGAATCAGTATGTGTCAAGATAACACGCCAGAGTAACAAAGTAATGTGCCACTATCTGAGCTGAACGGACTTACAGCAGTGAGGAAAAACACCATGCAGCTGAGAGAAAACCCACTTGTGTAGCCAAGGTAACCTGATAAGAAAAGAAGAACATATTTAGCCCCCCCTTTAAGTGGTCTATGTGGTGTTTGGTTATATCAACTGTAACTGTATTATTCTAACCATCTTACACTTATACTTGACTCCGTTCTAATTATTGTCAAGCAATAAATATCCAGATTTGCCCAAAGAAATGACATAACAGTTGAAAAAAAGGGTTTAGAAAATTGGATATAATTGGTCTCCCACTGTTTATGCTACCAGTGGTTGGAGAAAAACAATGGGTAATTACTTGGACATTTTTATACTTAAATGAGAATGTCAGCGTGTAGGCTAAAGCCCTCACATGGTATGATTATGAAACAGAAATGTCTAGTATTAGATCAGTGAACGTCAATGGACGGATTTCATTTTAATACTTCTAACTCACACTCCACTGTACAGAAAGAAAACCCTTAGCATATTTAGGGTTTTCTGGTCTTAAAAAGCTGATACATTTGTTGTGCACCTCATTGTGCAATGCTACATTATTTAAACAAACTGTGTGCCTCTCTGACACACAGTCACATTTTACTCAGAAGATAACTCCTGCTCCTTAATAAATCATCTGATTCAGTGTAACTCACCGAGCTGCTTCATGAGAGCAAGAGGAAGGATGACAATGACAGACACCAGGATGACCAAGTAGTTTCCATTCAAGTACCACAAGCTGTTTGAAGACAAATCAAGTTTACTTTAGTGAACATAGTATTTTAAACACTGGCACAAATACAGAACACTCACAGAGACCAAAATAGAGTGGAAAATAATTGATTTGCAGAAAAAAAAAAAAGAGTTTACATCTCTAACACAGTCTGAGCTTTACGGCTGATGATGGAAATGTCACCATGACCTACATTTGAAAATGTAGCTTTAAGTCACTAAGCTATTGTTTATAGTAAATAGTATTTAGTCAAATAACAGTATGTATTGGATTAGAGGTTCAGAAACACCAGCCCACTTATTCATTTTTTGGATCTTTGGAGGTTGCGTTGCATGGGAATGTGTGCAATTTCTCATTATCTCACATAATTGATTTATTTTGGATTTTGGAGTAATTTAAGCCATGGAGGAGAAGAAGCCTATGATAAAATAAACAGCAGCCACAGTAGCTTATCAAGAAGAATGGGGAGCCGTTTAAAACAACTTTCCCCTAAATCCTATGCATAGGAGGGTCTTTGTGACTTATAGCCCCACTTTTAAGCCGCTAAGCTGGTTATTCTTAACCCTGAGGATAACTGAGCCAGGGAAATTATCTGTCTGGTGTGTGGGCACAATGGAGCATGTTCCCTTGAAAGCAGAGGAAGTCACATGCATTACAGGTTATGCCCTCTCTGGATTTTGGTCAGTAGGTCACCTTTCACATAGCTTTGCATGGCTCAAGTTATAATAGTCAAGTCTTTGTTGTTAAATCAAAGTTGCATAAGTTGACTTTGTAACTCAGCTATAAATGAAAGTTGTGAATCAATTAGCTGCTTCATTTTCAAAGAAAGGTATTATGATTTCTGTGTATTAAAAGAGCCAATGGTCATAAATATACCCATGTACCCACTGCTCATTCCACTGTGCTCGCCTGGACGCATGTATTCAAACACCGAATGACACATGGAATGGAAACGTACTGTGTGTCTTGGTTGTTGAGGGTTGGCCCTGAGCTGACCTGTCCCAAGCAGTGCTCAAGCAGGAATTTGGCACAATATCACACCACCTGCTGCTGTCACTAGTAGTAGCCAGAGACATAATAGTTCATACGTCAACATCAATTGTAGCTAAGCCTCTCTGAAAACGCCAAAATTGATCAACATAAAAGGGGGGTAAAATGGTCTCAATAGAAAAACACAATAAAGACGTGGGTAGATCTACATCTAATGCAGACAACTCAGCTATGCACTGTCTATTGTGTTTGTATTGTGATAAAATAAATGGTGAGAGGTGATTTACAAGCCTGGCTGAGTGGCTGCAGTGGGGATGTGTTTCCATTCCTGTTTGAGAACATGGTTTGTTTTTAGATTTGAACTGGCAGCTGGAATCCACCTAAGCCCCTGATGGCCTCATGAAGGGTGTCTATGTCCCAGGCAATGATTGTGACGTGCACAGGACGTGCAGGCACTTGCCAGACAGCACTAATGATTTATGTATATGGTGTGTATACACCACTAACAGCTATCCAAAGATGTCCTCCTACTGATCAGCCAATAACAGGCCACCTTTGTCATCACACCCCCTTGATAAATCAATGAATGGTGCAAGCTGAAAATTGTCCTACAGTCATAGTCTGCCAGGCTCCCAGAACCTGCCAACAAAAGTATCACATGCGAGTCACTGGAACTGGAATTTATCAATACTCACTCTGAGTTGGGATCTTCCTTCAAAAACGTTTGGATCACAAGCGGTAACTCGGATTTAACAATGTACAGGTAACTGGACATTGCTGTAAAACAAAAGACAAATATATGGTAGCACAAAGCATAATGGTTGTAGCTGTTGTTCTGCAGGGTTACCAGCACCAGTACAAAACCTAAAATTTCAATTTCTAACCAAGAACAAAGATTTTTAGTTTAGTTTTTTTTTTGTATTTTGAAATCAGTCTGACATAGACATTTGCTTTTCATTCTCACCCCCAATGTTCTGCAGGGTAATTGCAATACCAGCAGCCATTTTTCCTGGAGTGCCAAACGCTCTGTACCCCAGCTGTTCATAGGCTCTAATTCCTGCAGAAGACATACTTTGTTATTGCTGGTCAGTCATCCAGAAATACAGTCAGCATGGACTGGAGCCTTACCAACAACACCAGAGGATTTGAGCAGCAAATGAATGGAATAACATGACAGGGCAGCTACAGCAGTCAGAAGAAACCTGTGATAGTTTCAGAGGAACAGAAATCATACCTGAATATTATGAGTTAAACCCTAATTTCCAACAATTCAAGCACAAAGCTGTGTTTTTATGAATTCTTGGGCCAAAGAGGTATTCCACCTTTCAAATCCAAGCATCTGTCTCTACACAAACTATAGAAAAACTGAGGGTTTTCTCTTTCACACCTGCACTGTGTGTTCCTGGCCTCGGTCACAGAACCAAAAGTTTCTGAACCTTACAAATATTTTTACTAGCTTCTGTAAATAATACTTTTGTGTTTTTTTTTTCTTCTTCAAAAGTATATTGAGGGATTTAATACAATTTTAGTGTCTGTAAAACATAAATGCAGTAAATTAAATCCATCTTGCCCTTTCATCTCTCCAGCAATGATTAAGTTTTGTCAAACCAGAGGATATGGGACTATATATAGGGTAGTTGCAATGCCAACTGTCATAACTTACAAGATGTTGGGAATGGCAAAGGTTTTCACTATTTTAGCAGTGCCAAATTGTGAAAGCCATAATATAGAACTTACTTTCTGTCATTTTCTATTCTGGTCTTGTCCTTTACTAATTGCAGCTATATAAACACAGTCTACGTGACCAAAACAACCAGGGTCGAGGTCTGGTGGTTATTCTGGGATCTAGCCTTTTCTGGGCGCTGTGTGTGATAACTATAGTGTGAGTTGAGTCCAAAGAAAGAGGGTAGGGAAAAAGGTTTGGAAGTAACAGGGTGGAAGATTTTACAAAATACTAAATCATTTTGATGAAGTCGTCACTAGCCTTACTCTGGAAACACCACACAACAGAAAAGCTGCTCATCTCCAGTTCATTTATAATGCAATGAAAACTAATTTGTTTATTGTATGTATACCATGTTAGAAAAGGGCTATAATAACCTGTTGTCCACATAGAATAATAAATAACTAGTCATTAGCCACCATAAATGGATACCTACAAGACATAACGCTAAGTAACAGAAAGGGGGACAGCATGTGCTCACTCTCTGGCAAACCTCAGGTCCCATTGGCCTGTTTTATAATACATAATTAGAGTTTAATTTATAACCTGAATTACTACTTAAATAACAGTTTAGGTTGTAAGAAATAGTTTATAACCTAAAGAAAATTGTTAAACAAATGCTGCATTGGTACTTACAGAAAGAGGAGTATGCCTGTGTTAGCCATGGCATAGGCCAATCCCAGGATTCCACTGCCCATAATGGCATTTCCCAGGTTAAAGACAGACATGCCAAAAGAAGTCTTTCCTTCAAACTGGAGGAAAAATACATAAGTGTAAAACTGTTTTTGATGTGCGTATGATCAATAACTTTAATATTTAAACCTTACATCAGTGAAACGTGTAGGTTTCTTTCCATTACTACTTGGTAGAAACTCCTCACTCTCAAGTACTCTATCAGGGTCATCGTATCTACAGGAAAGACATATGGCAGTTAGCTGACAGACTTTTTAAACGTCTGAATACGCTGAACATCCTGTATCCAACATGTATCATTTAACTGTCAATCGCATTTATGTTATTGCACAACGGCTTACATAATTCATAATGAAGATTTCTTCCATACACATTTTAGCAGACATACCTGACAGCGTGTGTGCCATTTCTGAATATGGATCCACCCAGAGGAAAGAACCCAAAAGCAAGGTGCATGCATTTAAAAAAAGCAAACATTAAGCAGGAAGTAACTACTGTATGTCCCACATCTGTTATACTGGTAACAGGATTCTCATGTAATTGCCTATTATAGATTAGTTAAAACAAGTAGATCAATATAACAGGATGTGGCTTATAACTGCATGAGGGCAGGAGAGGTTGGGCCCACGCAATGTTACAGTGGAATCCCAGAACAAATACACAGGCAAGAAAAAGATCTATTTGGCCCAAAAAAAAAAAAACAGAACTTACTGATCCTCATCCAGTTGTGTTTTCATTGGGACACCAGTGTCATCCCCAAAGTCGTGGCTTTTACCATTGGACAAGATGTTCATCTCTGACTGAGAATGTTCCATTTTGGCTGGTATTAAAGTTTCTTTTTGGCTTGGATATTTTCAGTGACAGTAGTCATCCATGAAATGTAGTAAATATCTGGAGGAGAGACGGGGAGATGTTACAAACAGCCCAATATTTATTTATGTTGATTAAATATGAAAGAATCCATACATATATAAATATACTTAAACTTTTATTACATTTGATGACAAAGGAAATAGTTTATTCTGTACAATTATTTTTCCCCACTCACTGCTCATTTTGACACAGTAAAGTCTAACACCAAAGGATTGTTCTGTTACTTTTGTTCCTGCATTTTGTTTGCTAACATTAAACAGAAAAACAAACAAACAAAATTGGGATTTTGACAAATTTGCAGCTTTCTAGAATTTTAATATTGAGCAAGACAGAGTACACTATTTTTTGCATTATTTTTTGCATCAATGATGAACTACTAAGGGAGTTCAAAGTAAACATTACTTTAGATTACACACATTATTTTTAACTCACTCTGCGTCACACTTATTGATTATTTTATTTAACCCAGTGAGTGTCGATTGAAGAGAGATTAAAGATAAAGCAAGATTACAGACTAGAAACACACTAGACAGCCGTCCACTTCCTTCACAATCAAAGGTAAACTCGTGCCTTCACGAGTTCAGAGAGTGAGAACTCACAGAGACAATGGTAAGTTGTTAATGGCTTCCATCGTGAACATTGTACAACCACTCAATTGTTTCCACAGTGTCCTCTCTGGTAGAAGATCATTATCAGTGCTTAAACTGTAAACTAAAGAAGGCCGTTGATACCACTAACATTATTAAAATTGCAAAGAAACTTTCGTTCAGTATTCTGCGTAATGCCATGGATGAATTATAAATCCACAGAACAGCTTGATGTCATGTCTCCTTAGCTTTTCAGACAGTCCATCTGCAGCTTTGGTGTTATCAAATGTCAAACATGTGCAGGCAAGGCGTAATAAGCTCTTTCAACTGTGCAGATACTATTTTTGCAGTGTAATTTCATCTAGTGAGAGCAAGTAGTACACTGGTCAGTTTTACCATATGTAGCCTTTATAAGGCTTGATTTAATGGGAGGACTCAGTAATTGATTATATTCTTTGTATGTGTGTTATTTATATGATTATTTCACAGAAGTAAATGATGACATGCTTTGTGTCATTTTACAGTTTATATGCTTTAAGTAGATCGTCACACTATTGCACATCTCTTATAAGACAAATGCTCTATATACATATCTTTTTCTAGTCAGGAAACTCAAAACTCTGGAAACTACTGGAAACCTACAGTTTTGTTATGAAACAAGTCATTTGTGAACCGGGATGAGAGTAAAAAAGTTACAGCTCATGGACTATTGCTACATTTGAAATATTAACAGATGGGTGGATAACTAATGATTTGGCAGTAGTTAAAGCTATAAAATACTGGTAATTTAAGAATGGGCAGAGTGGTGGACAGCACTGTCACTGCCATGTGCTGCTGGGACATAAGGAATGCACCGGTGTCTGGAGGAACAGCGGCACCTGAATCGTCCCTCTCCGGCTTGCAGTACATTTGTCAACAGATTAATTTGTCTTTTGTTCATTTGTAAGGGCTTATTAGAAGAATTGGTTGCAAACTTAAACTGTTAGTGTTCATGCATCTGATTTACATATTTTGCTCGGCAGCCAATAAATTGCAATACTAAAATTTTGAGTTCGGTTTAATACCTGGAGTA
Organism: Perccottus glenii; assembly: GCA_024416835.2. Lineage (NCBI taxonomy): Eukaryota > Metazoa > Chordata > Actinopteri > Gobiiformes > Odontobutidae > Perccottus > Perccottus glenii. The sequence continues at coordinate 45,817,115 of CM044546.2, forward strand.
TCACAATACCGATACTAGAATAATATCCTGAAAATGAAATAAATAAAGTTATAAATAAATAAATAATAAAAATGAAATAATAAAGTTCTCTTTTTGTCCTGCTCCTGCAAGGATTTTGAGGTCTGACTGTATAATTCTGTAAAATGAAGCTTTTTACTTCAGTCAGGGATAACAAATTTCATGGTTAAAATATTAAAATAGATACATTTTATTCCCCAAAGGGAATGTGTGACTAATATTTCCACACTCTGATCTGGGGACTGTCTATAAGTGAGTGACAAATTTCAATGACATTCAGATTAAAACTACATAATTATGCAAATTGTGTGTAAATGCGGCAATATACACAAGCCTAAAGAAGCCTGCGTCACTGCCACAGAGTCTCAGGATGCACAATAAACTATTATTTATCATGTGTACACTGTCAACACTATAATAAAGCCAACAAAGCTTTGTGTGTTACACATTACCTCATTAAGAGAAGTGTGTTTTCTATCACTAACCCATTTGCTGAACACCATTTAACATTTTTGGCTTTTTCTGAACAAACCTCCTGTATTTCCTGTAAAGTTTGTCTGTAATGAGCCTCTCCTGAGGGTGAGCTGCGGTTCTGTCACAGTCCAATCAATCAATACAAGACATTTACATTTAGTCATTTAGCAGACGCTTTTATCCAAAGCGACTTACATTAAGGTTACATTCACCAGTGTTACAGCTGGAACACCACTGGAGGCAAGGTGGGTTAAGTGTCTTGCCCAAGGACACAACAACAGTATGAACTGTGGGGAGAGCAGGAATCAAACCACCAACCTTCCAGTTGAAGGACGACCGCTCTTACCAGTGGCTCAGTGGTACCACAAGACGTGGTTTGGGTTTTTGTCACAAAACACTAAAGTCTAGCTTCTCTTGCGATCACTCCTTTTCCTCAGCTCCAGTGAGTCATGACACAACAGAGACTACATGTGAGGTAATATGGAATAATAATAATAATAATAATAATAATAATAATAATAATAATAATAATAGCAGCTGTCTGCTGTTTTTGATTTGTTTAATAATGTTTAACAAAGGCATATAGAATATATCTGTCTGTGGTTTGCCCTGTCTCTGTTCACGGTGAGCTGGCTGCAGTACAGTGCGCTGCGCATTGACATGGCGCACAGTTCAGGTATTTAACTGAAGATACAGGAAAAAAATGATATTGCATCGATACACCGTGCAACACTACATCCCTGGTTTCATTTTTTGGCATTTGAAGTAAAAGATAAACAAGCTGATATTGCATAAAGACAAACTCTAGATCTCGTTGAATGATATTCTGATATCGGGGCGCAGTGGTAGAGCGGTCGTCCGCTTCGTTCGATTCCCCCTCTCCCCTGTTCATACTGTCGTTGTGTCCTTGGTGGATCAGAGAAGACTGTGAGCGCTGTGTGTTTGTATGGCAGCCCCCCTCTCTGTCTGCCCCAGGTGTGAATGTGTGTGAATAGGGTGAATGGAAGCACGATGTAAAGCGCTTTGGGTGCCAAAGAAGGGTGCAAAAAAGCACTATACAAATGCACACCCTTTACCATACCAGAAATCTATAATATTTTAGTTATTATTGGGCTATCAGATTAGAAAAGACCCCAAACAGGGGCACTGAAATGTTTTCTGCAAAGCAAACCTACCACTCAGGTATGTATGTCCCCAAATATCTACAAAAAGAACTGTGAACAATGAAATTATATAACAACTACACAAAATGCTATTTCGAACACACTAACTCACTAAGTAAATAAAAGAGTTTCCGAAAACTTTATAAATGCCTCACACTAAATTAGAAATAAAACCGAAGGGGCCTATTCAAAGTGTTTTACAAAGACAGTCAAGTTTGATTGACCATTGACTGGGTGACCAGAAGCTGAGGAGGTGTTGGATAATATGGCAAGCACTGATGTTGTGTCTGTACTAAACACATCTGGAAGAAATTCATTATTCATTAGAGTCCAAATTATATAATTTGAGTTATTTCTTCTAGTTTTCTCTCAAACATTTCAAAATCTGTAAACATGTAAACATACATTTTTATTTGATATAGCTGGACAGTATTATAGTCTTTTATTAAACTCCATTAACAGAATAATAACACTAAAATATAAATGAACTGCACATGATTATATCAATAGTTCAACCGATTATAGAAATCCTTGACTATGATATACTGTAAATAGCTTCCTTAGTATCCGACACTTAACATTGGGCAATCTCAAACGCAGATATTAATGCGGGCGTGTTGACACAGAGCCCAGCTGGCAGTTTCTCTCATGCATACAGGACTGACCTCAACAGAGCAAACACCTGCCCAGCTCCTGCACAAACGACCAGTCTTTTGATCGTTCAAAGAGTTTGGGTCAGTGACCTCAGTGAGCCTTATCTGCTTGCTTACTCTATGACGGGATGAACCCTGAGAACGATAGTAGGGTGATGGTGTTTAGATAGAGGCCAAAGTCAAAGACATGCATGCCCCCCACCCACACACTACTGGATACACAGGAGACGGTTCTCTGGAAAATATAAATGACCTTTTGTCAACAGCTTTTTTTAACCAAAAGAAATGCTAATAATATAGTTCTCACTATGGACTGCATTTATTGAATGTTCCACAGAAGCCTGTTTTAACTGCTGACCACTCAACGCCCACACTCAGTGGAGAAATTGTTACTTTTGTTAAGACAGCTTCATTTCCACATATCAAACAATCCATTCTAACACACAATCTTAACTTTTAACTAGAACATTTTATAAACTACTACTACTTATAAATCCTGTAGGCAACTGTACCAGTAATAATACAACTATAATACTGGAGCATTTCTGACTCTATAAACACACACATAGTTGGATACATATAGGAAATGCAAATATAAGGTTTAAACCAACATAATATGCAGAATATGGCAAAATAAATCGTGTCCAAGTGGTGGAGGGAGGGTAATCACCAAAAACAAACTTCCACCAGTGGTTGCTGTTCTTCCTCCGAGTTCACTCTTTAATAACAAAGAAAGAGTTGTAAAGGATTGACATGGGTCTCAAAGATCCAGTCCTTGTGTAGGAAATTAAAGTGCAAGTGTGTGAAATTCTAAATAAATCAGTTTCAGACATATTTGTATAAAGTGGTATGAGAAAATCTACACGTATCCTGTAGCTCAGACATTAACGTGACCATAGACATATAATGAACGTGACAGCGAAAAGGGCACACATATGGTATATAGCGATTTGCCATCTTAGTAAAATGAAACGGTTTGTAAAATGTATAATGGACAAAAACAAAGACAAGTTGGTCAGAGCTTCTTAAAGCACATGGTCGTAACATCGGGACTTGGCGCCCAACGTAACGACGACGATAAACGTGCCATTTCGTCGATAATGATCACCTTTGACGATATGAAATCCTGAACCATGTAGGCTTATGTCTATAAAAATAATGGTTTTGTGTTTTTTTGTTTTGTAAGAGTAGGCTACAATCCCAACCAACCACAACAGTTGGCTACTTCGCTCTGACACCAACAAGCCAATCTTTCTACACAAAACTATTCATTTAAAGTGTCCATTCTTACCAAAGACTCTTGAAGCTCCTCTTAAAGTCCGATGATAACTAGCTAGAAATCAACTGTAGGCTTATTTCTTTTCGTTTTCGTCCTTAAGGAGATTTAAAACCATGGCCCACCGTCTCTCTCCAAGGTAAGGGATAAACTTGTGCTTTTAGATATGATGGTGGACATTGTAAAGCCCCAGAAGCTTGACTGTGGGGGTCGTTCTAACTTCTAAGGTCCGCCTTCTTTGTGTGCCCCTCCGCCTCAGTTGTCCACTGGTTGCATGGCACTATACTAAATGAAATTACGCAATCATACTACCAGCATCTAAATAAACTCCAATCTAATAACCATACTGTTCTTATTTAATAATGTAGTTCACAAAAAAAAAAAAAAAAACCCGGTGCAACGTGGGATTAAACGTTTGCTGCAGTTTACAAGTAAAAGATCAATAAAGTTGTTCCTAGGTCTTACCTAAGCGAGGTCAAATTGGATCACTGCTGAATATTATGTCCCTGCCCTTTATACAATCACTGTCAATATTTAAGTTAACATTTATTTTTAAAAGCAACAGTAGCCCAAAGTCAAACAACGCTACTGGTTCTTTTAGTGCCCCCTTGAGTCTAAATGGTTTAAAGTAGGCCCAGAAGAAGAAGTCTGTTTACAGCCAGAGTTGACACTAGTAGACTTTATATTATGCTGTCTTCTTATTTAACACCTAAACATTTGACCAATAATATCAAAGTACCAGTATTAATACAGGCTAGATTATTTTGTGCAGCCAGAATTGTATGTAAGATGATATAGCTCTAGTTTACAGTATGATCGTGCTTTAATTATCAGTAGATGATAGTAGACATAGCACACTTACCTTTTTCTGACATTACCCTGTTAAACTTAAAGCATTTGAACTTTATACACATGTGTTTTGTTTTAAGTAAAGATCAAATTCATTATCAGTGTTGGTGTTTATTTGAAAGAATTATCTAAGACAACATTTATTCAAGGAGCGAGGGAATAATCTCAGTGTGTGTCTACTTTCTCAAGAAGCAGATAGACGTTTTGTTGAGAAATGATAATAAGAATGTGAGAATGTAACAGCAGAGAGCCCACCTTTGACTACAGGAGAGAGAGCAAGCTTACAGCGGAAAGATACTTATGTTACAGAGGTGAAGGAGGCTGAAAAAGAATGGGCACCATGGGAAACACACCTAAGGAGCACACAATACCAGCTTTTTCTTTTTGTTATAGCATTCCTTTCTGTGCAGGGACATGCTATCCACCCATTTATCTTAACAGACCCTGACAACTCAATACCAGCACTTATTGAATGTGTTAAAAAATTCCGACAGATATCTGGGTACAAGATAAACTTTGGCAAATCTGATTATATCGAACCTGCTTTTGTTAAACCGTTTTGTTGGGCTCCTGGGGTTGGGCTCCCCTAATTTTACATATAAAAGAAAAGCTGACAGGCTGGAAGAAACTTACCATATCCTTTCTCGGCAGAATTAACCTGATTAAGATGATTATTCTCCCTAAAATAACATACCCACTTTGTGTTCTTGAGTCCAAACAATCTTAATGACATTAATAAAACTTCATCAGACTTTATTTGGGCTGAAAGGAAGTTAAAACTGGATATTCTACAGCTTCCAAAAGAGCAAAGTGGATGGGGAAAATTATGTACTATCAATGCATGCCAGAATTAATTCCTTTCTTTAAATGTATTTATTTATTTATTTGTTTTAATTGAGTAAATGAACAGATCCATACGATCCTTACACAGGCACGCCAATCATTTGCTCAAGACATTTGACATAAAACAATCCTCCTATAAATAAAATACCCTTCCAAACTGAAATTATACAAAAACAAACGACAAAAAGGACACACATGACTAAGACAGACATATTAAATCCCAGACATTTACACATTCACTCTTGGTGCTTTATTACGTCAATAATATAATTCAATCTATTGTATTTAAAGGATTATTATAGAGAGTAGTATTTTTATTTTATAGCACTTTTCCACCTACTGTAGGCACTCAAAGCGCTTTACATTAAGCTTCCATTTACCAGTGTTACAGCCCACCCGCCGGTCGAAGGACCACTCTACCCACTGAGCTACTGCCACCCGGGTCAAAGCAGAAGGGGTTGGGTTGCTCTAAGGTGTGGTATAAATGTGTCCATACAGGATTACTGTTTTTGCTTGTTTTTGTCTTCTCTGATACAGCTCTCTCAATTTTTAAATAATATTTAATCAATGATTCTTTTTTATTTTTTTAGTACTGTAGTATTAACGTTTTATACTGTATACTTTCAATGTCCATCCAAAATTTTTATTTTATTTTATCATAATAGCACAAGGCAAATATGAGTAATTTTTGCAACATTTTATACAATTTATACAATAGTTTCTTATTACTTTCAGCTGTAATGAGAACAAGGTATAGCATTCTTTACAAGTTTTATTTTCTTTCCACTATTTGGTCAAAGAGCTTCTTTATTTTTGGATGGACATTTTCAATATTACAGTTTGCCATAATCCAATTTGTTAATTGCAGATACTTGAAACGTTCTGAGTCTTTAAAATCAAATTTATCTTTGAGTTTACTAAAGGAAGAGACGTTATTTGAAGATATAATGTCTGCTAACTTTTGGATACCACTATCCATCCAGGTCTTACATTTTAATATAGTATTTACAATTTTAATTGATGGCTATTCCATATTTGGACATGTGTAGAAGTTCCAATTCCTGGCCATGAATCCTTTTAGTTTTTTCTACATATTTAAAGTACTATTAACTGCCCACCTGCCGGTCGAAGGATGGCCGCTCTACCCACCACGGCTATTTTTTTTAACACACCCCTTTCAACTAATTGCCCAATTGCACAGCCTTAAGAGCGTGTATATCATGAATGCTGGGTCTTGTTTGTTTTCTGAGAATCTACTGCACCTACTGGTAACTTGTTTGCCACTGAGCAATAAAAAATATAAAAAAAACCTGGATTATTGTTGTACTGCTATTATTTTGAACTGTACCTCCACTTAACAGGATTAGTTCATACAAAACTTCATTAGTGTATACTTGTTTTTTTCATAGTGTTTTTTACCATGCTCAAATTCCTCAGGAAATTCAAAAGTTTCAAAGGGGGAAAAAAAGACAATTTGAGTCAATTAAATGCCTTTTCAGCATCAATTGTCATCAAAGTCAGATGTTTCTTGGCATACTGTATCAGGGATATATGAATAGGATCTTAAATTTGTTCACCAAATGTAGCCAGAATAATTTCCATATGGGCAGTTGAAGATATAAAAGGCATTTAGTAAACCATTCTCACATGGGGGGGAAGTATTAGCACTTATTATTAAAGATAATTTCCTATTTACCAATATCACCAAAACATGGAGCATCTTGTAGAAAATGTTTTTGAAAAAAAACATGTAGTCAATTTTTGACAACATTGATGGATAGCCCAGACCTAACAAAAGATGGTGCTGTTTTTTAAAGTATCTTCAGCTCAAGCATTATGTAAAGACAAAAATAAACACTTCTGAACTCAGGCGTGACTCAGGAGGTGATGCCCATTCTGTCCATTGTGGAGATCTCTGGTGTCTGAAGTGGTAACACTGTATATAATATGGTATAATATGGTTATACTGTATATATGAGAACATTATTTATTTGAAATGTTAATTTTTATGTTGTGTATTGTAAACTATAATGGCACTGCTGTCTGCAGTTACCTGTTCAACTAGAAGACCCCCTCGAAAACAAGATGAATTTATCTCAAGGGATTATTCCTCACAAAAATGTGAATAAATAAAGTGTTTTTATCTCTAAACTCACCACTATCAAAGGCACAATGCAAACCATTCATAAAAGACAAGAAAGTCTATTATTTGCAATTGATTGCATAAGATGTATATATTTTTGCATGAGATGGGTCTAATATATTTATGTTTAAAATAAATTGACACTATATTTACTTGAAAAATCAAGTTGATTAAAGTGTGATATTAATTTTGTAACGCTTAAACAATTTGATTCAAAATACATGCATGTACAACAATATTCAATCTAAACAGGATATAGCCCAGAGAGCAGATTGTTAATGCTTATTACCTTTTTTAATCAATAGCCTATTATGCAAGGACATGTAAAATGTATTGTTATAGCAAAGGACAAAAAACCTTTTAAGCACACCACCGTTGTGAATATCGTGTGTGGAGATGCTGAAACATCTTTATTCTTGAGCTATTGAGTGCTATACGAGTGGCATGGATAGTAATTTTACATGTAAAATAATGTACCTCTGATGGAATGACAGAACATCCACTGTAAATCACCTGAATCTTTTATTTTATGTACAAACACTTTTCTTTTTTAATAAACTGTACAATGTTTGACAAAACAAAATCCTCAATTACCAACATGTGAGTAAACAAGGGAAGTAACATTACTCTGCATAATTATGTACAAAATATAAATTATAACAATCTAAACAATAATCCTACAATAACGCCCGAATTACAGATTCTGCTGATGTCTATTCAGTAATGTTCACAGTAAATAAAATAAATGTAATAGGTGAGCCTTTCTTGCCAGAGTAAGTGTACCTCAATGACACTGTTGTTGCAGAAATAAAAGATGTGTTAGTGCCCCAGCTTTCAAATGGTAATTATAAATCAGTTGAGGGAGCCAATTACTCCAGCTCAGTGAAGCGAGCAAACATGGCTTTGCGAACAGCATCTTTGTATGTGTCTGAAGGAGACAGGGTGTAATTGGAGCCCTTGACGCCAAGACCAGCTCCTTTGGTTCTCAGTTGCGCCTAAAAATTAATTATGAAAAAGTAACCCACATGTTTTGAGAATAATAAGCCATATACAAATTGATTGTCAGCATATTTAATTGTACCTCAATTGGTGCAGTGATACCCTGCTGGTTTCGTCCCAGTCCTTTGCCCTCCTTCCAGCCCATAGCCTGCAGCATCTTGTTCCCAATATTATCACTGTTAAGGCCATCCTTTGTGGGCTGTTCATAGTTTCTGTTGAAGGGGAGAAAAACATTTAACAATGGCCAATGACCACAGCTCTTTGGATTTCATACAAATAAAACAAATGTTTACATGACTGCAGCTGGTTGGGTGAATTTCTTCTTTTTGGGTGCTGGTGGTTCAGGAATACCATACTTTTCTCTTCTCTCAGCAGCTCGGTCTCTGTATTTCATCTGAAATGAAAAATAATTTAAATATGCAGATGTATTTTTAAGTACATAGACTTCCATATATATTTCTGGATTGTGTGAATTGTGTATAAAAACAAACCTCAGACTCTTTTCTCTCCAACTCTTCTAGCTCAGCCTCACTCATTTGGGATCTACAAAGCACTTCCAGGTTTTTCTACAACAGAACATGAGTGAGAACAAAAATGAGAACATAGCACATTATGGTGCCAAGTTTAAAACATATCTAAAGAGTTTTTAAGCTGAGATTAGAGGCTACCTTATGCAGATCTGACAGTTGTTGATGTCTGATTAAGCTTTCTTTATTAGGGAACTGTCTCCTACACAACAAACAAGCCATCTTTTTCCAGTCAGTCAGCTTGTCCTGTGCATCTGCAGCATCAGTATCTGCTCCTCCCTCCTCAGGGTCACTGTCTCCACTGTAGGCAGCCACTAGGCCCAACTACATTTACACAAAATAAAAACTTAAGTACAACTAGCAACATTCTCAGAGATGAAGACAACTGATGCGACTGACTTTTGTGCTGTTAGTTGAGGTTGTAGGGACCTCCTCTTCATCTGGCACAAGTCTGTCTAGAGCTCCTGTTTGCTACAAGGAAAATCATCAAAATTAAGTAAATGCATCAAATTGTATCTTAACATACAATCCCAATCATCTGAGCAGGCACATATATATATATATATATATGACACACACACATACACAAGGTTATACCTTCTTTTCAAATAGTGTGAACCCAGCATCTGCTGCTGCTGCTTCTTTCCTCTCTTCTTGACTAATCGGCTGAAAGCTGCTCCTGAAGTTCTCCTTCTGTTTGTTGAGACTTTTAGCCCAGCGCTCCATGTCTTTTGCTATCTGAAATGTCACAAGTTTTAAAAAAAGGTTTGAAATAACACTTTGATTTACAAAATATAAAAGAGGATTATAAATTATTTAGGATAATTTCAGTTATATACATTTGTAAAGCATTGACAAAAATTTTCCTAATGTTTGTTGCAATGTAATTCTGCCCGTGTCGTTTGGCTTTCTACTACTTACTAATGGAACACAGAAATAATGGAACTATAGTTTAACTTATTTTTAGGTAGATTTAAGCCACTTTCAGACATTCAGCGCGAACGTAATTGGGGTTATTTCAACCGTGCTCTGTCCGCATGTTGTTTACACATGCAGATTAAGTACACAAAACTGACACCTTGTATGCTTATACAGCTCATGTGAATGCTGCTGTGGGCTTGAGAAGCTAACAAACAAATGAGCTGGGTCCTTTGCGGTGACAGTGATTATTGGGCTAATATTGAAATTACAGTTATTTAAACATTAGAGGACATTAATAAAACAATTTAAAGTAAAGTTCAAAGAGCTGCGGAGAGTGTGAGCCTTTAGCTCCAGACACATGACGTTTGCATCATCAGCTCACTGCAGAGACTACACTGTAAATGTTCTCACAACGGCGAGATTACAAGCAAATAAACTATAAAAGGATGAGTTCACACAAAAAGCGACAAAATGGCTTATCTCAGCTCAGCTCTCTCTAGTCACATCACCAGCCCTCATTCATTCAAGTTGCAGGAATTCTGTCTGTCCCTATTCCTGGTGATGTTGCTACTTGTTAGAATTAAGTGGAGTTCTGCTCAACTGAAACTTTGTATTGCTGGAATAGGGTCACTCGTGTTGAAGTAGTCAGCGGTTGGTCTTAACGCTCAAAAGGACAGAGGCAATATCACTCAGTCCTAATAACAATAAAGTATAACAAAATACCTGCTGAGCAGTCTTGCTCTTTGGCTTTTCCCTTTTCTCTTTATGTTCTTTGCCAACTGCTGTGCTTGCATTAGGGTTCTGTTCAGCATTTGAGTCAGTCGGAGCAGGGACATACGTCTGCTTCTCATTGTCCCAGTACAAATACTGCTGGGACTGGGAGTTGTAGTAATACTAAAATACAAAAAGAAAACTGTATTAAACTGGAAAAATGCCAAACTCACTGAAGTTATTTACATAATGTGGATGTGCAGTACTTACTTGTGTATTCGGGTCATAGTAGAAACCAGTTTGAGGATCATAAAAATAACCAGATGACTCATCATAGTGATAGGTAGATGTATCAGGAACTATTACATACAAAAAATATATATATATTTATATATTTTAAAGAGATGTGCTGGAATTATACATTTAGTAATATATATATCTTTGAAAATGCTTGTGTATTTCTGTGTGCATACCAGTTGAATCTGTCTGCCCAGTTGCAATCATTGCAGACGTAGTATTGGCTGTAGCAACAGCAGGGACAATAGCACCAGGCAGGGACATTGCTTCAATGCCAGCAAGATGTCCCGTTTGGTGTTTTGTATCTAATTGCTGGGCAAGAGGCAAGGCCTGGAATTCAAGTAGTATATGGAATTGTAAGACAATTTGTTTAAAAGTAAAAAACAAATTAACATAAGATATCAATGTTACCTGGACAGCAGGTTGTGCAATTATGTGAGGTTGGTAAACTTGAGGATTCTGAGAAATTACCACTCCAGCAGCAGTTGGAGCCACATTAACACTTGGGGCTGCTAAATCAAGTAAAATATCCAGTTTAGTACATAGTTAAAATGATTTTACTGTATTTGATTGTTATTTTGTAAAACTATACATGATACCTCCTAAGATTCCATTGCCTTGAGAGATACTAGCACCAGCAGGTTGGTGGTAAAATACCTGATAGTCCTATCATGGAAGAAACAGACAACAGAATTTTGTCATACTTGTTCCAATGATATTTAGTCTGAATATTTACTTTCTCAAATACCTGTGGCAATGGGGTATAGCCTTCTTGCAGGTAGCTATACTCTGACATACCCTCTGAACTTTGCTGAGGCTAAAAAAAAAAAATTATCAGACATCAGAAACATTCATTATAAGAAATGTGATTGAGAGGAATTATACCTACTTGACTTGATGACCATTGTGCCGCAGCAATTGCTGTACTGGCGACAGAAAAGGCACTGACACGATTTCCATCAGGAAGCAAAAGGTTTCTGAACAGAAAAAAAAAGTTTATGACATGCTAAACTCAACTGATTGTTCATTTATTCATTCATTTTCTACTGCTTAGTCCTGTTAGGGGTCACGGGTGACTGGAGCCTATCCTAGCATCTTTGGCCCTGAGGCAGGGTACACTCTGGACAATGGCCACTTTTTTTCCCTTAAAAAACTCTGGTTGATTTTGCAATATGCTTCGGGTCATTGTCCATCTGCACTGTGAAGCACCGTCCAATGAGTTCTGAAGCATTTGGCTGAATATGAGCAGATAATATTGCTCGAAACACTTCAGAATTCATCCCGCTGCTTTTGTCAGCAGTCACATCATCAATAAATACAAGAGAACCAGTTCCATTGGCAGTCACACATGCCCACGCCATGACACTACCACCACATGCTTCACTGATGAGGTGCTATGCTTTGGATCATGAGCAGTTCCTTTCCTTCTCCAGACTCTTCTCTTCCCATCACTCTGGTACAAGTTGATCTTGGTCTCATCGGTTCATAGGATGTTATTCCAGAACTGTGAAGGCTTTTTTAGATGTTGTTTGGCAAACTCTAATCTGGCCTTTCTGTTTTTGAGGCTCACCAGCAGTTAAAGCACATAAGTTTGTTTCATTTAAAATATATCCCAATATTTTTGGACCTGACTGTAGAGACAGACAGTGACAGACAACCATTCACTCTCACATTCATTCACTAGAGACAGCTTAGAGTTGCCAATTGCATGTCTTTGGACGGTGGGAGGAAACCGGAGTACCCGGAGAGAACCCACAGTAACAGGGGGAAGGACATGCAGACTACTCGCAGCAGACTACTCGCAGAACGACCGGAGTCGCCCGAGAATGTTTGAGTCGGCCGGGTTTTGAACTGACGACCTTCTTGCTGTGAGGCACGAGTGCTAACCACTCAGCCACGTGCACCCATCCATCCCATCAACAGATTGTATTATTATTATTTTTTTAATTGCAAAGCACTTTGTACACTGGTCATACTTACTTTCTAGCACTTTTAGCATAATCAACACCAAATGTTTTGCCGTCCAGCTTTAGAGGTGGCTGTAATCCCTGTAATATAGTTAAGAGCTGAGAGGCTTCCTGTAAAAGACAAGTATTGTTAAGTGCAGTGCACACAAATACCACACTGGCCAATGAATGGATAACAATATTTTAAAGTGCTCGTTTGGGGAAACGTTTACCAGAGGTGAAGATAGCTGAACAAATGCAAAACCTCGGTTCTGCCCCGTCTGCTTGTCTTTGATGAGTCGAATGTTGTTTGATGAAAGATTAGCATATGGTGCAAAGACAGAAATTAAGGCTTCAACAGTGGTGAGTGGAGCAATATTTCTGAGGATGAGGGCTGCAAGGTAAAAAAAAAATTAAAAGGCATTTCAGATCCACAGCTGTAATAAGTACTGTTTTGGTATAAATAAAGTGATTGCACACATAACAAAGGAACCCTTACTGTCTCCATAAAAGTCCCCACTTGGTTGATTTTCAGAGGCACCAAAATTATTGCTGGTCTCATCTATCAAGAAAATAACAGATTTAATTTTAGCATACACTTGAGCAGAAATCTACCCCATTTGACTTGTATTGATCTTGTGTGTATTGTGTTTTACCCCCCTTTAATATTTTACCAGAAAGCCATGCTGTTTGTCATCAATGTTTCTGGTTTTAGCATCATGTCAACATTAACAATGACTCAGCAACACAAAAAATAAACTCCGCATGGCATCGGAGTCCTGTGCCTGAGGCTGCCCAGAAATCTGCAGTCAGTGGCCTCTTGTTAATTTAACTACTTACCGGCTTTGGCTGCTCCACACCTGAAGCACTTCAGCCTCCTCCGGAAATTGTACAGGCCACACTGCAAGTAACCGTTCACATCATTTTTATTATACACCTACTAAGGCTCAACAGTGCTGCCTCAGATGACGCAAACCATACTTACCTGTGACACAAACTAACTTTTACCATTGCACAAAAATGCACTAATTGGGTAGAAACAACTGCAAACATAGGCCTAACATTTGCATGTGTATGGTGTATTTGGATTGCATTTTGTATTATACAGATAATGTATTTATAAAAGTTGTTAACTTACAGTGTTGCAAAGCCAGTCTTCATACTTGTTTCGGGGGTGACTGTAGTGCATGTCCACACTTTTCCCTTGGATGATTAGACGCTTCTGTAAGAGGAAGCTAAGTATCAATCAAATGGTCTTTATATGTGTATGCTATTCAATTGAGCAGGCAGTATTGGAAGGAGGAGAATGGGGAAAGGGACCCCCAACAGATAGACTTTGTGTTTGAGACAGGTACATGTTGTACATGTGGGCATCATGTATAGAGGCATCTTAAGGTGTTTGGGACCCGAGTGCCCAGACTGAGCTGGAGCGAAGTGTACAATGTGACTGATTGCTTTCTGTAAACCTGGGATAGGCTTTCCAAAAAATGTAAGAAAACTGTCTTGCTAACAGAGAAGGAAAATAAAACATTAATAAGATTAATAGACTTTACACTGACAAATTACAAGTAGCAAAGAGCTAAAATCAGAGTGTGTTTTTTTCCCCTGCAGCTAAACATCTATTAACCTTTAAGTATTTGTTTTGCATGACCATTGTAATACAAACAGTTGGTTTGGAAACAGGACTAATAATATTGATTTAATGCATTCTGGTTGCCTTTTGGGTTATTCTAGATCCCCAAGGTTATAACTAAACTTGGCGATTGTGAAGCAACCTGATTGGTCTCCATCCATCGGGTAGCATCTTGCAAGTGATAAAAGTCCACGAAGGCGAAACCACGGCTTATACCTAGAGACAGCATTCAAATATAGACGGGAGGCGTGTTAGTTCAAAGTCCATGGGCATATTATTCAAACTGTTCCACAAACTGCTTCCCAACCTAGGGCTTGTGTGGTTAACACTTGGCCTTTCGTTCATAGCTTGAAATCCTGCTAATGCTTGAAGCACACTGTAGTGTGGAACTGTCAATTGTTTTCTTTTTCATCTGTTTATACTTACCTTTAAAAAGGTAACAATGTAATGTTGGTACAATGTAATTAACTCTCAGTTTTAAATGAACATTTTATTAAATTTAATCAACTATGTCTAACTGCGATGGGAGAAAGGGTCTGAATGGAAGCAGGTTGGCCCTATGGTCACAACTAAAGGGAAGATAGGGGTCCTGTGTATGTATGGTTCTCACCTGTCTTCTTTTTCATGAGCCGTACATCCACAGGCTGGGGACCCTCCAATTGGTCAATAGCTACACGAATCTGAATAGGTAATATAAGGAAAACATTCTAAAAAATGTCATGTCTTTTTATTGATAGGAGCAAAACTCTATTCAAATACAATAAAAGGGTGCATGAAAGAACATAACACTTACATCCTCTTCTGTGATGTTAGGACAGAGACCCCAGAGCATAATAGTTTTGCTTTTCTTATCTTCTCCAGGCTCTCTTCTGTAATCCTGCTCTGGATAGTCTCCATCAGAGTGATAACCATCTTCTGATCGATCACTGTTGCGACGTTTCCTTTCTCGTGGCTTCAAAACAATATGTGATACAGACAGAATTAGCACATTTCTGTTTAACTACCACAAAGCTTAAAAGGTACTGCGTCTTTACCTCTGGACTGTCTCTCGAACCTCGACGATCACCTTCATAGCGGTCACTGCGTCTGTCGTCGCCCCAGCGACGGCCGTTATGATCCCGCTCCTGGTCTCTTTCTCGTCTATCACGCCAATCTGAATTATCCCGGGACTGTTCTGAGCCATACCTACCGCTACGTTCGGTCCGACTTAACCTGTCAGTTTGAAAAAAACATAATAGTATTGCATCTTGGAATTAAAAACAATTTGACTGAGGTAGTGTTGGTGTACAGTTGTAGAAATGCGTTTTATCTTTACAAGCACAGATATCACTGTGACTACAACAAAGCCCCACCTAACGTTAGCAAGACAAATGGATCTTAGTTTTCCTACCTTTTGTCGGCACCCATTATTCACTAACGCTACAGTTTCCGCAGATCAGTTCTGTAAAACAAGAGAAATTAACAATGTGTGATTATTTGTAAGGTGAAAGTTGCTCAAAAGATCCAAATAAATAGCGATATAGGCCTTTGAATTATTACCAGAAATTGAAGCCCGAAAGCGCGACAAAATGTCTAAAACGGTATCCAGCTAACGTAACCTTAGCACTCAAACACTGGAGGATTCTTATTAACACATCTTGCGAGTTTTCCGAGTTTAAATCTATAATCTCTCACCGATGTTAATGACTAACAATCTTTTAGCATACTAAGAACTTTTATTTCTAAGTAGGTAGTCAATAAAATTCATCTCACGTCTAAAGATTATCGACGACACTCCAGCTTCTTTATCCCAAGATGCAACAGTGAATTTTCCAGCAATGCATTGTGGGACGCAACTTGAGTATTTAGCCCTGTATTTTGCCTGTCAGGAATACCGTCCCTTGTAATTTTGGATGGGCACTAGAATGTTGTAAATAATTAGTAATGTATTATAACGTTATACACAATTACCATTTTGTGTGCATACAGTTACACAGCGTTTACTAATCACCGAACAACCAAAAGGACGTAATTCCGCAACGGCGTGATAAACAGAGGTAAACAATGCCTACAACACTGTACTTAGGGCAAATGTATCTTTAGACAATCCGCCATTTTATCAGCTCTCTCTGTCTATGCTCTTTACATAAGCATTTTATTAGTAAGCTAGTAATTATTTTGATTATTAAATATGTATAAGTACATAAACAGAAATTCTTCATTAAAAAAATCAAAATTAGTGGAATGGTTGTTGGTAATTTGGAATATCATTTATTTGATTTCATTTCATTTATTTGTACACAAGTAGTTAGAGAACAAAATTAGTGACCGTTTTGTATATTTTATTACCATATTTAAATCCTTTTACACAACAATAACCATCTCAATGTACAAGGAAGTCCATAATAAAGATGACCTAGGTTACACTACCACTTGTCTAATGTCTAGCTTGGCACACAGGAACCCTTTGCATAAACCAATGATTAATGCCACCCTCAATAAGAAATGTTTAATAATGTGTTAATGATACAGATCTATTATTGCGATCTGTTATGTTATAATAACAAATATAAATTAAACTTTTATCTGTCGAAGGCAATCACACAAGGCCATCATCTCATTCAAATTAATGTTGAATACAATAAAACACATATCAGTCATTAAATATAGTATAAATGGTCCCCAAAAACAAAAACAAAAAAACAACAACACAGAATTCATCACATCTGGTGTAAAGAATGGGGTTGGAAGGAGAGCAAGGGACTTTATGATGCTATGATTATCCATGGTGCAGTCTAGGTCAAGGTCTCGCCTTTTGTTACCTATGAAGAAAAGACACATATTAAGCAAGTTAGTACAATGGCTTTTAGAATTTCCTCGCAATATACTTACCCTTGCTTCAATATATTCAATCCTCCTTTCCAGCGCTGTTAGCTTCTCGTTGAGGGTAGCCAAGCGCGATCGGCACGACATATCTGAGAATCATGGCATGACAAGTCAACATAGAGATAAAATTATATCTATAGGAAGGTTATTGCTCATATATTAAGCATACTACGAACCATTTAGCTAAATGTTCTGCATACACTACTAGCCTTAGCATTGGCAAAATCTTACGTTCGATTTGTGTTTGAAAGTATGCTATTATAACTTCACATTATAAGCGTGGAAAGTTAAATAAGTAATAATTCACAACATCACCATGTCATGACATATTAACTAAAATAAGACAAGTCTATAGTCAGCGAACGATGCAGCTAATTGCTACATGGGAGTGGCCACAGAGAACATCAACATTCATGCTAGCAAAAGCTAGACAGCTAGCTAGCTCAAATAGCAATGTACACTTTTCTTTTAAGTTGTTTAATGCCTTAATTGAGTAAATAAGACGGCCCTTACCAAATGAATTAAGGAAATCGGCGATTTTCTTAATACTGCTGGTTATTACTTCAATATACTCTCGATTTGCCCAATCTTGGTGAATCTCTCTTTGAACTGGGTCTTCCTGACCAGCCATGTTGAAAGTGTTATCCAGCGTTCGAAAACCAGGAAGCAGAGGAAACGGCTTCGGGCATGGATGTTGTCTACTACATGACCAAACAATTACAAATTTGCGGTAATGGATTAGTGATACGTAAATGTTTTCATCTAGGCTACTAATTTTTTTTTGCGCTTACTTTATATTTTTTCTATATAAAATTTTATAATATAAATGAGCTGTGCACATCAGATATAGATTTTTATTACATAGTTGTTTTTCTTTTTAACAACACAGTGGCAACATCAGTCTTTTACATATCAGAAGCTCCCTATTCAAATGGTTTAAAAGAGCATCTTCATTAAGTAAACAGACTCAACAGTGTGTTGAAAATATCATCATTTTAGGAATAGCCTCACGCATATAAGAGTGCTACAGGTCTTTACGAAGAACACATAATGTAATATTCATTAGAGCACCAACAACAGCATACTAGGATAACAATAGCTCTTAGACCTTCTTAATAAGCTTTATAATGTCTGCCTCAATGTCACTGGTGAGAAAATTTCTGCTGTAGCGCTTGTAGGGTTCACCATCAGGACCAACAAGGAACTTCTCAAAGTTCCAAGATACATCATTTCTTCTGACAGGACTCCAAATGATGAACTTGGGGTCAGTCATAAGAGCCATCCGATCATCAGAGGGAAAAGGAAGCTTTTCTTTCAGATAGACAAACAAAGGATGTGCATCTTTTCCATTCACATCCACCTTCTCAAAAATCTGGAACTTTGGTTCAAAACCATTTCCTGGACGGACGTACTTCAGGGATCTTAGTATTTCGTCATTCTTGCAGTTCTCCTAAAAAAACAAAACACAATACACAATACAATACATCAATCACATTGTTAAGATAAAAAACAGTAGTAAGAAAATATATAAACTGGTCATTCAACTGTGTGAGCAGTAAATGTTGCTCTAAGGCCTACTTATTATATGACCATGAACACATGACTCAGCACAATTGCACCCTTTCTTCCACCTCTGTTTTTTGTGCTAGTCTAGAAGCCTACAGACTGGAAAAGCATATCTTTTGACTTTTATTGTATTTTGTTAGGCAACATCCAAGTAAAGTCTAACACTTGAATGAGTAACCCTTGAGACACCTAAAGCAAAATCTGAAGTCACCTTGAAGATGCTTCAGTAGCTTGTCTACATGAACTGGAGTTAGAACAGTCTTTGACAGGTTATGTATATATGGCCAAGGCCTACCTGGTGTCCAAACTGATTGCAGGGTACACCCAGAATAACGAGTCCTTTAGCTGAAAAACGTCCGTGAAGCTCGTTCATCTGAGTGTAGTCCCTGGTTGTAGTTCCTCAAAGTGATGCCACATTCTCAATGAGGACAACTTTTCCCTTTAGTGTCGAGAAAGAGAAGGTTTCCCCAGACAACAATTTAGCGGTAATGTCATAAAATCTTTTAACAGCCCCTGCCATGTCTAAAATGTGCGATTAGCATAACAAGGACTTAAAAGACCAAACCATCCAGAAAGAGTAAGCCCATCCTTCCACCTTTCATGGGCGGGTCATAAATTGAAACCTTTTCCCACTCAGGAGAGAATTTTTAGATTATTATTTCTGTCACTAGAAGTATACCAACAAAGGTAATTAATTTGAATAAAGTAAATTGTGTGTGCTTTAATGGTTTCCTATGTTTCAACACCTCTACCATAGATGTAGTAGATCCAATTATAGGCATGGCCTCAATCACAGAAGGCTTAGTCATCCAGAACAAGATTAAAAAGTTTTCATCTCCAAACCTAAGTCCAGGTGCCTTCTTTGAAACCAACCAGAAAGCAAATGTGATAAAGTTTGCTTCTTGGTTTTACGTCTCCCCTGTTGCCCGGCAAAAATGGTACTTTCCAGGAAGTTCCGTAATTAAGCGGCTATGATGAGGCTATAACTTGTGCTGCTCCTACATGTTTGTTTTATTCCGCTGCCGTTTAAATTGTTTTTTATGTTTTGATTTTGAAATTAATAACCGTTTGATTTAAGTTATTTAGCGATAAATGTATGAACAACAGTGCAGTGTTCAAAAGCAAAAAAAACAAAAAAAAAACGGTAACTACTTATCATGCCAGACTGGCTCAATCTGTGTGCCATTAGCTTGCTACTCAGTATTTTCACTGTTGCAACTTACTTTGTGTACTCGGGACTCCTCTCAGATGTCGAAGTACTAACTGGTTCTCCTCCTATAAAGAAAATTACCATCGTTTACAAATTTATGCAAGGACCATACCAAAACTGCTGGCAGGTTTTTAAGGAATCCCGCAGTATTGGACCAAAGCTTCCATGTGTTGGAGTATTTTATGATGATCCTAAAAAGGTACACACAAAAACCTGATGTAAACAACGTCTAAATAATCCAACATTTAGTTTCAATTTGAGTTGTGATGTTACTCAGGCTAGTCGACCGCTAGATGGCAATAATGACATTGTTTGAACATGTAATTTCTGATTTATCACATCACTTCAGTTTTTTAAATGTTATTCAAGTAGTTGTGTCACCAAAAGTATTTTTTTAAAAGATGTTGTTAGCCTATGTTTTTGTATCACAATGACACATTGTGGTTTTGTTGGGTGTCTGCTTATACTAGACTATACCGTTGCTAGTTTATTAAGCTCAGCAAAAGTGTACAATGTTTTGGTCTTTAATTAGTTGAGCTATCTACCAAAGCTTTCAATACTCAAGCAAGCAATACCTGCAATAACCTAATCCAAAACAACCTGATTGAGTATATTACAGTTATAGCTCCATATCAAAATCTCTTTGTTATTATTATCCTCTTTTTCCCAAGTCTGCAATTAGGGCAGTTATCGGTCCTAACTCAGTCGACAGTTACAACCAAGTCCTGATCTAAGTTAAAGTAATTGGTGTAATGATCTCTGCTCATTAGCATACAGGCCTTAAAATGCTTTTGAGTGTCTGTTTCAGGAGCCCCAGAGAGTACTGTCAGACAGGAGTGTTGCCATTCACTGTCTAAAATTTCAGACACTGCCCATTCATATTTGTGGTGAGAAGCATTTTAGTAAAATGCAGCTGATAGGAAATAAGTGTCACCTGGCTCCAGCTAAAGCACCATCGCCCGCTCATATGCTATTTTCTTTGCACTTGCTTAATCACTTTTTTTCGCTGAACACAGACATTAACAAGGACTTAACTTGGTCCTGAGTGGGTTGCCATGGATTCTGGACAGGAGCAGCACTCTCTATCTCTTGTTTTTTCAAACAGCAAAAATAAACTCCGGGGGCCCCACTCACTCCTTACAAATGCCTCCTCACAGTTTCAAAGCGAGGGGTTTCTCTGACTTCATCTCCACCCTGAAGCCTTTCTCTTCTCACACTGTGTCCAACTTAGATGAACCTCAGAAACTTGTGTTTGTCTTTTCTGTCCAATATCCTCTGCTAGCCTCCATGCAAGCAATCAGGGTTTGTCTTACAAATGTTAATCTCTATCTTTTTTTTCCACTTTCATATTTTTTTTCAAAATATATGATATACTTGATGTAATAATGCTGTTTGTTTGAGGAGTATCCGACTGTGACTTCTATAGAAAGAAGCCACAGTAATGAGAATGTTGTTTAACTAGTTTTCCAGATTTAATGTGTGAACCTGAATACATTTACAAATTATTAAATATATTCTGTAAATAAGTGTAGTGCATAAAAAAATTCCAAAAACGTATTTACTACATTCTGTTTCATATTACCTGTAACTATAGTAAGCTAACAACTGCAGAAACTATTTAGGCTACTCAATGTCAGAACACAGATAAATGAAGGTATAGCACTGTCCTAGCATGGTTCAATGTTTGAATAAGAATTCTGTGAGTTTTCCTTATTTTCCCACATTTTCACTTCTTCACAACAGAGACACACAGGGAGTGTGTGTCAAACTTGGGTGCTTTTTCTTTTGATGAGCTGTTGGTGTTTTGAGGAACATCAAAGAGCAATAAATACACTAGTGCCTTGAAGAGTGCAGAGAAAAACAAAGATTGTAGACACAGGGCTGTGCTCTTGGCAGTGATACTTTGTTCTGCGCAACCCTGCATGGACTCTGTGATGATTAATAAATCTATACCGCAATAACATCTCCCTCTGTGAATCTCCAAAACATCCAAAAAATATTCTCATGTGTAAAACTATTACAAATGTAATTTAAGTAATAAGTTCTTAAAATAAGATCATTCAGCTATTTCATTTTAATTTATTTGCCACAAAAACAATTTCTACTACCACTCAATATTTGTTTGAAAGTGTGCAGCTGAATTATGTCTGGAAGGAATATTTCTTTGGAAACTTTAAATTTCACTCAGCTTATAGTTTAAAGCCCAATGTCTTTACCCACCTTTTATTTGAAAGAAAATGAAATAACATAGCTCTAACTCAGGGATACTGGGCATTCTCAAAGCACAGCATTGTTTAAAGTACAAATTGGACTGTTCCGTCTCATATACTCTTGTGCTTAGAGAGAAGGTCTCAGATGTCCCAAAGGTAGGCTATTCATTTGTGAGGTGTCTTTCCTTTCACTCCTTTTAATCGGCATTAGGGTGCTCAGAATGGAGGAAGGAGTAATAATGTCTGGACTGCCAAATGGTCCAATTAGAGCAGCAATTAATGAGCAGGTTTTCCTGCATGGCTGACATAACAGAACAAGAAAGAAGTGTTAAGAAGTTGACAGTTGAATAGTAATAACTTTTTTGCTATCTATCAAAAAGAAGATCAGGGCCACTGTAAAAAAAAAAATACATTAAAAAAATACATTACTTTTATTATAGTTTCTGAATTTTGGGAGAAAAGTCAGAATCTGAGAATTCTGGATGAAAGTCGGAATTCTAGAATAAAGTAAAAATCGGAGAATTGTGAGTCAGAATTCTGAGAAATATGGGTACATAAGTGTAAATATCAGACAAAGTGCAAACTAATGGTTCAGAATTCATACATGAACCCATATAAATGCATTTAAACATTTGAGCCTAGCGACATTTGAGCCTAACCACAAACCAAGCCTTGTGGTTTCACAGATTTTACTTGACTTGGTTGGCGAGTGTGTGGTCTCTAAAAGGAGCTGCTGAAAATGACACTCCTGTTGTCATAACAATGGTAAACAGAATGTCAGGTAAAGTCCTTTGGTTATTTCAAAAAGTAATATTAAAACCACTAGTTATCAAACCAAACTAATATTTACAAATATTAACAGTTTGTACAATCAGTGTTTAAGTGCATTTATATAGGTTCATGTATGTATTCTGCACCATTCTATGACAAAGCCTGAAGTCTGTGCCTGATGGTACCTATGGTTCCAAGATCAAAGTGTCTTTAATCTCAGTATTCAGACTAACTAACTAGCTAAACTGGCAAAAAAAAAAATATTCTATGTAGTTATCATTTTATATTCAGAATATATTCTTACTCTTCTCCAATTGTTTTTTTTCCCCAGGTGCCAGGACCCCAGTGTCGGAGTGCTGTTGGCAGTATTGTGAGCGAAGGAGAAAACAAGGCAGCTGAGGATCTTATAAAGCAATACAAAACATGTGGCTTTAATGTCTATTCTTTTCCTGAAGTCACACATGTGGTTACTGCGTCCTTTCCTCATCGGACATTTTTCTCCATAATCCTGGGAGTGAAAAGAGTGTATCCACAACTAGCACGCTACATCAAGGTACAACCGTACATGCTCATTTTAGTAATAGAATAATTTGCAATGAGCATGAATCGCTGCTAAATTTTAGATGTTTATAAATGTTTTATAATGTCATCCTGCTATCCTCACATGTAAATCATCCTGTTTCCTTTCCATCAAAAAAAAAAAAAAAAAATCAGTGGGAGAAAGTTCTGCATGTGAAATCTTTTCACTGCTCTAAAAGCTTTCTCTATATCCTCATGTGTAAAACTTCCCCAAATGTACTTTAACTAATAAGCACTTACAAGGAGATCATTCATTCTGAATTCCTCAATATTTGTTTTAAATTGTCCTGTGTGTTTGGTATTTGAGCAGGAAGTGAATAATGGATGGGGAAAAAAAGCATATGTGAATTGAACTCAAAGACAAAGTATCTTTGTTTTTAGTTTCCATAAAATCACTGAGAACAATCCAAGCTCTTTATAGCACTTGATGGTGAATGATCTCAGTACTGCTCAGGGGATACTGAGAAAGAGAGTCACTGTGATAAACGGGGAGAGCGTAGTGGATTTGGTTTAATTATGCAGTGTGCTAAAACAGGTGGCAGCACCACAGGTAGCCTCAGTCGCTGTGCTTCTGCTTGAGAAGTGTGTTTGTGTGTGTTCTGTCTGGCAGCCTCCACCATCTGCTTGAACTCTGTTAAATCCTGGCTCCTCTCCTGTGGCACTTACCCTGTCGGAGAGGTTAGCTCTCAGCAAACTGGGCATCCTTCAGCACAAATGTTCAATCTTTTTTCTAGGTTTTTTGACTATAAATGAAGTATAACATCAAATTTTTAGTAGATGTGGTTTTCTGTTTCTGCTGTGATGTTTCTGGGCATTTTTCTGCAGCAGCTATAATATAGTGTGTATCTCTAAAGTCAACATCCTGGTGTGCATAAACATATCTTGCTCATAACACATACTGTAGCAAAAAGCAGTGGTAATCTCTGCTTGTAACAATCCAAGGTATTCTTAATTATGTCAAAGGACAGTGGCTAATTGTAGCTGTTTTGGTGATTTATTTATAATGAAATGCAGGAAAAGATTAGATGTGGTGTTCTTGCCACGTTCTGTCTGTTTACACATAAGAAGAAATACACAAAGAATGTCATTGATTGTGCAACTCACAGCTGTTTCCTCTTTACATTTGCTAAGCATATATAAAGCCCATGGTGCCCTTTGGTATTTTAATATTGTAAGAAAGGTTTCATACAGCTGTGAGCTCTCGGATGTCATTGCATTACGGATGTAAGGATCCCTTGTGATGGCAGGCTCCAACATTAAAAAAGTCAGTTTTGTTCTTCATTTATAACATAAAATCTACTCTTCTCCAAGAGCTGTACACTACTGAGATGAAAAAACTGTCAGCACTAGCATTGCAGAAAGGGATTTCTTTGAAATAGAAACATTTTAAAATAAACCTTAAGGCATTTTCTCCGAAGTAATTCAAAAGTTATAATGACAAGCCGAGTGAGCAGTTCTGAAGTCATTTTAGTGCAGTGCTGGTAGCAGCATAACCAAAACCACAGTTATAAATGCGGTCTTTTAAACATGTGGTCTGTGTCTGACACATTGAATATCCCAAGTGGTGAGACCTTTTCAAATCATCCCATCAGCATTTAGCATGCTTGGCCTGTCAAGGCAGAATGATTTTTGTCTTTCAGAAACTTTGAATTGCTGCCCCATGGTCTGGTCTGATATTTGCCTTGTCAGATCATCGATTGGCCTGGTGTTGTCTTCTGTGGCTTGTTTTTTAATGGTGGGCTGCTTTGCATTAGCTGTGGCATCTTGAGATTTAACTCAAGCACAGTGGCCAGACCTTCAGACAGGATTGAAGGCTGGGCTTGGAAAATAATATTGCTGACATTCACATAGATCTAAGGGCTTGAGATAGACAGACAATGGGACATTTGTTTGCTTCAGGGCACAATGTTTTTGCCAGCACAGCGGTTTTGTGCTGAATACAAAGAAAGATTACGTTTGTTCCTCAAAAGTGTTTTTTTTTTTTAGCAACAGGCACAAGTTTGTGAGATCATAATGTCTTCACAAATCACCTTTTGGGACATCAGATGCTATTTTTTGCCATTCTTATTTGCTGTGTTGATGGCCCTAGGGGATGAACAGCGGAGCGCAGATGCAAGTCCGCAGGGCTGCAAACTTTTTACTTTCTGCCATGTGGAATTAGAAAGGTCAGAAAAGGTCATTTACGTGCCGAACATAGTCATTAGAACGATTGAGATGAAGACAGAGAAAGGCAATGGTTCAATTTTGTTCAGTATTTCTACTCCGCATTTCTTTCACAAATGTTTCTTGAAATGAATCAGTGCTAAGTTTGTCAGTTTTAGCTTGTCATGTTGTCAATTTAGGAGCCCTGAGACTGATATAATGAGACCTTAAGCCATATGCTTGTGTTTATTTGTTAGCTACTAACTGTCAGTTTCATGTGCATGTCGTTCTTATTATTATCAAACAATCTGTCTGCCATTGAATCTCTTAATTAGCCATTCTGTAAATGAAATCACAGGAGCAGATTCAATTTGAAACAGTAACGCTTAAATGCACAAATGTGAACTAAAATGTTAAGGATCCCACTTTCTAGGTTAATGAATTAAGGTTTTTAAAAAGTATTTAAAAGGAGGTTGTGAGTTCAAACCCCGGACAACTCAAACTTCCTTGGCCGACTCCGGCTTCTCTGTGAGGAGCCTCCATGTCCTCCACGTGTTACTGTGGGTTCTTTACAGGTACTCCGGCTTCTTCCCACCGTCCCAAAGACATGTATGTATAGGTTAATTGGCAACTCTAAAGTGTCCCTAGTGAATAAATGTAAGCTTAAATGGTTGTCTGTCTCTAAATGGCAGCCCTGCGACTAACTGGCCATTATCCAGGGTGTACCCCGCCTAAGGCCCAAAGCTACTGGGATAGGCTTCAGTCACCCGTCACCCCTAACGGGACTAAGCGCTAGAACATGAAAGAAAAAAGTATTGAAAAGGGAAGAAATAAATAAAAACAATAACTCTTGTACATACTATTGGTCTATAAAGATGATGACATATTTTAATCTAGTATTTCCAGTCTAGGACTTTATTTTGAAACAGCTCATTACAGTAAGCTGAAATGGATGGCTCCCCTGTGTGGCGTTTGCCCATCAAAAGTTGAAACATGACTTTCATGCTGTCACAGCTGGGATTCTACTGTTGGTGTTAAATGTCACATCTCCATATCACTGATCTGAATAACATTTTTTATTTTTTTTTACTTTCTCCAAACATTATTTTTTTTGACTATCGCTCAGAATCAGGATCAGGTGCTGGGGTGTGATTTAGTTATGAAGAAGAAGTATTAGGACATAGTTGTGTTCCACTGGCTATCTCTTTGTTCACTTTGGATGAAAAGATTTTAAACATGTCAAAAAGCTTTCCACTTTATTATTACTGTTTGAATCTCTCTTGTTTGTCTTGTAGCTTAAGAATATACATCAAAGAATAGCATACCATAGTTCTGCTCATAAAAGACCGGCTTTAGCAAACTGCATTAAAATAAACGTTACATTCACCTTGTAACAAAAGTTTTTGGAGTGCACCAACAGTACATGAGGGATATACTGGCGCTTCACATTATGCCATGGTGGTGGCAGTAGCTCAGTGGGTAGAGTGGTCGTCTTTCAACCGGAAGATAGGTGGCTCTCCCCACAGTTCATACTGTTGTTGTGTCCTTGGGCAAGACACTTAACCCACCTTGCCCCCAGTGGCTGTAACACTGGTAATTACATTAGAACAATGTAAGTCGCTTTGGATAAAAGCGTCAGCTAAATGAATAAATGTAAATGTAAATGTTGATAAATTGCTGAGACAGTTCTGAATTTCCACCCTTAAAGCCAACACAATCCACTTCAGCCACTGAAGTTCTCTTTAGTGGAAACCTTACACCCTAAATATTGATGTGTGTGAATATATTGCACAGATTAAATATATTTAGCATTTTTTGTCAAGCCAGGCACATGCATGACCTAGTTACATGTGTTTTTATCACAGAACAAACAATATAATTCTGAAACAGTTTTAACCATACAATTAACATTTAAAATGTATGTTTTCCCAAACAAACCCAAGATCTAAAATGATCTTGAACTAATATTAAGACAAAGTTTAAAAATGTACAAAAACTGTTATTACATATCCTACATAGCTTCCAAATATGTCTCATATGTCTCAAATGTTTAAAATGCAATTCACCTGGAAAATTCTTAGACGACTGTGACATAATTTTATATCACCATACAGTGTGGTCTTACTACTGACATATTGGTCTTTGGAGGATTTACCAAACTAAATCCAATAGTCTTTGAAGGATTGTTAAGATGGTGCCTTTTCAGGCCTGGCATTGCATTGATACAACTCATTTCAATGTGGTCACTTTGAATCTATGTGATGGCTGGACACTCACACTTTCTCCTGGCAGCTGAAATATTCCAACAGTTTGGTTGCGTCTTTGTTGAGATAGGCATGCAAATTAAATGAATTTGTTCTGGTGTCCTCTTGAGGGATTTTCTGAAAAATAATCCACAAGGCAATTTTGAACCATTCAAGTATGAGTGAGACAAGAGGCAGGAACCTAACCAAGGTGCAGGGGTTTTGAACCTCTGTGAGTGAGCTGAAATGGGAAAGATAAAAAATAGGCTTAAGACTTAACTGTTTTATTTCAGCTCAGTGACTTTCAAACAGTCCTTCATTTGTCAGGCCTGAGTAAGTCTGTGTAAAGACTTGGTGCTTGAGTGACATCAAATTGTTCGTCTTGAAAGGTACTACTGTCACTCATTATGCTCTCAGTCCTTTTGAACGTTTTTCTTTTTTTACTACAGGCTTTAGAATTAAACCTAAAGGGCTCTGCCAATATCTGTCCTTTTAAAGAGAAGGGATTAGACTGAGGAACACGGGTTTGACCGTTTTAAAATTCAAAAGGAACAAAGCCAATCACAAAAGAAGAGAAATTCAATATATGTGAGGGTTTCAATGGTTTTGTGCAGAAGAATAAGAGGAACGATATCTAAGGAAAAGTACATGGCTTAGATGGACTGCTAAACTCTGTAATCTTCCAGATTATTGTTATTAACACAGAAGCCAGAGGAAATGGTCAAATGGGATTGTCATTTGAATTAGACGTTTGTGTTGTTCTCTTATCAGTTTAGTGGCAGAGAACGGGAAGAGAGCTGACACTTGCTGTGGACAACTTTTATCATTTCAATTCTCTCATAGGAATTTGGCATTAGCTCAAACTATTTAGTGGTAAAATATAAAATACAATTTCTGTAATAGTATCCGTGCCGGTAGTAACCAACCATCAAGTGAACAAATACCCCCCCTCCCTTCTCCAGCCAGTACCTTCTTGGCAGCAATTAACAGCAGCATATCGTTGTGTTCAAGTGAAAAGGATTTCTGTTCAGTTTACCAAATTGATTTTGCTGCAAATATTTGGCCAAACCTATCCTACAACTGTCAAGATTATATTCAGTGAACCATGGCAGCAATCTGAACTCAAACATGCTTTATGTTTCCAGAGTGACCCTGAGAAGAGGGTAACAGAAAATAGTTACACTGAGAAAAGTTTCTTTTACAGTGTACTCCCACACACAAACACAACTTTACAATGCATTCAGTACTTGTATTAATAGTTTTAACTTGTCTTGGATGACTTTTCAAAACATAATTGTATACATCTTCTCATTGCGACAATTAAACCAGTATATAACCAGTTTCTAATCACTGCTGTAACCGGGGGCCGTTTTTTAAATTGTTATTTATTTTTGTCGAGTTCTTCATTTAATTGCAAATTGACAGTTATTTTACGTGAAAGATTTTGTCTTGCTGTGTTTTTTTTCACCAGAGTAAACTATGCGCATTACATTAATAGAAACCATGGGTATTTGCAGATTATTGTGAAGCAGTAAATGACTTGCGGCACAGCTGCCCTTTTACTGCAGACAGCGGTCTTTACTGAGACAGAAGACTGTGATCCGTGGTTCTTTGCATCCATTTCACTGCTAACAATGGAGAACCACCATTTGTTGACTTCTTTTTACAGGACATGTTTTTCTCCTGTCTCCCCATAGGCAGCATGTCTTCACAATCACTAGTTTTTCCTGTGTCTGACTTCAAAGCAGCCTCTTTTGTTGTACAGTAGGTGCAGTGCCCTCTGGGATTTGTCAGTCTTCTGTCAGTCAAGGGTATATGTCACATGTTTCATAAACTTTTGAAAATGCCATATTTAGAAATGACACAATGCTATGTGCAAGGGAGATTACTATCTAATGATAAAATTCACAACATAAAAGCCTTTAAATGTCAGTAAACTAAGTCCACACGACGCAGGCTCGTCTCGTTCCTGCTCTTTTCACTTTTATTGTATTGTAGCCATTTGATCCATTTTTATATTGTATTTTTTCATACTAGAAAAAAAAATCTCCAGAATACGGCTGTAATAATTGCTGAGAATAATGTTGGAGAATTTATGACCTAACATTGACTGTGTTACTCTCACCCTCACTTAAGTGTGCTCCTAGGCCCCAGGGGTCCTGACCTGCAGAGAGAGTAAGGAGGAAATCAAACAAAGATCAATAACTACTCTATCCTCAACCCCCTGCCCAATTACAGAACCCTACCAGTTTGGCTCAGCAAATCCTCTGCCTATCTAATTCTTTCTTGGCCCTTCGTCTTGTCTCAGATGGATAGGTCATTTTTCTGCTCTTAATCAATGTAAAATTATTACTACTATCATTGAAAAACACCTGGAAAACCTGCAACTTTGAGGCATAAGTCATAATGTGAGTGCACACACTATAAAAATAATCCTTCTCATTCAATATTAATCATTTATGAACTGATTTGTTTTTCTTCACTCACTTGCCAACAACTCCGGTTTAAAAAAGAGAGCTCCCTCCTCAACCTGAGCAGCTGAACCGTTTTATGTTTTAATTAATAAAAAGATGTGGGACTTTAATGTGATAATGGACGGTCTTATTTCACAGCAAATTAACTTTTATAGAGAAATATATTGAAGGAAGGAATATTGTTTGAAACATAATGAGAAGTTAAACAGCTGAAAAATAAACAGTATAATAGACTTTCTCTGTTATCATAATGATTCACTTTTCAGAATTGTAGATAATGTGTCATTAATGTTAGGCCAAGGCATACATCCTTTTATTACTTTAAATTAAGTAAAGCCTTCTCAGACATTAAAGATAAAGACCAAATCTGTACAAGAAAAAAAAAGTCACAAAAGGGTTACTCGAGTAATATGTCATATCATTTTGTTGTACTTTCCTTTCTTTTATGAGCTACTGAGAGCTCCACACTCAAAAACATCCCTCTGATCTGAACTGTAGTAAAAAGATAAAGTGTAGGCAGCAAGAAGTTAGTTCACTGCTACATTGTTCTGGAAGTGTGGAATAAAAGTCATGTGGATGGTCCCTTGTCATGAAACATGGCCAGTATCACCTCTATGAGTCAGCACCGGGTTGGCTGCTAAGAAACTGCACTTTGTAAGTTAAGGGGCAACCTGGAAACACAATGTCTTACTATGACAAATATCTATGTCTTTCTTATTTTCCTGTTAGCGTTATAAGATTGTAAAATACAAAGTCTCAAGATAACCTTAGCATGGACCAAAAAGTGATAAATGCTCTTTGTCTGTGTAGTTTGTCAGTGTTGTAACCCACAACGTTAGACCCTTTTGCATTAGTGCCCTTTAGATGGCACATTTCCAGGAATGTTGTTTTAATTAAATTTCAAATAAAAATTCTGCATACTGTACCTTGTAATGTACTGTGGGAAATTAAGACAGCGCTTTCAACAAATCAGCCTTGCTCATAAATTATGAATGCCCAGCCCATCTGTGTTTGCTATTGTACTGACAACATATTCCTCTTTCACATTTAATGATTTATTGATAGGGCCTCAACATCAAAATTAAACTTGTGTGTATGTCCGCGTGCATTCGGGCAAATCAAAATGCAATGCAGGACTCCACATCTGACTCGCCTCACTTCAATAATGACAACCCCTTTATTGTGTCATTTACACAAGATAGATGCAGTAATAATTGATGTTGCTGCAGAGACTGAAGTTGACAGAGTTGTTTCTGCAGAAAGCAGCCAGAAGAACGCCTGGCTGTCATAATTAGGTCTAGACAGATGGTGTAAAAGTTTAAAGAGAAATAGTTTCCTGTGATGCAGTTATCTTTTCTGTTTTTTTTTTATTCTGCTTCAACACCTAATCCTATATGCTTGACAGTTTTGTTGCAGACTTAGTTGTCACCCCTTCTATTTTACTTTTACATGAACAGCAGCCAATTGCAACAGGAGTCTAGTCCTAGAAATTATTAATAGGCAAAATGCATAGAAAAGTGCAAGGCATGAATACACAGGTCCTTTTTACAATCATCGTAATATTAAATAAGATATAGATCACATTTACATTTAATTAAAGCAAGAGTCTATTTTAAATGTTGCATATTGCTGTTCTACAATCTACTACAATCTACTATGACTGAATGAATAAACCGACAGTAGAAATCACTGTGGCACATATTTCAGTATACAGTGTAATGGCTCAACATTTAGCATATGCAGAAAATGTTAAAGGCCAGAGTTAGACAGGGCATGAGTGGAATATCAAAACTTGTAGTATGAAAGGTTAATGAGGGAGAGTGGAGTGGTCTCTGTCACATAAGACTTTACATTCAGAGGAGTGAGGAAGCCTGATAAGGATCAGTGCAGCAATTTGTAAATGTTATTTATTTTTGCCTTTATTTAACCAGATAATCCCAAAGAGATCACACTCCTCTTTTAAGAGAGAGTAAAGAAGAACGGTAAACTAAGAACTACACATCTGAAGGCAGGATTTATACAGACATGGACCAGACGTTTACACATATTAACACCGTTTTTTTCTTAAGATTAAAAACAAGCTCTTGTGGGATTAAAGACATGTTGGCTCATACCCAACTCCTACATGTGCGTATATGCAAAATATGCATCACTTAACACAGGAAGTGGAACATAGCACCTTCAGAATGTATTTAACACTATTTTTCCATGTACCCACTATAGAAAGTTTTTAGCCAGCTGTATGAATATGTTCATTTGAAAGCAGTCAATAAACCTAATACAACAATTTCTTGCTGTTTTTGTCCAGGAAAGAAGGTTGTGTGCACACCCATTCCTAGAGATCTACGGGGAAGGGCGAATCCAGTTCATAGCACCCTTGGCCCGTCAGGGAGATTTCTATGTACC
Source organism: Perccottus glenii (assembly GCA_024416835.2). Lineage (NCBI taxonomy): Eukaryota > Metazoa > Chordata > Actinopteri > Gobiiformes > Odontobutidae > Perccottus > Perccottus glenii. Next base: position 45,850,034 of record CM044546.2, read on the forward strand.
TGAAGTTCGGCAGGTTGAAAGACAACTGTCCACACAAGAGGACTCACACAGTGAATCAGATGTTTCAGGTACAGTATGTTTACAGTACTACTATAATATACTTATACAATTGTAGTTATATTATTAATTATAATTATATAGCTCAAACAAAGATCTTTACAAAATCTATGAACAAGCCTTCTCTGTTGTATCTTATTCCTCATTTTATTTGTTCTTTTAATGGTAATGTACACATAACAAGAGTACCTAAGCACAAGTACAAGCTACATTATTCAAAAATGCAGTTCATAATTAAACAACAGCCATTTTCACTTACACAAAGGAATTTACATCTCTTTTATTAAATTGTTTAAAAAAGAAATGAAATATATAATCTGTGTATCATTTATATAATCATGTGTATCATCATGTGTATCATTTAAAGCTAGCCACTGACATGCCCAAGTTAAATTTCATTCTGTTATTTTACAGTAAAATGAGACTAATAGAATATTATATTAATGGGTGTACATCATCTTAGTCAATCCAATTATACTTGTTTATAACAGGTTATTATAGGGTGGTTGTCTTTTTTCTCAGGTTAGCTGCTTTTATGTGTCCATGACTAAAAAGCATATTCAGGCAATATTAGCTCCACAATTTATAGAGTGCCTCCTCTCTTGGTAGGACCCAAGGGACGCAGACCTTTTCCAACTGCTGTTTTGTTTATAAGCAACCTTGCAAAAGAAAACTGTGATTGACACATCACAAGGTGTTAATGAAAAGCCCAGACACAACAGCTTGTGATGAGATAGTGCTGCCACTCCACAGGAGGCTGTCCACAGTTGTACGGACGCCATATGCATGAGCACTTTAAAATTGCATAATTCCACTTGACACTAATTTATCCTCATGAGACACAAAATCTTTTGAAGCAGTATTTTCATGGAATCATGAACCGAGAGCAATTAAGCAAGCCTCATCATGAGCTGGCTGTGTAGTGTGAAAATAAAGGCCATTTTCTGATAACACCAACTCATCACCAGGGTTTGTGGCTAGATTTTGTAGTATATAGAAATGGCCAAATTTCACTAAATTGTCTTGAGTGCTTCTGTGTGTGCCCATTTTGTAAAAATATTATATATTTTTTTTACACTTTCTTCCTGGTTCTAGCAGACAGACAAGCAAACCAGATGGACCAACTAGCATTTTTTATTGAACATTTTAAGGGATTTCTGCAAATTGACTTTGGAAAACAACACTTCAATAATTTAATTTCTCTCATTTCCCTCCTACATAGTGCACACACTATCCCCTTCAGACTTTAAAAATATCACTTGTTTTCTGGAGCTCCACATTTTTCCATATGTGTGACAGATCCAGTGTGTTTGTCATTGTTTGTGGTGAAGAATGGATGTGACATTTAAGTTCATAGCTGTGAATGATACTGTGACAGGTAGTCATGCTGCTGTCATACACACTCAACTTTACCAAGGTCACTGGAGCATTTGGGACACAAGAAGCTGCTTTGGTCTGTTGCTCGGCTCACTCACCAGCAATCTTCAAATAAGAATTGTGTTCCAGTGACCATATCAACCCCCAGCCTCAGCGCAAAGAGCTATAAAGTTATACATTTAAAACTTTTTTTAGTATTAATCATTGCATTATTTATCATTAACAGTAAGTATTTTTTATGCAATCAGCTTTTGTGATTGTGATCATCCATGTTATTCTGTCCCTCATTATTATTATATACACTAGTGTTCAAAATATTAGCAGTACAATGTGACCAACCAGAATAATCCAGATTTTTTGTACACTTTTTATTGCTAAATGGCAAACAAGTTACCAGTAGGTGCAGTAGATTCTCAGAAAACAAACAAGACCCAGCATTCATGATATGCACGCTCTTAAGGCTGTGCAATTGGGCAATTAGTTGAAAGGGGTCTTCAAGTATTTTGACAAATGCAAACTGATCCATGATCCCTGGTATGCAATAAATAGGCCCAACACCATAGTAGGAGAAACATGCCCCTATCAGGATGCTTGTTCCACCGTCTTTACTGTGTACTGTGGCTTGAATTCAGAGTTTGGGGGTCGTCTCACAAACTGGACCCCAAAAAAAAAAAACAAAACAAAACAAAACAAAAAAAAAAAATATATATATATATATATATATATATATATATATATATATATATATATATATATATATATATATATATATATATTAGTATGTACTATGTTTAAAGGATGTTTTCTGAGTAGAAAAATTGACATCACTGTATTACCAACCATACACTGAGTAAGTATTTATAGTTTATAAGAGTTGGCGCAAAAGCTTCCAGGCTCCACAATGTACAATCAATCACACCCCTGTCCTGAGCCCCTCAATCAGACTGAGGAAACAGATCTTTTGTAATTACAGAGGATATAGGTCCCCTTCAGTGCAGTCTTATTCTAGCCTGTCACTTCAACAGCCTATAACTGACAAGCATGCAGCTGCAACTACATGTTGCACAAGAAGGCTTTTACTGTACAAATCCAGTATTAACACAGTTTAATGTTTGTTCAGTAGTCAGTGTGCATTGATTACCTGACAAGATTTGATTCTAAAATGATGACAAAATATACATCCATCTTTTTAATCTGTTGCATCTTAACACACTTATACTTGGCAGCATTTTCCTCTGCTTAATCCCAGAGTCGGTTATAAGGATGTAGAGCTAATGCCCTGCAGCGCTACTTAACCTCTTCTGAAAAATGTAAGCAATTTTCTAAAAAAGAAGATATCATTGATGTCTATTCATACCTGAATTGGATTTTCTTCTCCATTGGTTGGTCTAACTCTTCCCTAGCTTAAGGCATAAACCAAATGTTAAAAAAACAACATACGATCAGACCTATTGCACTTTCAGTGTTAAGTCTGGATATTGTTTATGTCTTTTTCTTTTTCATCATCCTTGCACTCACTGGGTGGGTGAAAATGTATTAATTGGCGAAAGAGCATGTGACTACATTCAAATTAGTCTTGTGAATGTCTAGATTGTATAGGTCATTAATCTACATGCTGCTACTTAACCTCTGTACTTGTCTTTGTGATGCTCTTTCATATGTGATCCTAGACCTTAAATGTGTATCATGAGTTGTACTGTTAATTATTTCTGGCTCAAAGTATGGAGATATTGATTTGCTTGGCATGTACAGGTAAGACATTGATCTTATTAAGGGGCAAATTAAACGTAAAAAAACAAAACAGAGGAGTCAAGTGTTTGTCTATGAGCCCCTCCAATTAAAGGAGTTGAAGACCTTTAGCTTGCGGGAGTTTCTAATTAGCAACATTTCTGAGCCTATTTTCAGTTCTGAGTGAAAGTCACCATCACTGCACAAGGTGTCGATGCGAGTTCCCCATTGTTCAATAACATAGAGCAAAGTGAGATCAGCAAGAAACACTACGTTTCTTTCCTCTTTCATGTTGAAGTGCAGCATTATCAACAGATGCATTTCCAGATTCAAATATATCCAGTATTGTATTCAGTGTCTCTTCATTATTTCCATATACATAAATAAAAATATATAATTGCATTTTAATTTACCACAGTTAGTCATCTATCAACATGTCACTTGTATTTATTTCAACTGAATGAAGGCAACCGTATCACAAAGTACACATTCTTTTGAGTTTCCCTGTTGTGGGATCAATACATTTTATCTTATCTTTTATACCTATGGTGTTTTGGTTGAATGTGAGCCCTGTAAAGTTTTTGTGTTTGTGCAAGTCCTCTCACCATATATCCACTTGATCCCTTTGTCTTCTCCCTGCTGTAGGCGCAGAGTCAAATAGTGAATACAGCTTTGGAAGTGGGGTTCTCCTTTCTGACAGCAGAGAGTCTTCTATTGTGTCCTCAGTCCAGTCCGGGCCGGTGTGGGATCAAGATGACAGACGGCAAAGGCGCAGAAGCTCAAGAGCAGCGTCGTCTGAAGGATTGGACTGGGACATGAGTGGTGGACAACACATGCTGGAGAAGACAGAGGAGACGCTTAGTCATGATGAATCTGACCAGAAAAGTAATGAGGTCTCCACTCAGGAATTATGGGGTGTTGTTGGAGAAGAGGAGTAAAAGACATTAAAACAAGTAATTAGAGATTATAATGTGAATGATTATACAGCTCTGGAAAAAAATAAGAGACCACTGCAAAATTATCAGTTTCTCTGGTTTTACAATGTGTTTTGGTAAAATATTATTATTTTTTTTATTATTTGGTTCAGGTGATCACCTAATCAGTAGAATGAGATGTGCCTGTGTTGCGATTTAACAGACATTGGAATGGAATGGCTTCCATACTTGTAGAGATGCTGATTCAATGGAAAAATTGCAGTGGTCTCTTAATTTTTTCCAGAGCTGTATATCTCAGAAGGATTGTGTTGCCGAAGTCCAAAAGAGAATTAGCCACGTTCATCAAAGTGGTGCAGCAAGGAAGCTGGTTTATGCCTCTATGCTTAAATTAATCCAAATGTTTTCCTTTATTTTTTATTTTAAACAATGGTATTTTAGGGGTTATTTTCTACAGTGGCCCAGAAAACTCAACAAAATACAAAAGTAAAACACACTTTACAAAAAGCAACAGAATGACATTAATAACCACACGACATTACAAAAACATTTTATGAGCAAGTGTGCACATGTAGCCTATTCAATACATAAAAGACTCACCGACCGCAACATCTTCAACAGCTGTAATCCATCCATAGTCCTGGTCTAGACCTGGTCTGGCCAAATAATTTATCAAGGACATGGCCTTTCCATTTAATAGTTTTCATTAATGACACGTGGTGAATATTGTTGTGGGTTTATGCAACCACAGGGCTTAAGTGTAGTTTCTAACAAATGTAAACAAATATGCGCAAAGCGGTGTTTCTTTCTGCAGCAAGCATTAACAGAGAACAATAAAAAGTCAGGTCTAAGACGCTGTGGCTCTAGAGCAGTGTCTTTTATAATCTGTGGGTTATGCAGATATTTAGGATGTGTATACTATGTATGTTCCGATGCAGGAAAAAGTATTTTAGTAATTCTGTGTGGTGAATGTTGATGTTGGTGCTTGTTGTTGTAATTTTGGTCGGCTATTTCCAGTGCAGCTGTTGTTGTAATGCTATGTGGCTATTTCTGGTGCAGTTGTTGTTTAGTTTGGCAGTTTCTTTTTGTAAAGTGTGTTTTGGCTTTTTTATTTTGTTGAGCCTTCTGAGCCGCCGTAATTTTCATGGTCCTTAAAAGACCAAATCTTCAAATTTAGTCTGCTGTACAAGGGCCTGTGTGAGTGAATAAAATGCATTTCAGTGAATGGTATTAATTTTATTTGTATTAATATAATTTTCATTTTACAGAGCTTAGCAAATGTCAGGGCACTGGAATTGTGTGGGTAGAGTGTTTACTTGAAATCAGATTCAGGGAGTTTCTTAAGTTTCTTGAGAAATTTTACACGAGTTATTTTTTTTTTATTTTATTTGCAAAAGCTGCGATCTGTGTGTGTTATATTTGGAAAACATATTTTTTATTTATAGTATAGTATCCTGAGGCACTTTTTGGCTGAAGATGTTTATTGTCAAAAAAAAAAAAGATGTGTGTTATTTCAAAGCTCTTTTTGTAATAAAAAATAAATAAAAAAAAGTGAATGACTGCATAATTATCTTGCTCCTGTATCCAACCTGAACACCTCCCGCAGACTGCCATCACGATCAGTCAAGGGGCAACATGACAAGACGAGTGACTATTAATATTCATTTCACCATCGCCTTGTGTTTACACTCCCTCCACAATCATCCCATTTGTTTGCAGCTCCATCGCTGTATTTTCTTTCTATTCTCTCTTGTTTAGTCATTGCTTTGTTCCATCTGTCATAATTTTGTCTGACTTGTGCATTGTTTTTAACTTAACCTTTTGTTCTGCCTTTATTCTTTTTCTCTCTGAAATAAATATTGCAGCTGCACTCAAAAGACCACCTGATGACCCTCAGCCTCTATAGTAGAGCCAGTATTATCCATATCCTTTATCTTCCAAAAACAACAGGGTCACACTGAGCTCCTCACAGCCAGAGAGCAGCCATCATAGACAAGTGAGTCTGTGCAAACAACTGAAGGAGTAATATACCAGGCGCTTTGACTTGTGTTTAAATATAATGTGTTTATATTTAATGCCTGTCAGTAACTATGTAAATGCATGTGTTATATCTCTTGTATGCATCTAAATATGCATGTGTTTATATTTACTGCCTGTCAGTAACAATATAAAAAGATTTGAGTAAATATTGTCCTTGTTCAAAAGTATAAGGTTCACTGCACCACATTGTTTGAAAAATCTTCTCCCACCTCCTACATCGAGACAGGGACCTATTTGACAGGATCAGGAGAAGTTTCTTAAAGTAAAAGTGAATGTGGCCTGTTTTTACACATTTTTAACTCTGATTTATAACTTAGCCTGTAGAAACTGCCAATTGCTATAATGCAGTCTTCATAACAACATGTGTTTCTTTTTTTTCGTTTTGATGCTGTGGTAAATTCCCTATATATTCTTTCTGTGTTCCTCCACCTCCAGCTTTACAAATTAAGCACTGCACACCCCCATCCCTTTTAAATAGCACTTAATATACCCCATTCGTTGTAGTCTGCAGAATGCTGACAAATGCGTAAGATGATCTATACAGTACACTGTTTACATTTTTAATCGAAATCCTTAAATAAGCTTAGATTCCCAATAGATAGGCATTTAAAAGAGATAAATGAGCTTCGAAAGTAGAGAAGCCAAGAAACGCATGTGTGTAGGTGTAATTACAAAAACTCTTGTGGGTCAAAGAGCATGGTGTAAGTTGAGCATCATGAGTGGATCTGTATTTTTTAATTTATTTAATAACCACATTGTGGACATTGCTAAAGCTCATCAGTGATATTTTATTTTTTATTTAGGGCTTTAAAACCATAAAACTAAAATCAATTTGCCCATTTTGTTTTGTGTTTGTGCAACATATCTATTATAATCTAAAGCACAGAATAGTTACAGGAACATATACACTTTGTTTTGGTGATGGTTTTGCATAGAAGAGGTGACTCAGTTGGTGAGAGCATGCATATTAAAAATTATTTGCCCACTTCCTTTACCTTTAGTCAAACCACTTACACACGTGGACAAAATTGTTGGTACCCTTCGGTCAATGAAAGAAAAACTCACAATGGTCACAGAAAAAACTTTATTCTGACAAAAGTAATAATAAATAAAAATTATATGAATGTTAACCAATGAAAGTCAGTCATTGCTTTTCAACCATGCTTCAACAGAATTATTTTAAAAAATAAACTCATGGAACAGGCCTGGACAAAATTGTTGGTACCCCTAACTTAATATTTTGTTGCACAACCTTTTGAGGCTATCACTGCAATCAGACGATTCCTGTAACTGTCAATGAGACTTCTGCACCTCTCAGCAGGTATTTTGGCCCACTCCTCATGAGCAAACTGCTCCAGTTGTTTCCGGTTTGAAGGGTGTCTTTTCCAGACAGCATGTTTCAGCTCCTTCCAAAGATGCTCAATAGGATTGAGGTCAGGGCTCAAAGAAGGCCACTTTAGAATAGTCCAATGTTTTCCTCTTAACCATTCTTGGGTGTTTTTTGCTGTGTTTTGGGCATTGTCCTGTTGCAAGACCCATGACCTGCGACTGAGACCAAGCTGTCTGACACTGGCCAGCACATTTCTCTCTAGAATCCCTTGATAGTCTTCAGATTTTATTGTACCCCCCACAGATTCAAGACACCCTGTGCCAGATGCAGCAAAGCAGCCCCAGAACATAACAGAGCCTCCGCCATGTTTGAAAGTAAGGACAGTGTTCTTTTCTTGATATGCTTCATTTTTCCGTCTGTGAACATTGAGCTGATGTGCCTTGGCAAAATGTTCCATTTTTGTCTCATCTGTCCATAGGACATTCTCCCAGAAGCTTTGTGGCTTGTAAACATGTAGTTTGGCATATTCCAGTCTAGCTTTTTTATGATTTGTTTTCAACAATAGTGTCCTCCTTGGTCGTCTCCCATGTAGTCCACTTTGGCTCAAATACCGACGGATGGTGCGATCTGACACTGATGTTCCCTGAGCATGGAGTTCACCTTGGATCTCTTTAGAAGTCTTTCTGGGCTCTTTTTTTTTTACCATTCGGATTATCCGTCTCTTTGATTTGTCATCAATTTTCCTCCTGCGGCCACGTCCAGGGAGGTTGGCTACAGTCCCATGGATCTTAAATTTCTGAATAATATGTGCAACTGTAGTCACAGGAACATCTAGCTGCTTGGAGATGGTCTTATAGCCTTTACCTTTATCATGCTTGTCTATAATTTTATTTCTATTCTCCTGTGACACCTCTTTCCTTCGCTTCCTCTGGTCCATGTTGAGTGCTGTACACACAATGTCACCAGACAACACAGTGACTACCTGAAGCCCTATAAATAGGCCCACTGACTGATTACAAGATTGTACACACCTGTGATGCTAATTAGTGCACACACCTTGAATTAACATGTCCATTTGGTCACATTATTTACAGTCTTTTCTAGGGGTACCATCAATTTTGTCCAGGCCTGTTCCATGAGTTTATTTTTTTAAATAATTCCGTTGAAGCATGGTTGAAAAGCAATGTCTGAATTTCATTGGTTAACATTCATAGAATTTTTATTTATTATTACTTTTGTCAGAATAAAGTTTTTTCTGTGACCATTGTGAGTTTTTCTTTCATTGAACGAAGGGTACCAACATTTTTGTCCACGTGTGTACGTATCCCTGGGGTAAGTCACTGTAAAACAGGGGTCTCAAACTCGCGGCCCGGGGGCCAACTGCGGCCCGCAAGACGATATTTTGTGGCCCGCAGGACGGTATGAAAGTTTAATGTTAGTGCGCCCTGCGAGTTTTATATGAATAGCACGTTACCACGTTGTGTGTGGAAGTTTTTTTTTTTTGTGCAAGCTGCACCTGAACCAACCTACCATCACAGTAGGCTCAGCTGGGCTTGATGCAGGCAGAGAAACATTTCACAACTATGGAGGAGCGCGTGTAACATCACATAGCCGTCATAAAATTACTGCTTCTTACTGTGTTTGAAATGAGCATGTTTGACCTTGAGCTGGACAAATTCAATGTTTGGATCATTTGAAATGGGCTGATTTGTTTGAAAGTTGATGTCAATTTGATCGCCAATATATATGCGTATTTGTTATCATGACAGATCTGCAAATTAACGCCGATGTTATGTTGACAATATCACAGAGGGGAGTGGACATCCAATGGGCCACTCAGCCAGCTCATTCATGTTCTTCAATGTTTCTTTTAAGTTCAGGATAGCTCAGGTTCAGAAGAACCAATTGAAGTTAAAGAATTGTTAGTAATGACGTTTGAGAGGATTTAACAAAGCTTTTTTTTTGTGGAATACCTGATCCGGCCCAGCCTCACCCAGACTCTGCTCCTGCGGCCCCCCCGAGTAATTAGAGTTTGAGACCCCTGCTGTAAAATAAACTCATGTCTGTACATACATTGTGGCTTAAATTCAAAAGACATTTTCAGGCGAAACAAAAAGAAACAGCAGTGAGGCTGATACAGGCTGACCACAGCCAAGAAACACTTTGTTTCTGTCCCCTATAATTTCACTCGACATTAATTGGCATGTTCTATCTAAACTGTGCATTCCACCCACAAGCACTGAACTATTGTAATAGAAACCTCTACTCTATCCCAGGAGAAAATTGGTCCCTTTGTGTTAGCCGTATAGAAATTATGCAACAAGCAGGAGCCGCTCCTCATTTTAATTGCCAGTGTACAGAGGGAAAAAGTTTTCTTCCCCAAACCATAACTGAAAAGTAAGTATTGTTATTGTGGAAAGGTTTGAGAGCATCCAGAGATGTGTTTTGTAGTTTGCAAGCATTTGCACAAGTGCTTTGCTTCCACGACTAGCTGCACATTCCACTTAAATCTAATTGAGATGGTTTGTTTTGCGCAGCTAAGGCCCACAGTTTGACACAAAACAAGCTGCACCATGGCTTTTCACAATATCAGAACAGAGTGCTTGCTAATTATGCCACTAACTATGCTGCTGATGTAATACAGGTGGAGGAAATCTTTTTTTATGAAGAGTGGTAAAAAATAAGTTCGTTGTTAGAATGATAATAAACGTTTTCTGCCCAGTTTGTGTCCTGCAAAACAAACGTAGCCTACACTGAGTTTGTGGAGTGCCATGCCACTCAACTGTGGCGACTGAGTTTTAATGAGATGGACATGAATGGAGAAAGGGAAAAAACACAGGAAGCTGACGCTCACGTTTCTTTGTGATGCAAGTTTAAGATGATATATTTGGGAAGATTTTTAATTGAGGTTTGCATTAAAAGTTACCGGTAAATTGATACCACACAAACCTGACACAAACGGAAATGTCAAAAATGAGTGCTGGAAATAGTATCTGCGCACACAGATTCAGACAGAGATCGTATCATTGGTTTCATTATGTTGAGATTGCTGCTGTAACTCCCACCGCTGCCTTGAGAACAAACGCTGTGTGGCGAGTGAAGAGGCGACACCACAGCTCAGGCTCTCATTAATCTGGAGCTGTGGAGCACGAGAGGAGAGAGAGAGAGTGGCTGCGTGAGCGCGCCTGTGTGATCAGACTACAACGGGATTTCTCTGAAGCTCCTCTTTGAACTTAATCTGATTCACTTGCGCGAAACACGTCTGTGCGAAATGCAATGCAATTGTGATGCGTTTAAATCTCGCCCTTATTGGTAGACCTGTGTAGTCTAAAGTAAAACGTTTGGGCGGTTGGTAGATAATCGTTTACGCTTCGTGGAGTTTTCACTTAAGGTGGGTGTCAGAAGTTTGAGTTTGTTTGAATGAGACTTGCCCAATGTAGGCAGCACTTCAGAACCAAGGACAGATACCGAGAGACAGCAGGCTGGCAAACATGCCCAAAGTGAGCAACATCTGGACGCTGCTTGTCACATGAAGCTCCTCTTTCACAAAGGGAAAATACATCTACTGCTAAAAACAGGTAAGATATTCAAATCATTTTCTTTTTTTTTTTTTCCTTTTTTTTTACACGGCAAGTCTACAAAACAGAGAGACTGAATGGTTGTTACCTTTACCACATTTGCATTGATTTTGAGCTACATTTCTCCAGCAAAATGTGACGCATATTATCTGTATTTTCATCAACAAAACATTGTCTGGGTTCAAACAACATAAACTTTACACAGTTAATGATATGTTCCTCGTATTTGCCTATAGCCTATGTCAAGTTTACTATTACTGTCACGTACCTCACACAGACATCTAACAAATATCCACTCAGAATGCATTTAGCTTATAGTTTTTACAAAACTCATATATATATATTCACTATAATAGGGGTGACAGTGAGAACTATATTAAAACACAGCCTGTGAGGGGAAACACATGTGGACCACTCTACTAAAGAGATTTCCTTCCTTAGATTGATGGCTTAAGGCAGAAGGCTGATACATTTTATGACAATGTTGGAAAGTGGTCTTTGTTCATGTAAAAGATAGAAAAATGCAAACACAAACAAATTACAATTATTAATCCAGCATCTTGAACCACTTTTAAATTTGTGATTCATCAACACTTAATCAACATGTGGATGTACAATTGTAACAACCAGATGGAGCTACAGCCTCTCAGACTGAGCAATATATATATATATATATATATATAGTAAAGAGGCTTTTATGTTGCCTTTCTATTCTTTGGTTTAGCATCCAAGGAGAAAGAACTTGACAGGTAATCACTAAACCCCAAAAACTCATGAAAGGATTTGCAAATGAACGTTTGACTATAATGTCAAAGTATGTGACATGTTAAACTGAATAACATCAGATAAATGAATGTATAATGTAATGATAGATATAAATAACCAAAGCCTTGAGTTTTTTTTTGATTTTGTTGTTTAGCTTGAATGTGATGAAGCACTGATTTGTGTTGGCCTCCTCTGAGATGTGCAGATGGATGGATTAACTGTGTCTCTCTTGGACAATATCATGACAAGAAGTGGTAAATAAAGACTGTGTTGTGTTTATTTAGTGAGGAAAGTAATGATGTTTGAAGATAAGTTAATGTTTGTTTTTTTACATATAGGAGGCACCCAACCATAGATATGTCCAGATGCCTTCTTTATAATCTTTTGTTATATGAATATAGCTTATAGTCTTTTAAAAGCACTCTCTGAATTCCGCTGTAATGCTGTATTCAGGCTCTCCTCTGGCTCATTTATTCATGCTAATTAGACCAAACAAAATGCCCTGTCATCTACAGTCAACTATTTGACAACCTCTGTCTGCCCTCAACCTTTATTCTCTTGCATCTCCCCGAGTTGCAGCGTTTTAGCGTGCATTGTACAGCTCCAGTCACCACTGTCGCTGGAAGCCACTGCTCTGAGTCATCCGCTACACATTTGTTGTGTTTGGATAAGACAATAAGAACCCATGTGTCTCTGTGTTAATGTTGGTGAAAGCCTCTCCGTACATCAAGTGAGAACAGTAATGCTTCATCCGCTGGTTCAAAGCTGAGTAAAGCACACTGGCTTTTTTCTTTTTGAACTTGGCTTTCAGAGGGAATATTGTGTCGGGGAGCAAAGTGGCTGCTCAGAGTGACAGCCATTCCTACATTAAGATACTTCTAATGATGTGATCAAAGGCTGGTAGAAGATACTTTAGAGCTATGAGCAACGTCTGACATTTTATGCTTGCACGAGCTGATTATATTCCATTTCTATTCCTGTTTAAGAAGTGTGTTAAATAATTGGCGCAAAATATGCTCTGGACGTTTTATGTTCACATTTTAGATTTATTAAGGTTCTGAAAGGCACTTCTTCTGGACTTCCAAAACCCATTTTGGCCTGCTTTACATAGGTCTGTCTAATAGGGTGTTTTTGATCGCACCATTAATTTGGACTGTGACCTAGTCTTTGCAACCAGAGAGGTCCCATCTGCTCCCACAGACAAACCAAAACTCTTTATATCAACACCTTAATCACTTTCTCACCTTGGCTCTAATATTAGCACAGTGTTACTGAGAAAATCATCAGTGCCTATTGTCCTAGATATGGGACACATTAACTCGAGTTGTCAAGTTACCAAACCACAGATTATTAACTTTTATTTAACCAGGTGGATTGATTGAGAACCAATTCTAATTTACAAGAAGCAGCATTTGTTTGAGTGACCATTCATTGACATGTTGCTTGTTACCCGTACTGCTTTACGAGGTGGCATAGAGTATTTCATTTAATCCTCATTGCAGGGGATTTGAACTTAGAAACAAATGCATCCAAATACGATGAACTTTTCATGATGCCGTCTGTAGCACTGTGCAATTCTGTCTTTCAAAAAGATGTGCAATGGTTGTTGGATGTTTTGCAGTATCATATCTCATTAGGTCTTACTTTCATCTCGTCTTATTCTATCTACAGTAGTCGATGCATCCATGCCATCTTTAATCTCCTCTTATGTCATTATCACACCTACACTTTATATCACCCTTCTATTAAATTATAGCCTACATACTATGAAAATATTTAGAAAATTGACTACATTATTCTTCGGTATTAAAAAGCCGAAGAGGCCCCACATAAATACAGAAAGAACATGCAGACTCTAGCTCATGCATTTCTCATAACATCGCTCACGTCTTTGTGATATTAATTCAGTAATATTACCACATTGTCTGTCGCAGAATAGATAAGGATAGATAGGTCATAATAAGCGTCTCACTGTTTGTTACGTCTCATGATTTGTTTAGAGGAGGCACAGAATTAAATCTTAGAGTCAGGACTAAAGCCCATTTCTTAGGGGTTAAACACTCTAAAATTAAACTTGAATAAAAGAATTTCAGGTATTGTTAATGCCATTGAAAACATTTTGCATGTTTAATAATGAGAATCTGTATGTGCAGTGTGTAAATGTGGAAAATGAAAATGCCAAGTGATTAGAGCAGTCCTAAAAAATACTTAGAATATCAAAAGGCCAAGTTTGGATGGGCACCCTTTGCCACTAAATTGCCAATGTGTCAGACTGCACACTTTACTGCAGTCTAACTCATATTTTTTACTTACTCCAAGTTTCCATGGCAACCACACTCATTGAGGAGAATTGCTACATCTACAGCATGTGTCATCTCCTTCCTAACCCTCAATATTACACATCATCCACAAAACTATAAATCAATCAAATGTGACGTTTTAATGGTGTTTGTGAATGTATGACACTGGTCTTCCCTCTGGCTGTAATTACTTGTAATTACTTTGTAGCTTGTGTGAGAGAAGGCCAGCTTTAAGGCACCTGATAAAACAGTCTCGAGTGTGCCGTAATATCATTAAAAATACCATTACTTGTCTGTAACATATCTTTGAATCACATTAGGTCTCCTTTGTGGGATGAGATCCAGTCTGATTAACTGGGCAATTAACTCTATTTTTTATTCACCCAGGCTCAATCAAACATGCTCCTCTTAATCAGAAAAGACTTCAAAGTTGGTTGCCTCCTGATCGTGTGAACACTTACTCTCTGCTTTTTCAACCTGCTTCAATCCACCTGATCTTGCCATGCTGAGCATGATGCACAGCCCCGGGTCACTGGCCAAATTTGCTTATTACTGGCCACTGCATGTGCTGCTGCTGGAGCTGCTGATACCAGGAGTCCTGCCCAGTATCTCCAGATTACCCCCAGCGGCCAAACGCGAAATCATCATTGATGGAGACCTGGTGATCGGAGGCCTGTTTCCTGTGCATGAAAAAGGTAATGGGACAGAGGACTGCGGTAAGATCAATGAGGAAAGAGGCATCCAGAGACTAGAAGCCATGCTGCTGGCACTTGATGAAATAAACTCCAATGACCGCATCCTTCCAGGGCTCAAGCTGGGGGCCCACATCTTGGATACCTGCTCAAAAGACACATATGCTCTGGAGCAGGCTCTAGACTTTGTCAGGGCCTCACTTACCAAGGTGCATGACCCAGGGTTTATCTGCCCCGACGGCTCCAGACCGGTTCAGAACGAAGTCCCACTGGCCATCTCAGGAGTCATCGGAGGGTCCTACAGCGATGTTTCTATTCAGGTAAAGCTCTTGGCACATTTGACTTTCTGTTATCCAGTTTTATTTGTATGGCAGAATAACTGATTAAGCAAAAGCTATAGAGTTCTTTCATTTATAATTTGCCAGTAAACCACTATTTACATTCCTTTCGCAACTCACTTTAAAAAAAAAAAAAAAAAAAGTTTTATAGAGTTACTGACATATAGTTCTACATCTGATGTGGAATTAAAGTCACGTTGTCTCACACTGACTTGCACAGATACAGATACTTGGTGGAAATGGCATGCATGTTTAATGAAGAAGGCATTTCTGTTTGAAGCATCAGCATTCAGAGCTGCCTCCATCACTTTGTCAGCGACTTCATGTCCGCCTTGCAAAGAAAACTGACCTTTCACACACGTATAAAAGGTTGCTGGAGGCAATACATGTGAGCATAATTAATTCATTCTCACTGCCTTCACATGCCATAATTACCATGATGCACTGGGGCCTAGCAAGATAGTGTGTGTGGGAATAATTTGGTCACACTTTCCCTTACATCCAGAACATAACAAACATTAATAGTTCTCTTTGTGGTAAGCATGGTAAGTATAAAAACAGCTAGTTGTTAAGTCCACAACCTAATATGATGTTTATTAAATAACCCAATAAGCATGCACTAAACATGACATGAATCATTAATAAAGCAGCTAAATCACTTTTGCATCAATTATTGTTTGTAATTCAGCTGTGCTTCACCGTTTTTTATCCTCGTGCATCACAAAAATTACTTGATTTACAAATCACACCACAAACTACTGTGTTTAGACTGTTTCTCTAACTTACACTTGAGAACAAGCAGTTGAGAGTTGCTGCCTGCTAAAAAGGCTACTAACCTTAGCAGATAATTTGTAGTTTTTCTCATTTCCACGGCACATAATACACAGGAATGTTGCAAAAATACAAATGTAAATGTTTTATGTTGCATTGTTGTGTAGAAATACTATTGGGCTTCTCAACCACATCGATGAGATTCAGCCTCCGAAACAAAACCAAATGAACAAGTCTTGAACAAAACCAAATGAACAAAAGTGTGATGAACATTTGAACCCTGACTCGGGCTTACACTATAGGGATCTTCTGCAGTAAACCTGATGTGCAGTTTGGATGAAGAACATGTTTTTACAAGTGTGAAAAGTACTGTCATTCTGAATGAGCCTCAAAGATCCTCTTCGATGTTCTCTGCAGTGCTTTGTCTGAATACATACTTCAGCTGCCACTTTGTCTTTCAACACTGTCTTTGTTAGCACTTCCAGCTTTAATGAACCCAGCCGTGAGAGCTGCATGAATCCTATGGCTGCCTTTCTTTACCCAAGGTCACTGATTTATTTACACAGCTCCCATTTAAAACAGAGAAGCACTTTGTGGAAAAAGGGTTTTATAAAGTTGAGGAGGACTAATTAAACGATCCAGGGTGACCCTTAAAGGATGTGCTTTTTCCCATCTGCGGGGGCATCTGCTTTAAGTGGAGAGGTGCCCACATACGAGGGGACAGACTGGAGGAAATGTGGGAAAGTTTTGTTGATGTGGCACTTTTTCAACAGCCTCAAAGGATTCCTTGTTAATTTGCCAAGCAGGATTTGAGCATTTTTCAGCATCTAGCTAATCTGGTACTTGACTCAGTCTGGGCAGCCTACACTTTTTTAAATAAGCCACATACAGATAGGAAACAATGCAACACTTTAATTATTATTTTTCCCGCACATATCTTATTTAACTGCCAATTGAACTTGACCTGCTGCACAGTAGTGTTTTTTAATTTGCCTGGAGGCATACTCACAGCTTCTCTCTGAAGAAATTCAGCAGCCAATTTTCACAAAATTAAACACATAACCGGGCAATATAAAACGCAAGTACCCCAAAAATGTAATATCACCCACTCGATCCTACAAGACCATTAGATAAACACAGTCTTAGCACTGGCGTTGTGAAAAAAGTTCCCTAATAACTGGAGGTTTCTGGGTAATATGAGTTTATATCTGTTCTTGCCTTATTGTTTTTAGGTTTGCTGTAGTTTATTAAGTCTGTTCATGTGTCGCGGAGAAAGAGCTCGAGAGGCGTCTGTCTTTATTGTGTTTTCGTCCTCACAGCGTTCGCTAGTGAGAAGAAAAAAAAGGCTTTGGTGTTAACTTCAAGAAGGTCTTGTTTATCATGTGATATTATAGCTGCATCCCTCCTCCTTCTCCAAACTGTTATTTTTGAACTCAGAGTTTTAGCACTGGTAGCACACAGCTCGGCTCTCTAATTAGCACATCACAATGTCATTCAAAGAGAAGGGAAACTTTGTTACGACTTGAAGGTGCGTTAGTGTCGAGACACATCCAGTCGATAACATTAGGAGCCTATCAATTGACAGATGTTTTTTTTTTTCTATCTTCTCAATGAACACTTCCTTTGTTCTTTTGTCTCCTATTATAAGAAACCAACAATTAGTATTTGCATATAACACTTTCCAGTCTTTTAAATCGGCTGGATTAATCAGAAAAGGGAAATTTCAAAAACTGAAAGTTTGGAACAGCTCCAAAGGTTGAGCTCATGGACCAAATTGTTCAGGTGGGAGGAGGAAATACTTGAATGATACTTGCTTGTGTCTCTTTTTCTGGGATAAAACATCGCAAGCCGAACGCTAAAGTTTAATAACACAAGGGAAGATAAACTGTCTGTTAAGAATCTGTTGTTTAGACTCATTCATTAAAGCCAGTTCTGTTTGTAAGTTCGTGATTATGAGGTTGAATTTTTAATTACCTGTGTGGGCGGAAGTAGCTGCTTGCTGCTTACACTTGACTTAGAGATTATGAAGAAAAAGTAATTATTCTGTGTTTTGCTTCACCCAGTACTGCCTACAAAAGCTCAGTGAAGTTAATAAAGTAGAACGTGTATATATTTTCATCTTGGCCTACAGCACGACTTCCAGGGAGTGCTCACATCAAAGCCTACAGTCTAATATACTATATGCAAACACATCGTCATCCCCTACTTGTAGAATAATGACTGTGTGCAGGACAATGGCTAGATTGATCCTAAATTAGACCCAACTGTTGAAATTAAATAGACGAAAAGAAACATATGTCATCTCCTGTAGGGCTCAGCTTGGCAGCACACTGGGGAAGCACAGATGGGCTTTCCATGTTTAAAACCAAAACATGGCAGGCACATGTGCTGTCTTATATCTCTCTGCAGTAGCATGAAATCTATTGTACTTTTCCTCAGCATGGTAAAGACAAAAACAGACATTTGAAAAATAAGCATGGTTTAAAAAAGAAATAGGAAAACTGAAATAAATGACAGATGAGAGATTCAGTACGTATAACATTTGTAGAAAGTTGTTTTTTGTCAGATTTAAGATCTAGCTTTTCCTGGTTTGTTATGACATCAAGGATTTTTACCTGCATGTCAAGATCAAAAGAAAGAATTCACACACTTCAGCGTGATAGTTGGCGATGTGTGCTCAAACTAGGTGATAGTGAAAAATATTTGGGTCTGTGCGAAGCCATCAAAGCTGCTGTCACCTTGTACGGCCTTGCTGTACTAATCTACATACTACCCAACTCCTCTATTTCCTGTTTTATTTGTTGACTGTGCCCTTGAAAAATAAACACTCCCTGGAGTCCACCTACCTGACATGTTACACAGTCTTTCTGACAACACACATTTTTTTTTTAAGTGGCCATGACCCAAACTGCAATGGCCTTATGTGTGTGTTATCTTCTTCCAAAAAGTACTTTCACTATATATTTCCCAGCAGTAATATAAAAACACATCTTTATTTGTAACAGGCTGGCATGAGGCTATAGCACGTTGAACCATAAATACACTGCATTACAAACATTGTCATAATCGTCTATTAGGTATTGTAGACTAGACACCTGATTCAAAGGAATTTAGTCAGTTACAAAAAATCAGCACACCTGTGTTTTTTTTTGTTCTTCATGACAAATTGTGCCCCGTACTGTACGTGAACCATTATGCAAACACAGCTCTGAATAATGAAACTTAAAAAGACCGTAAATGTGAATGTGTTGTGAATGAGAAATAACCTGCTAACAAGACCATTTCTTTTTTATTGGGAATGCGGATATTATTTCCACTGTACAAACAAATGGTCAACTACAAATCCCAAAAGGAGTTGGTTCAATTATATAGAGTTAAGGTAAAAAATAATGTAAAGAACATGAGTAGAGCTCTTTTCACTCTGCACTGTGTGATTATTTTCATTTTCACTTTCTGCACTGAGCTGTGTTGACAAGAACTGTAAATTTAAATCTGTGAAATTACTCTCTCTGAACATTTTCACACATTTGACAGTTTACAGTTCATAATTAGTTTGGTTTATAATTAAGATGAGGCTTACTTTCTAAAACTCCAACAAAACAGTCAAAGCAGCTGAAGAGCCTCTTGCACACTGAGCCCCACTGTATTGTGAGTGTGAGAAAGTGAGAAGGATGAACATACGGTAACTGTCATACGCTTCAGTGCCAGTCTGAAAGGTGCACTGTCAAGTGTCTCCAAGAATCTACTGATGAAGACCAACTGCCTGTCTGTAAGCCCTGTGAGAAGGAACCACCTTATTATGCAAGCGTGACAGACTGAATGTCCATCTGTAACTTCTCTTACAGTAACCTGCTGCATTTGAAATATTCTAAATCCCGTCATAAAATTCTTACTGTAAATGTAATTAAAATTAAATAAGGAATGTAATCATGCACTAATGAAACGAATCGCTTTATAGTATTTCTTCATATCCCCTGGAGTTTCATTTGTCTACATGCATCATGTTTACTTTATGCATGTCCTCAAGAGCTTGTAGTGTGGTCTTTTCTGTTGCCACTTGTCTTTAGGGCGTTTAAGCTAGGAGGTTCAACACACAGCCTTGCTCCTATAACGGTTAAAGTCAGAAATGCCTGCAGCAAAACAAAGCATGGCAATTCCAATTCCAATGCAGTGCCTCAGTTGTCTTATGCCCAACTAATGTATGTTGACAAATGCTAGGGGTGAAATGTACAATCATAGTCTCTATTAGGTGAGCTCAAAACTGCGTGATGTCTCTGTTAAAGTTCAAAATGGATGAGAGGTAACTGAGATCTACACTGCATCACGGAAAAAAGGAGAGTGGAAGGTTCTAGTTGGATCCACAGGGACACTATTGTGTAGAATGGCCACAGGCAAGTAGTGATGCCAAGAGGAGATAGTCATTAAAGCTCATAGGTATTCACTAATCACCCTCCCATGAGAACCCCCCCAAAACCCAGTTCCTACTGTGATGTATTGCAGGAAAAATAATTGCCTTGGCTTCATATTAAGACCCTGAGACACAGCCATTTTAGTGCAATAAAGGTGCCACACTGAGTTTTCAGCCAAAGATTATTATCTGTCCCTGCTGCAATCACCACAGCACAGTATCAACTCCACTAAGACATTGATATCTTTATTGAGGCAAACTTTATACATTTATGAAGTAACTTATCAGTTAAAGAGTCCTGCAATAACTGGCAATTGCCCAGAGTGTACCCCTCCTCACCCGCCAAAGCAGCTGGTGCTCCAGCTCCAAATGAGTAATGAAAGAAGTGGCAGAAAATAAATGAGTGAATACCAGTTACATCAAAACTGCTTCAAATAATGGCAAAATAAGAAAACCATACTCCTGTTGCAGAAGAGATAGGGATTGTTTCTATTTTAGTCAACAAAATCTACACGTGTATCTTTTCTCATTTTTCCGTAGGTGGCCAACCTGCTACGACTTTTCCAAATCCCACAGATCAGCTATGCCTCCACCAGTGCAAGGCTCAGCGATAAGTCCCGCTATGATTATTTTGCCCGCACTGTGCCCCCTGACTTCTACCAGGCCAAAGCCATGGTTGAGATCTTGCGCTACTTTAACTGGACCTTTGTGTCCACAGTGGCCTCGGAGGGAGACTATGGTGAGACTGGCATTGATGCTTTCCATCAGGAAGCTCGTTCTCGCCAAATCTGCATCGCCACATCGGCCAAAGTGAGCCGTTCCATGAATCGCCAGGGCTATGAGAATGTGATTCGCAGCCTGCAGCAGAAGTCCAATGCCAAGGTGGTAATCCTGTTCACACGCAGTGAGGATGCTCGAGAGCTGTTGGCAGCTGCTGCTAAAATGAATGTAACCTTCACATGGGTGGCCAGTGACGGATGGGGAGCACAGGAGAGTGTGGTCAGAGGCAGTGAGGCCGCTGCAGATGGAGCTTTCACCATTGAGCTGGCCTCTTTCGAAATCAGAGAGTTTACAGACTACTTTACCAAACTCAACCCGTACACAAATACAAGAAACCCGTGGTTCAAAGAGTTCTGGGAGCACCACTTTGGCTGCAGCCTGCAACAGCCAGGCTGCAGTGAGCTCAGCCTGCGAGATGGGACTTTTGAGCAGGAGTCAAAGATCATGTTTGTGGTAAATGCAGTGTATGCTATGGCTTACGCTCTTCACAACATGAGACAAGCTGTTTGTTCCAATGCATCAAAGGTCTGTGATGCAATGAAGCCCGGTAATGGAAAGAGGTTCTACAAGGAGTTCATCCTCAAGACTAAGTTTGAAGGTTAGTAACAAAACCTAAAGATGTCCAAATTAAGGTAATTCTCTGGTAATCTGACATTGAGATTCAATTTCTTATTGACCATGTGCCAAATCATGATTTACTTTTTATTTCAAATGATTTTTGATGCTTTTTCATGAAACAAGAACTGCCTACTTTAGTAATGACCCTGTCTCTGTGCTTCTCATAGCCCCGTTCAGACCTCCAGACACAGAAAGCATGGTACGATTTGACACTGTTGGCGACAGCATCAGCCGCTACAACATCTTTCATTACCATAAAGAAGAGGGGAAATTCATCTACAGGAAGGTGGGCTACTGGGACCATATCCTGACGCTGAACACTGGTCTGGTGCAGTGGCGTGGCCTGGTCCCACCCACGTCCCAGTGCAGCGACCCCTGCAGAAAGAACGAGGTCAAGAGCATGCAGCCTGGAGATGTGTGCTGCTGGATCTGCATCCCCTGCCAGCCCTACCAGTATCTACTGGACGAGTTCACCTGTGCAGACTGTAGCTTTGGACAGTGGCCTCTGGAGAATTTAACTGACTGCTATGATCTGCCTGAGGAGTACATCCGCTGGGAGGATGCTTGGGCCATTGGGCCAGTGACCATCTCCTGTTTAGGTATCCTGTGCACTCTCTCAGTCATTGTCCTTTTCTTCAAGAACAACGAGACCCCTGTGGTCAAAGCAAGTGGGCGTGAACTCTCCTACATCTTGTTGCTGGGCGTTTTGATGTGCTACAGCATGACCTTTATATACATCACCAAACCATCCACTACTGTATGCACTCTCCGTCGACTTGGCTTGGGTACCTCTTTTGCTGTGTGCTACTCTGCCCTGCTAACCAAGACCAACCGCATCGCTCGTATCTTCAGCGGGGTAAAGGACGGGGCTCAGCGGCCGCGCTTCATCAGCCCAGCCTCTCAGGTGGCCATCTGTGGTGCACTCATTTCCTGCCAGCTGCTGGTGGCCATCATCTGGCTCATGGTGGAAGTGCCAGGGGTGAGGAAGGAGGTGACCCCAGAGCGGAGAAACGTAGTTACGCTGAAGTGCAACAGCAGGGACACCAGCATGCTTATGTCCCTCACCTACAACTGTGTCCTCATCATCCTCTGCACCGTCTACGCTTTCAAGACCAGGAAGTGCCCCGAGAACTTCAACGAGGCCAAGTTTATTGGGTTCACCATGTACACCACCTGCATCATCTGGCTTGCTTTTCAACCCATCTTCTATGTCACAGCAAGTGACTACAGGGTAAATATTAAAAGAAAACTAAATTTAAATTCGGTTTATATTTTGAGAAATTTCTTATAATGTAAACACAGTCTAAAAATATCTATCCCTTGTGTGCTCACATTTCCTGTGAACGGTCTCACTTTCATATTCTATTTGATTACCTTTCCTAGACTCATAAAAGAGCAAGCCTCCTTTTTATGCTGTATGAAGGATCTTTAATGACAAGAACAAAGACCAGACCTGAATATGTGCAGAGAAAATCTGTGGCCATAAGGAGAATCATAGATATTTATTTATTAACAGTTAGAAATCTTAGCCTTAACAAGGCTGTATTTAACCCACATCAGCAGATTAAACTCCTATTGTAGATTTAAGTAAAAAATGTATAGCTGAACTAATTCTGCATTGTACAAAATAAGACAAAAATGACAAACCAAACGCAACAAGGATGACCAAGCATGAAAATTATAAGCACCAGTGCCTTCAGTGGACACAGGGCTACTGCCACAGCATTTGGTCTGGCAGTGGAATAAAGGCTTTGTTGTGTTAGCAGATGGTACTAGGTTTAAGATCATACAAGGTTTGTATTGTCATGAATTTTCTTTAGCTTTTCATGTCTGTAGTAATCATTTTGGCACACAAACTCTAAACAGAACCTGTCTCCAGCAACAATAATGAGGGTGTCAGAATATTGTTGAACATAAGGCTTAATGCTAAAAATTAAACTTGCAAATTAATTAAGAGAAGGAAAGACACATTTGGCACCACAACTTAGACCTTTGTTAACACAAAAGCTCTGCTGTGTTAACAGACAGAGCAAAAACAAGGATCAGATAGTTTTGCCAAATTCTAATGAGATACTTGCCTCATTGCTCCATAAGTCATGATAAAGACACAGTTTGGCAAGCTTGTCCTGGCTCTAGTTCATTCTGCAGTGTATTGGTCTTTTGAAATAAATTTTATTGTTTGTTTTACATCATTACAAATATGTCTTTATGGTTAAGGGGAAAATGAGAGCGTTCAAGAAAAAAACCCAAAACAGTTGTATTGTTTTTTCCATCACTTATTTTGATAAGATGTGAAATTCAAACATGCAATGATATTTTCATATTTCCACAATGTTGTTGTTGTGTGCCGTCTTTAGAAGCGATTTCATTTCATGCTGTGGTTCTGCAAATAGAAGTTCCTGGACTGCGGGGGTAACCAGTGGGGTGGGAAGAGATGGTGCTCAGGAAGATGACCCCAACAGTCAACTCACATTAGCAGCTGAAATATGACTAACTAAGTCCTGACTTTCCAGGATGGCCAGCTGTGCTTTACCAACATATTTTCTGCTTATGCTCATTTTCATGCGCATACAAATGCACATTAGAATTACAACCAACCCAAATTGAAAATGGAGATGTATACTTAATAGTAGTGTAAGAAACACTGCTTTGGCTGCAGGATATAGCAGCAATGCAGTATTAACATAGTATATTAACAGTATGTGACAGGCTCATACATTCAAAAGCTTTCTCATGCAAACAAAGTGACAGACTTATTAATGCTTGGGAGTAGACCACAGTTAAGCCAGAAATACTCAAAAAATTACTTTGTGATGGCAACGTCCTAAAAGACACTTGGATTTGGGAGCACCAATACAAAGACCTCAGTTGTTTTAGTGGAACTAAACAGCACACGGGAAAAGTAAGAAGATTAATAAGGCCCAACACTAAAAAACACTGTCCTTCTTCCCAGGTGCAGACCACGACCATGTGCATCTCCGTCAGTCTGAGCGGCTCGGTAGTCCTCGGCTGCCTGTTTGCTCCCAAGATCCACATCATCCTGTTCCAGCCTCAGAAAAATGTGGTCACGCACAGAGTGACAACAAACCGCTTTAGTGCCACGGTCTCTGCTTCTGCCCCCAGCTCTAGCTACTCTAAAGGTCAGTGCTCTATTTCATATGTGTGTTATGACATATAGACATATGGCTTGTGTTCACAACCAGAATGCAAAGAAAAAGTACTGGTCAATGCGACAGGGCTGCCTATTTTCTATATACACATTTTCATTAACATAATAAAAACAGCACATAAACTTTTAAGTATTTTTCCTCTTACTTTGAAGTGGCTAAGCAATTAACAGCTGCAGACATACCTATTACTCTGAGCATGTTATTAAATTGGGCCTTAATCAGACTTATTTTTATAGCCTCAATACTGTAGAAAAAAGAGGTGCACTGTTGTTAAACACTTTCAGTTTGTTTTGACAACACTTTTATTCTTGAAGGCATCCTATCACTTGGCTGATTAAAGTATGTTTTCTCAGGCTCAGCGTCCAACTATGTTCCAGCGGTTTGTAATGGCCGCGAGGTGGTGGACTCTACAACATCCTCATTGTAAAAACAGCTCCTGTGTACGCACAAGAGCCCTTCATATGATATCCTAATGCCGCAGAGAAAACCATCAAGGAAACTGACAGCAGACAGGAAAGTTAACTGTGAATTATGTTCCCCCTTCCAGCTGTATGTATCAAATATAAAGCCTTTTTGTATAGATTTAATATGCTGTGACTGTTTGGTTTACAGATAGATGTTATAAAATGCACTGTGCCTTGTCCTCAGAAGTCTTGTTTTATCCCATGGATGGTTGTGAAGCAATAGTATTACTCAAAATGGTTCTTATCTTGTCCCAAACAGTGGTGTAATTATATCCAAATGTTAACATCAATAAAAAAATACTATGAATGAATTTAGACCGTCAAAACATGGTAAACTGTAGTGAACATGGTGAAAGGTAGGGAACTAGAAAAACACAGGATGTTTCTGTTTATAGTAAAAAGTTTCTTCCTGTAACTTATGTAAATAACATGTTTTTATTAAAATATTAAACCACTGTATGCTTATCATTACTCATTAGCTAGATGCAAGTTACTATGCATTTTAAGAATTTTTTTAATCGTTTCTAAGCTCAAGGGGATATCTAAAGGAAAATAAAGTATTGAAACTATTATCTATTAGTAACTATTACAGTTCTATATCTAGACACGCCGTGTTCTGAAGAGGAGCAAACACTGTCCACCGATTTCATAAATGAAGCCAGTTGGGAGCAGACCTGGAATCAACACGTCCTATTTTTTTCTTTTCCTTTTAATTTAGACAGTTTTGATACGATTTACAAAACCCTTAAATGATGATAAAAAAAAATAGAAAAAATATAAATAAATCACTGCACAGTCAGATTTTTGTCTTCTGTGTCAAGTTGTTTCCTCTTAAGAGGAATAATATAAATCCCATTCTTTGCTTCTTTTAGTCTCCACCATCTGCCCAACCTGCAAATATGAAAAACATAATTACCACAATAAAACAATTACTGCTAATATTGTTTACTTTCACCACAAAAAAGGATAATTTATTTTACAAAACAAGGTCAAATATGTTTAATCTAAAATAATGACCAGATACAGTCAAGTTCATAAATATTGGGACATCGACAATTCTAATCTTTTTGGATTAGAATGAAACAAAGAATATGTGCTTTAACTGCAGACTTTCAGCTTTAATTTGAGGGTATTTACATCCAAATCAGGTGAACGGTGTAGGAATAACAACAGTTTGTATATGTGCCTCCCACTTTTTAAGGGACCAAAAGTAATGGGACAAATGGTTGCTCAGCTGTTCCATGGCCAGGTGTTTGCTATTCCCTCATTATCCCATTTACAAGGAGCACATAAAAAGGTTCAGAGTTTCAAATGCTATTTGCATTTGGAAACTGTTGCTGTCAACTCTCAATATGAGATCCAAAGAGCTGTCAGTGAAGCAAGCCATCATTAGGCTGAAAAAACAAAACAAACCCATCAGAGAGATAGCAAAAACTTTAGGTGTGGCCAAATCAACTGTTTGGAACATCCTTAAAAAGAAAGAACGCACAAGTGAGCTCAGCAACACCAAAAGACTGTGGTGGATGACCGAAGAAATCTTTCCCTGGTGAAGAAAACAGCCTTCACAACAGTTGTCCAGATCAAGAACACTCTCCAGGAGGTAGGTGTGTCAAAGTCAACAATCAAGAGAAGACTTCACCAGAGTGAATACAGAGGGTTCACCACAAGATGTAAACCATTGGTGAGCCTCAAAAACAGGAAGGTCAGATTAGAGTCTGCCAAACAACATCTAAAAAAAGCCTTCACAGTTCTGGAATAACATCCTATGGACCGATGAGACCGAGATCAACTTGTACCAGAGTGATGTGAAGAGAAGAGTCTGAAGAAGGAAAGGAACTGCTCATGATCCAAAGCATAGCACCTCATCAGTGAAGCATGTGGTGGTAGTGTCATGGCGTGGGCATGTATGGCTGCCAATGGAACTGGTTCTCTTTTATTTATTTATGATGTGACTGCTGACAAAAGCAATCACATCACTTGTTTCGGGCAATATTATCTGCTCATATTCAGCCAAATGCTTCAGAACTCATTGGACGGTGCTTCACAGTGCAGATGGACAATGACCCGAAGCATATTGCAAAATCAACCAAAGTTTTTAAGGGAAAGAAGTGGAATGTTATGCAATGGCCAAGTCAATCACCTGGATCACTCAATCAGCACAAGACTGAAGGGAAATTGCCCCACGAACAAGCAGGAACTGAAGACAGTTGCAGTAGAGGCCTGGCAGAGCATCACCAGGGATGAAACCCAGCGTCTGGTGATGTCTATGCGTTCCAGACTTCAGGCTATAATTGACTGCAAAGGATTTGCAACCAAGTATTAAAAAGTGAAAGTTTGATTTATGATTGTTAATCTTCCCCATTACTTCTGGTCCCTTAAAAAGTGGGAGGCACATATACAAACTGTTGTAATTCCTACACCGTTCACCTGATTTGGATTTAAATACCCTCAAATTAAAGCTAAAAGTCTGCAGTTAAAGCACATCTTGTTCGTTTCATTTCAAATCCATTGTGGTGGTGTATAGAGACAAAAAGATTAGAATTGTGTCAATGTCCCAATATTTATGGACCCAACTGTACATGTTTTCTTAAATTAAAAGAAATGCAATATTTGAACAAGAACCGCTTCTTTCTTATAGATTACTAGACCAAGACTTTGTAGAAAATTTGTAGAGCACAGTATAATTTAAAAGCAGACAAGTAGGTTAACACTGCCATCTAGAGGAGACTAGAATAACTGCAAAATGAACGTGGGCTGACATAGGTTAACTGTTTCCAGTTTCTATGGAAACAACCAGTTAGTTTAGTTACCTGTGCTCCTGTCCTACACCTGCCACTATGAACTGACCAGAACTTGAAAACTTCAGGCTGTTGACAAAACCAGACTGGGGAAGAGAGCACAGAGGAAAAAACAGATGACACATGTGTTAATTATCATTAAAGTATGCAGTATACACAGATACATTAGTGTAAATCAGTAGCTAAACGCAGATTACCACAGGCACAGTGAATAGAGACTCCAGCCCTCTATAATTGTGTCCACACTTCCAGATTTGCACTTGTGAGTTGTGAGAACCTGCAGCACAAGATACTGGAGTTAACTTGTGAAGACTGACAGTAACTGTGAAAAGGTTTATGAATGTTAATAAAAAGCTCGTAAGAAAGACTCTCACAGCTGTAGGCACCTGAGGCTACAGTATCAGAGTTTGGAAGCGCTGCCACAGACGTTATCCAATGAGGCTGTTCCAGTCCCACATTGCCATGGCAACCATGAGCCTTCTTTACTGTTGCAAGAGGCTTCTTCTTGTTGACACTCCAAAGAGATACTGAGCTGAGGTTGAAAATTTGAGAAAGTGCAAAAAGAGAAACGTGAATGAATGTAAAAAAATACTCAAAATGTTTGTTGCTAATGTGACTTACCCATCATCGGCGCCTGTTATCATGTGCTCTTCATTTATGAGCTGGACACAGTCAATTGAGCCTCTGCAAGAACACAGGATGAGAAGAATTATATTAAGCGCTGAATGAAATATATTAAAAGCGTTATTATCTAAAACACTCACTCATGGCCATGAAACACTAGCTGTGACTCTTCTGCTATCTTCCACACCCTCACAGTGCCATCACGTCCCCCTGCAGTCACACAGCACTCACGACTCAGACTGTCCAGTCCTGTTATGACGTCCTGATGCCCAAAGCTAATGTGAGGCATAATTTAGAAATGTAGCACATTGAAAAATATTTCAAAACACACAATTTGATCAACTGCTTACAGTGTTTCTACATAGGCATTTTCATCCACATTCCAGACCTTCACAGAACGATCATGTGAAGCACTGTAGAGATCGTGAGTTCCCTTCCTGAATGAAAGCCCCTGAAAAAGACAAATTACATTTATTAGGTCCAAATCTGTTTCTGAGTTACAAAACTGACTGGCTGACTAACAACACTGAAAAACAAGGGTAACTTACAGACACAGGACCTTTATGCCCAGTGAATTTGTATAGATGTTTACATGTTTCAGCTTCCCAAATCATGATTAGTTTGTTCATATCTCCAGTAGCCTGTAAATAAGCACATGTCAGACATATAGCCTTAAAAGAGGCAAGTGAAATATGCCTTAAGAACACTGCTCACCAAATATTTTCCATCAGAAGATATGGTCATGCACAAGATGTGGGCACTGTGTCCAACATGCTGGTCTTCTGTGCCCTTCCTTAACCCCTTAATTGTATGCAGCTTCTTTCCATTTTCAATATCCCCTAAAAATATTTTACACAGTTATGTTTCAAATATATAATGACACATGATATAACATTATAATATGTAGCCTTAAATAGTGTTGCTTTCGTCAACAAAAATTATGAATAAATATTGTCGTCAACGAACTTTTATCACATGACGAAAACGAGACGCAACATAAATGCCATGTGACGATGACTATAACTAAATGTATTATGCAATATTGTTGATGAATAACAAGACTAAATGTGGTTCATAAAATAAAAACTATGTTAAAATATCTCTTCATTTTTACCAAAACGAGACGAGATGTAACGCTATTTTGTCTGTTACTCGTGTTTTTTATTATTTTGCAGTATTTCTGTGCGTCTCACGCAAGCCTCTCTCATGGAACCTCTTAAATGGTCCTCGAGTAAGGGCGCCGCCATACGGCAATATACAGCGTCATATCGCCGTCCACCAGAGAGCAGGCTCCTCTCTAGAGCTAAGTTTTTACTATGTGACAACTCAAACTATTGTTTTACTATGCAGTAAAAGCCAAAAATCCCAGATGTAACCGCCATTTTATTGCCCTGACAATATCAGTAAATAGGGGACCAATGGGCGGATTACATCCATGTTTATTTACAATCTATGGTGTCACTTCAGGGGCTGCATCAGGTCACACTGCGCAGACGCAGGCAACGTCAATCTCTTTCACGATCTGAGGGCGACTCGTGGTATTATTTAAAAGAGGCATGCTGCGGTGAATTAGCGTGAACTACAACACACAGAGTCTGATACAAAGAGAAGGACAGATGGCCGTTTTAAGGAGAAAAAGAAGAAACGACATTTGGAACCATTTTCTTTACATAGAAGTGGAAAAGAAAACGGAATGTGTCGTGGAAAAAGATGGGGAGAAATGCGGCCACAAAAATCACTGGAAAAATCACAACGAACCTTAAAAGACATCTTAAGTCATTCCATAATGAAATTGAGGTAAGTCAAGACATTAACGTAATGTTAACTTACTAAAACAAGACTAAAATGCTCAGACTTTTAGGGCATGAATGTGACTAAAACTAACATGGCCGCTTGACACAAAGACTAGACTAAAACTAAAATGAAAACAGGCCGCCAAAAACAACACTTAGCCTTAAACAAAAATCTCTTGGTTCAATGATTCATTGAATACAAACATTTGATGATTGAGCAGTCTTTGGCGGCAGAGAAGATCCACTTGTCATCAGGAGAGATGACCAGGCAGGTTACAGGTAGTTTGTGTCCCCTTAAAACTCGGATTTCTGAGGCATCGGGCAGCGTAAGCTATGATGGAGAATACACAATTAGTGGCATTTTCCCCCCATGACAACAACATGATGCAATAAAATATAAAATAATGTCAAGTTATATACTTACATCTTTAGCAACAAGCCGCTGGAGTTTTCCTTTTTGTTCAAGCTGCAGTTGCGCACACAAAAGTTTAACGCAAAGAAAAAAAAACTATACTACTGTATGCAATGTTATTAAATATATTGTTACTCACAACTTCTTCTTGAAGCCTTCCAGCTACAAAATCGGTCTCAAACGACTCGTCATCAGCTTTCTTCTCCTCTAATGTGAAATAAAAAAATATACATTTTAGAGGGCATTGCAGTCGAGTAGAAACAAAAATGACAAGCTTACCTTCTTCCTTCAATTGTTCAAGGTATTTTTTTGCCAATCTAAGTTTCTTTTCCTGTGGAGTTTCATCGTATTCATAATCTTCACTTGACTTTTTTTTCTTCGCCACTGCCGCACTGTGACATTTAAATTCAATAGTTTAGACATGCAGATAAATACTGGCGCATACTGCAACTTGAGGGACACGATGAACAGTTACCCGTCTGTCTCAGAGTCGCTAGAAATTTCCTCGTTATATTTATTGGGTTTCTTAACTCGGTTTTGAGCTTTACCGCCAGCGTCTCCATCATTCTGCAACAGAGAACAGTCAGAGAGGACACATTAAACACTGTGAACCCAGGTGGTACTGTAGCGTTAGCTAACGTGTGTCTTGGTTAGCAGACCAACTACCTTTCTTTTTGACACCGTTGTATTTTTCCCCTTTTTGGACAATTTGGGGTTTTCTCTTGTCTTTATAAAAAATGACGACGCCATAGCGAGAAGCGTTGTTTCTACGAAAATGACAACTTTTAAAGACTTCGCTACACTTCCCAGCTACCACTATTCTAACTCTATTGAACCCACATGGGTATGCTACACGCCAACCAAACTAGGAAGTAAACGGAATATTCTTCCAGACGCCTATTGGTTCCTTGTGTAGAAATCCCGCCCCATACAAAAACACTACACTCCTATTGGCTAATTAATTATTTTTGGTGAGCAGGAAATGTACTGTGGCAAAATACTTCCCTCGGGGAAGACATTTTGGGCACCATTGTTCCGCACACAATTGTAAACATTTAAAAATATAACACTCGTCAGTTTTTAAAGGTGCTGATAATGCATAATGAATGTTAAATACTGCAACAGCTTTTCCAACATATTTATAAATAAAGCCTCTGCATGGGTTTTACAAACAAGCTTTTCTTTAACGGGATCTAGGCACTGTATTACTGCAGTAGTACTACTACTTCCTCTACTACGCAGTATTTCCATTTACTGCGCATTCTTTGTCCTCAGAGACTAGCGCTGCCATTTATTCTCGAGGTCGAAGAAAACGTTCAGGTGAGCCTCATCTCAAATGTTTAACACTAAGAAATACACGTGATTTTATTACATTAATAGAGGATGATCCCTCAGTGGCTGCAGAGGCATTGTGGAGACGAGTAGGAGGGGTTGGAAAGGCAGGGGGTGGGGATGCAACGTGGAAACTCGTTCAAGCAAACTCTAGGTTTGCTTGAACGAGTTAAAAAAAAGATGTGCTTATGTACATCGTCTAAAAAGTTAGACTTTTTTTCAGTTTTTACTTAGAAGCTTGTGATCATACCATTTTTTTTACAACCTCATGAAAATCTCTGTCTTTTTCTCAGGTCTCTTACTCAATGCCACCCAAGAGAGAGCCGGGGGCCCCTCCAACATCTCCCCCAGTTAAGATGATTAAGATCGGCACAGATGCACAGGAGTTTGGATGTGAGACTGTGGAGAGTAGATACAGGTTGACAGAGGAGTCCAGTTACTCCCCCTTCCCTAACAGTGAGGTGAGAAATCACAGGCTGTTTGTATACATTACTTATAACAACACATGCCTCATAGATTGTATTATTTAATGGTATTTCCTCACGTTGCAGAATGAACCCATTGATTTTGATGAAGAAAATGTTGCCAGTCCAGGCCTAAGAACAGATACTATCAGTCTTCTCATGAAAATTGAGCAACTCCAGGCACAGCTTAAATATGAACGCAGATGTAGGATCTTGGCTGAGAGAGAGCTGCGGGAGCTAAAAGGTGGGAATACAAATTACCCATTCTAATGCTCAAAAATACCTGTTCGCTTTCATACATCTAAATGCTTATGAGTATTTCAGAGCTGTTTCAACAATGTCTGCAAAAGAAAAATACTAGAAAATTCTATGGGGAATTCTTAAAAAAAATAATATCTAGATATTATAAATTAAACATCAAATGTTAATGTTGTGTTATGTTAAATAATTTTTTTATTTTATATAGAAATGAACACTCTAATGATGCAGATGCGGCACACAGCCCATGAACTACGAGTTACTCTGGATCATGTTCTCCAAGGATCTGAGGCAACTGTTACACTACAAAGCTCCCATGATGAGGCTATTTCTTTTCTGTCTGAGTCTGAGGCAGAAATGAGAGCGGTTCATGATATCACAGAGGTGAGGGCCCATTCACTTTATTATCAATATGACAACAATTTCAGCTTTTTTTAAATTTATTAAATCTTATGATCATCTTATGATCATTTGACTATTGTTAATAGATGTTTCAGCCCAGCTTCTTAATTTAAGACATCTTTTCGCCCTCAGGGTGATCACAATTTTCTCTATCTTTCTGAGAATCTTCGAGTTCCCAAGAATCTTTATGAGCGTATAGCTGAGATTGGAGACTTTAAGAAGTACACGTCAGCACTGCTGATGATACTTTTTGACAGAGAAACTTTGGCCACGCACTCTCTGCAAGGACGTAGGAGCACCTTCAGTGGGGAAGACTCCCAGAAGCCACAACTACCACCCGAGATCCTGAGAAGTGTCATAGGTAGGAGCCACAAAATAGAAAAAAATCATCTAATATTTTAATGCAATATATTTTATTTCCCTAAACTACTCAAGCTTTCAATGGTTCTTTTTTCAGATCACATTTCAGTAAAGTTTGGTGTGGATCATAGCCAAATTAAAACTGCCATAAGGACAAAGTTGAATAATGAGGACAAACTGTTAAAGAAGAGACTGGGTTTGGGCAAAGCTGAAAGTAAAGCAATTCCTGGCTTCTGTCAAGAAGTGCCACTTCTGCCTGAAAATTCAGCAATTGGGAATGATTCTCGCCAGTAACATTTCATTTATGAGAATATATTTGTCTTTCATCACTAATGTTTTGTGTTCAACACAAGTTCATCTTTCAACAATTTATTTACTATTGTGATGTAATAGCTAGATTTCAGAAACTGTTTCATAAGTATTTGACACTTGTCTTGTCAACTGTGTGCATTAACTTGTGACCAAACTAAGCTGTTCAACAGCACCTTGAAATGTAGTACAACTAAGTGTTCTTAACAATGTTTACTTAATCAAACTAGTGACTGTCTATATCAGGTTTGTAACTTTTGTCTTCATAACTATTTATATAGCAATAGTCATATAGAGGCCTTAGAGTGTAATAACATACTATCTAAAAAAAAAAAAGGGGATGCCGACTGCATCTTGTCATGACAAATTGTGCATTACAAGAAGTAATACTGTGATCCTAGCTGCATATTTAGAGCATTTTGAAGTAATGCTACAACACAAATACTAATCTTCCTCGTTACTCAACACCTCTCACTGTGCTGATGTATTTTGTTACATATGGGTCAATAAAAGTTTGGAAATTCTAGTCTTGTTTTATTTCTCTTCAAAGCTTTGTTTTACTACCATAACAGCAGTAGGAATTGATAGCTTTAAGTGAAATCTACATTTCTCCTGATCCAACAGATGTCAGTGCTGAGCCCAGCTACTCTTTACTGTGAACACCAAAAATGGCAAGCCCAAGGTGTTTGGAATCCAAAGACTATAGCTTAAAATTCTTGTTTTTACAGTAAACTTCATGGTGGATTTTCTTGGAAGACTGAGAGGAGAATAGAGAAATAGGGCAGACGACAGTGTCTCATAGTGAATAGTGAATGTCTGACACAGTCATCCTCTCTTGAAAGATGTGTTTTGAACATTCACCATAAGCTGGCTCCTCCCCCTCTGGTCTCCTCAGTCAGCAGTGCAGTCTCACAGTGGACTCACAGCACATCACCTCTGATACCAGCACTCCTCCCTGGAGCCATCTTCCAAGAAAAGTATTTTTTATATTTATTTTATAGTTTAAGTATCAGGACATTTGGAATTTTTTTTTTTTATGGGACGTGGACCAGTGTTTTCTGAAGTTGAGGTGCTAAACTCAATGCTGTTGAGTGATCACGATTTTGAAAGAACAACATCAGAAGATTAAAGGAGAAGGAGAAAAAAAATACATTTGAATACATTCAAAAAGTAAGAACTGCTAGTTAATTATTTTTTGTAATTTATTTAGACAAAATGTAAGTGGTATGTGTAATTTTCATGTATAAACGTGTAAATGGAATCTAGCTGGCTAAAGTTAATAATGAGTAATTGTTTATATTTCACAATTATTCTATACATACACATTAAACATGTTCTGGGACTTTTATGACACAAAAAGGTGTAACCCATATGTAAACGTATGTATATAAAGATTATTTTTTAACATGTGGGTTTCATATGCTTAATATAGCATAAGAAACATGCTCTTAACAGGACATTCTTATATAATATGCACAAGAATGTACATGTGGCAGCCTCCTGCATGAGGATAAATCTCAGAGCAAACATGGCATGCCAGTAGTCGTCTAACAGAGCAGATTACAGCCAAGCATCATTTGATCACTGGCAGCGAGTGAGCTCATGGATTTAGGACATGGCAGCTTCCACCGGAAACCTGGGTCTCAACTGAACTTTACCGATGTGTAAATGTACAGTAAACATAGCCACTTCAGGCGCTCAGAGCTGTCCTGTTTGTTGAGTGGTTCCTCTCTCTTATTGCAAAGAGCAGTGACACTGAACACATACTAATCAATGGAACCAGATCCATACAGCTGGCCTTAAACAAGCCCACTCATTATCTTTCATCTCAAAAGGATGTGGATGAATGAAAGGGAGAAAAGACACTATCATCACATCTTTAAGAGGATAATCCCTTCCTAGTAGTTATTGATTAACTACAAACAAACCTTCACATTTAAGCTGTTTATTTATTTATATTTATTTTATTTTCTCAGCATATTGTAAAAAGTCAAAGAAATTGTCTTTTTATTCCAATGATTTTTATTTTCTCCTAGGTGCAGAAGATTTGAGTCAGCAACCTCCCAAACCAATGGGGAGGTCTGGAATATGCATGTGCACTTCAACAGTTAGACTATGAATCATGGAGGAGAACAGTTCATTTGTGGCCTCAGAATACAATGACAGCATCATAGTTTGGGCGCCGTTGCCCTCACTTCCCAGCAGACAGCTTGGCACTATTCCCTACCCACAGACCTGCTTTAAGGATCTGGTTGGGATGTTGTTTATGGTGATTATGAACATACTAGCTCTTGTGGCCAATACTGCTGTTTTGGTAGCTGTCTTTAAAGCCCCTCATCTCAGGAAGTTTGCCTTTGTGTGCCACTTATGCGCTGTGGACCTATTGTGTGCTGTGCTGCTCATGCCTCTGGGAATCCTAGTCAGCTCTCCGTATTTCGCTGGCATGGTGTTCACTGTTTTGGAGTGTCAGATGTACATCTTCCTCAATGTGGTACTCATTGCTGCCTCCATCTTCACAATCACAGTCATCAGTGTGGAGCGCTACTACTACATTGTCCACCCCATGCACTATGAGATTAAGATGACTCTAAAGCTCACCACTGCCATCATGGTACTGGTGTGGGTAGCCTCTGTGGCGTTAGGACTGTCCACTGTCTTCGGCTGGCCATCCTACAATGGGTTGAACTCCATCAGTGCTGCTCACTGTGCTTTGAACTGGAGCCACAGTCAACACAGAAGAGTCTTCTCTGTTCTGTTTAGCGTCACATGTTTCTGTGTGCCGGCTGTGGTCATTTTTACTGTCTATTGTAACGTCTACAAAGTGGCACGAGTGGCTGCCCGCCAACATGGCCCACTACCCTCATGGACACACAGTCAACTCAAGCAGCGTTCAGACTCTATCAACAGTCAGACAACCATAATAACAGTACGCACTGCCCCTAACAGAAGTGTCGGTGTACGGCCCTTTGGAGGAGGCAAAGCTGCACTTACACTTGTAGTCATTGTTGGACAGTTTCTAATCTGCTGGCTGCCTTACTTTGCATTTCACCTCCATCACAATGTAAACATGACCTCACAGATTCCTGATTACTTGAAGGAAGCAATCACCTGGTTGGCTTATTCTTCCTTTGCTATGAACCCATTCTTCTATGGACTTCTAAACAGACAGATCAGAGAAGAGCTGTGTAAGCTAAGACGCTGTTATTCAGCTCATCCTGTAGACCTGGCCAGTCATGAGGGTTCAGGCCATGACTTCCTCCAGTTCCTGCACAGGACCAGCTGCACTGCAGAGACACGGGACAGTTTTACCACGTCCAGCCCGAGGAGCACTCTAGACCAGACTGGACAGACTGGCGTTAGGATACCCGGGCAGATCCCAGAAGAGTTCACTTAGAACTCTCACTGGACAATGACTGCTAAAGACTTGCCCGTGGAGAGAAATACTACATGCTAACTCTCAATAGCCACTCACAAATATAAAAATATTGTTATATTAACTCACAGAGCCTCCTAATAAGCTGCATTTAATTTCATTTAAACATTTTCAAAGCACTTGAAAAATGTGTCAATATTGAAGTATTACAATAGGAGCAAAACATCTTATAGCACTAATCACCCCATTCAGTGTCTTGTATTTATGTCAAACCTTATTTATTGAAGTAAACATTGTTTTAATTTTTATTATATGTCAATAAACATATTTGGTCTCACTGTTCCTACTCTGTCAATTAGCAACTGAAGAAAAGGTTCTGTCCATTACAAGCTATATCCTTTAGTTCATTTTTTGAACATTTAGCAAACAATGGGCTACATTTTTTTCTCCCAAAATTTAGTGTCCACTGCTGGTCCATTTAAATGCAGCCTGTGACTAAGACTGTACCCACTCCACACATGATTATATAAGAAGAAAATGCCATTTCATAACAGCTTAAATTAAATAACAGCTTCTAATGCCTGTTAAATATGCGTACAGTAGATTAACATCACGGACTAATGCTTACATTTATGATCATTTTCCTTTCTAAATACTGCACTGCACAAATCTTTTGAAGGGGCCTTTTTGCCTTTATTAGTGTATATAGACAGGAAAAAGGATGAGAGGGGAATGACATAAGGCAAATAAACCGAGCCAGACTTGATCCTAGGTCTCCCAAGTATGTGCTCTACCAGGAGAGCCACCAAGGAAACCCATATTTCAATGGGGTTATGCTTCAGTTTAAATTAATGAAATGATTTCAGTGTAAGAGACCAAGAGGTTTAAGACCTAATCAGCTTAATACATTGGTGACAAATTAAAAGAGCACACTAAAAGTCACATACAATTTTGAACAGTGCTCTAATTAAAATATATTCTAGTCTATATAATGTGTATAGACGAGAAAATAAACCCACATATTGCCTGATCCTAGGCCTAGGCCACTTTATACGATCAGATTTGTAAGCATTAATGGTGATCTGGTTCAAAGAGCTGGCTGTCTATTTTATTACACTGTCCTAAAGTTAATCTTCGTTTGATGAATTATGAGCAGTCTTCCAGTTCCTAATTAAGGTGAAGGGTCTCCTTTATTCCATCAAAACGTTTTCTGTCAGAGAATATTCATTACAGATCAAACAGCCTCGCTCTATTGAAGATGACAATCCTTGGACGAGCGCTCAGTGGAGTGTGGTTTGTTATTCAGTCGTGGCTAATGGTAAATGTACCTTCTGTTGGCTATTTACATTAAATTTGATGAGGTTCTATGTTATTTGAGGCACAGTGATAATGAGACAACCACTCCAGACAAATCAAAGAGACATGTTAATGCATGCGTTGTTGCCACGGACAAGCATGTTTCTCAGAACAGCATAGCTTTTCTCAGAACTGAGCTACTTAGTGAGTGGACTTCACTGCACTATTTAACATCATATGCAGATGCTTCTGCTATCTTCTATAATAGCATTGGTTAGATTAGAGTACTCACTGACAGACTGACAGAATAGATCATCAGTCTGACCTCTTGTTCTGGGCACAGCTGGACGGACAGACTGTGCTGAGTAGGGCACTGTCTGAATAGCCCATATAAGCTGGTCAGGGTGTACTCACACATTTGTTTCAATTTAAATATTTTATTTTATTTATTTTCTTTCATGCAGTGGTCACCTTAGCTACCAACTGTTTACATTTCACATCATACTTATTTGCACTGTCCATGCTCATTGCACTACCTTAAATCTACTGCTTACCTTAAGCTAACATACAATTGTGTACATCTACCTGTAAAATTCTGTTTATAGTTGGAGACATCTGTATATTACATTTACATTTATAGTACATACTCACCTGTAAATGCTGTTTATAGAAAGAGACACCTGTAATTATATTTATGGCACACACTCACCTGTTATAGTAATAACCATCTGTATATTTATATTCACTGTACATATTACCTGTAAATACTGTACATCTCCATATCCTGCACGTATGCAACCATTGTATATATCCTGCACTTTTGCTGCTATTGCACTTCTGGTTAGACCTAAACTGCATTTCGTTGCCTTGTACCTGTACTTGTGTAATGACAATAAAGTTGAATCTAATCTAATCTAATCTAATCTAGCGCTTATGCCCCAGAGATAGAAGGTTGTGGTCCTCCATGTGTTACAGTTGGTTTTCTCCTGGGTGCTCTGGCTTCTCAGCGTTCCAACACAATCTGGCTCTAAGTGTCAGCCCTGCGACCAACTGGCCATTGTCCAGTGTGTACCCCTCAGAGCCAAAGCTGCTGGGATAGATTCCCTAATGAGAATAAGCGTAAAAAATATATTTATTTAATTTTATTACAAAATTAAAGAGTTAACTTTCCTAACTGAGATACTTTATAATTTGAAAAATAATTCAGGAAGGACTAAGTAAAAGTCTAGACATGTGCTGGACCCATTCACTCTCTCCGTGACCTCACCTGTGCAGCCGCGGACACAAACAGGCCCATCTGTCGAGGTGTGTGTCCATTAGCATTCCACAGTCTCCTGAGCCAACAAAGGAAGCTCTTTGTCATCAACACCATGTTCTGGCTCTGTCCTCATCCCCGCAGTGAGAAATTAGTATTACCATAGAAACAGTCCAGGGGAACTTCTTGGTAGCAGTTTTTCTGTATAGGCCTACACCACTTTTAAAGAAACACATTTTTCACATGGTTTTATTTGTGTGTGGCAGGTTGAGCCAAGTTCTGAATGTACTCCTCTGACACGCTCTATTGATTACACACTAACGCTACAGCACCCTTAACCCAAATCATTTAATTGAGGAAATACAGCCTACAGTAGGAGAAACTGCAATAATAAGCCATGTCTTCAACGTTGTGAGGTCTCTGATGACATTATTTCATCGAGTTATGACCAGGCAGCAGCTGAAGATGATGTAGGCTAAACAGGACACATGGAGGTTTGTTTGGCAGCTGAGAAATGACTGATAAGGTAAGAGGATCCGTTAATAACAGTGCAAGTGTTCCAGTGGTTAATGGGTACAAAGGTTGAAATTGTTAAAAGGTTATTTTTCCTTAAAAGCAGGTAGTGAAGGTGTCCAGTGGCAGAATGAGTGCAGAGACCAGGGAATGCTCTTTAGACCAGTGGACTGGATGAGGATGGTGCAACCTTGTGTCTACTACAGTCCACTGGGGAGCAGAAAGAGGGAGGAAGTGAATGTAGCAATAATGGCTGTGGTCAAAATCTTAAACTCATAAATGTGTTCTTTTCTTTCTTTCTTTTCTTAAAGCAATACCACCTTAAGTGAAGAGTGTGAAGTTTTTCTTGGCATTTGGCGAAATGTAGATTACAGTTTCATTCCTCACACCCCTTGTCTCTACCCTTTCTGCTGGGACATATTGTCTTCTATTAACAAAGACAAATACAGAGGACGCATTCCCCTCTGGCAGTGCTCAGTTTGTTTGCTCTGTGCACTTAGGAACAGAACAGAAAGTAATAGAAGAAAGATTAATGCAAGAATGTTTTAAGGTCATTATAATACAGCTATTGACTGATGTGCTCCATTTTCTGGCCATTTTGTGATGTTTATAAAATTTCACTGTATTGTTTGAATATTATAGTGTTTTTTTTTTTTTCAGGACATAATCAAGTCAAGCAGTCCAAGCGTGCTATAGGCTTGTGGTTCCCAAACATTGGGTTGGGACACAAAGGTGTGTCGCAGGGTGTTCTTTTTGGGTTGCCAAAAAACTAACAAAAAAACTCCTCAG
Organism: Perccottus glenii; assembly: GCA_024416835.2. Lineage (NCBI taxonomy): Eukaryota > Metazoa > Chordata > Actinopteri > Gobiiformes > Odontobutidae > Perccottus > Perccottus glenii. The sequence goes on from CM044546.2 coordinate 45,891,360, forward strand.
AGATACAGTATATTTGGAAAAGTCAATGGGCTTGAGGTAGATCAAAGAACAGGTTTAATATGGATTTCAACGTAGATTTCAACGTTCAACATGTTTAAGTTTGATTTGAAGAGGTTTTAGTTTGATTTTTACAGGTTATTGTTGGATTTGAAGAGGTTTTAGTTGGATTTGAACAGGTTTTAGTTGGATTTGAACAGACTATAATTGGATTTGAACAAGTTTTAGTTGGATTTGAACAGGTTTTAGTTGGATTTGAACAGGTTATAGTTGGATTTGAACAGGTTTTAGTTGGATTTGAACAGGTTATAGTTGGATTTGAACAGGTTTTAGTTGGAATTGAACAGGTTTTAGATGGATTTGTGAACTGGTTTTAGTTGGATTTGAACAGGTTATAGTTGGATTTGAACAGGTTATAGTTGGATTTGAACAGGTTTTAGTTGGATTTGAACAGGTTTTAGTTGGATTTGAACAGACTATAATTGGATTTGAACAGGTTTTAGTTGGATTTGAACAAGTTTTAGTTGGATTTGAACAGGTTTTAGTTGGATTTGAACAGGTTATAGTTGGATTTGAACAGGTTTTAGTTGGATTTGAACAGGTTATAGTTGGATTTGAACAGGTTTTAGTTGGATTTGAACAAGTTTTAGTTGGATTTGAACAGGTTTTAGTTGGATTTGAACAGGTTTTAGTTGGATTTGAACAGGTTATAGTTGGATTTGAACAGGTTTTAGTTGGAATTGAACAGGTTTTAGTTGGATTTGAACAGACTATAATTGGATTTGAACAGGTTTTAGTTGGATTTGAACAAGTTTTAGTTGGATTTGAACAGGTTTTAGTTGGATTTGAACAGGTTATAGTTGGATTTGAACAGGTTTTAGTTGGATTTGAACAGGTTATAGTTGGATTTGAACAGGTTTTAGTTGGAATTGAACAGGTTTTAGATGGATTTGTGAACTGGTTTTAGTTGGATTTGAACAGGTTATAGTTGGATTTGAACAGGTTTTAGTTGGATTTGAACAGGTTTTAGTTGGATTTGAACAGGTTATAGTTGGATTTGAACAGGTTTTAGTTGGATTTGAACAGGTTATAGTTGGATTTGAACAGGTTTTAGTTGGAATTGAACAGGTTTTAGATGGATTTGTGAACTGGTTTTAGTTGGATTTGAACAGGTTATAGTTGGATTTGAACAGGTTTTAGTTGGATTTGAACAGGTTATAGTTGGATTTGAACAGGTTTTAGTTGGATTTGAACAGGTTATAGTTGGATTTGAACAGGTTTTAGTTGGAATTGAACAGGTTTTAGATGGATTTGTGAACTGGTTTTAGTTGGATTTGAACAGGTTATAGTTGGATTTGAACAGGTTTTAGTTGGATTTGAACAGGTTTTAGTTGGATTTGAACAGACTATAATTGGATTTGAACAAGTTTTAGTTGGATTTGAACAGGTTTTAGTTGGATTTGAACAGGCTATAGTTGGATTTGAACAGGTTTTAGTTGGATTTGAACAGGTTTTAGTTGGATTTGAACAGGTTATAGTTGGATTTGAACAGGTTTTAGTTGGAATTGAACAGGTTATAGTTGGATTTGAACAAGTTTTAGTTGGAATTGAACAGGTTTTAGATGGATTTGAACAAGTTATAGTTGGATTTGAACAGGTTTTAGTTGGATTTGAACAGGTTTTAGTTGGATTTGAACAGACTATAATTGGATTTGAACAAGTTTTAGTTGGATTTGTGAACTGGTTTTAGTTGGATTTGAACAGGTTATAGTTGGATTTGAACAGGTTTTAGTTGGATTTGAACAGGTTTTAGTTGGATTTGAACAGACTATAATTGGATTTGAACAAGTTTTAGTTGGATTTGAACAGGTTTTAGTTGGATTTGAACAGGCTATAGTTGGATTTGAACAGGTTTTAGTTGGATTTGAACAGGTTATAGTTGGATTTGAACAGGTTTTAGTTGGATTTGAACAGGTTTTAGTTGGATTTGAACAGGTTTTAGTTGGATTTGAACAGGTTATAGTTGGATTTGAACAGGTTTTAGTTGGAATTGAACAGGTTATAGTTGGATTTGAACAGGTTATAGTTGGATTTGAACAGGTTTTAGTTGGAATTGAACAGGTTTTAGATGGATTTGTGAACTGGTTATATGGTATGGAAAGACTAATAGAAAGCAGACTAAAAATGAAGTATACTTTATCAAATGCCACTTAGAAAACTAAGAGAAAAAATTTCCACAACACAAAATTACCAAAATGAGTCTAAGACATAACAAAGGAAATTGGGTCACAAATCATTTGTTCTTTTAAAATCTGGGTCCCTTGAAAAAAGGTTTGGGAAACACATATTAACCTACGAAAGTAAGAAAGGACAGACATTTTCAGAGAACTATCAATATTATTCTAAATTATTGATCACAGTAATCCTTTTATTAACACAGCAGCTCTTGTATCAGTTGAAGTCAGGGGACAAGGACAAAGGATGAAACGTCTTCACATTGAATTCTAAATCCAGATGCCTTTGCCTCAACCTTTTCTTTAAACACATGGTAGATCTATACTGTTCCAAACCTTTGTCAAATGTGCATGCCATATTAAACATACAACACTACTATTCATAACTTAACAAGAATCAACAATGAAATTGAATTCGATTTTGGCTGCAGGAGTTTTCGAATGTATTTGCAGCCATCTTGAAATCTCCCTGTAGTGTTTTTCTCTTCTGACACCACCAGATGGCAGTGTAGGTGGCCACGTTTGTGTACAACAGGTTCCAGTTACACATAATTAAGTATTATGAGGCAGACAACCAAAAAGTCATGTCCACGTATGTGGACGCCAGGTCGTAGGAGAGTATATAGTATAATGATATATTACTCTAATTTCTAGCGGGGTTATCTGTTTCTCTTTTTTTTCTGCCAGAAATGGTCCTACTTTCTTCATTTGACTTAAAAATTGTACAATTTAACCAAATATGGCGTTTTCTGGACTCTCAATGAAAGGATGTGGTTAAAAGATGCTCACATGCTCCATGCTGAACGTTGTTCAGTTGCACGCGGCAGGTCGTTATTAGAAAAGACCTGGATAAAAGAGGTCTTTGCATTTGTAAAATCGTTGAGTGAAACTCTGCGGAGAGTGTTTTTTTTTTTTTTTTTAAGTCCAAAAATGGAATGTGGCTCGGTTGTTAAGTAATAAAAAGTCATTAAGTTGTTGATATACAACTTTTTTGATGATTTTCCCTAAAAATGGCAGGTTTGATATGGGTCGATAGTTGTTGAGCATTGTAGTATCAAGACTGCTCTTCTTTAGGAGAGGCTTAATGACAGCGGTTTTAAGGCCCTTGGAAATGTTCCAGACTGTAAGGAATTATGGACTATATCGGTGAGTTGTGGTAACAAACTGCTTAGTACTGATTTTTAGAAATCTAGTGGGTAAAACATCGAGGCAGCAGGTGGATGAACCCAGGCTGGAGACAGTTTTTTCAATTGTTCTGTCATTAATGGGTGTAAAATGTGTTAACCTAACACAGAACAACAAAAAAGTGTCTCCTAGGTAGCTGCAGTGTTGTTGTATGCCCTTTGGACTGTATCGCATGTTTAATGCCTTAAACCATGTCTTTGAAAAACACTGCAAACTCATTGCATTTAGTGGTGGAAACTTATTCTGAAGTATATGGAGCTGGAAGGTTTGTTAATCTGTTCACTGTAGTAAACAGGACACACAAGTTGTTACTGCTGTTGTTAATGATCTCTGAGAAGAATATTTCTCTTGCTTTTTGCAAAGTTTGATTGAAAACATGCCAATTTTCCTTTTGTACTTAATAATGTATTAAGAGTTTCAATTTACGCCATTTTCTTTCAGCTTTTCTGCATTCCCTTTTCTGTGCCCTGACAGAGTTACCATTAATGTGTCTCTTAATGTGTCTCCACAAAGCCTTCTGCCTCTTCCTGATCACTTTAACCTTAACAGGAGCAATGGTGTCCATAACATTTAAAACACCTGAAGTATAACAATTCAATGGACAGAAGGAAAAAGACACAAGAATGATCAGATAGAGCAACATCAATCACAGTGACATCTGAAATATGAACACCTTTAGTAATGTCCAGAGTGTGACCTCTGTTATGGGTCGGCTCATTAACATGCTGACAAAGACCAAAAGTATCAACGATAGTAGAAAGTTATTTGGCATTTCTGTCACAAACATTATCCACATGCACATTAAAATTACTTGTTATGACTACTTATGACTCAAATTCTGTGCAGATAACCAAAACCATTTCAGTGAACTCATTCATTCATTCATTCATTCATTCATTCATTCATTCATTTTCTACAACTCATCAATAAAAAACATTACATTGATTCTCTGTCTCCGTTTGCTTGGTGCTTTTCCACAGATTCTGTTTTCTGTTTTCCATAGAATAGATATTATTTACTCTATGTTTTTGAGTTACTGCAGTTTTCTGGTTCATTCACCTTTAGCTCAGTCAGTGGTTGGAATCTGTTTTTTAGCTGGATGTCTGGTGATGCTACATATGCTCTTGTGATGCCAACATTATTTTTTTCTTTTTTCTAATCCAGTGCTGCTTTGGCTGGGCACCAGGTTTATGCCAGGTGGCATAATTTTGTTTAATACCCATTGCTTTGCTCAGTTTTGGGAATAAAAATAGATACCAAGGCTGCAGTCGCTCAGCAGGTCCAACGTGTTGTTTAAAAAGTAAAAATAAGTAAAAACATAATGCCTCATAACAAGAAGGTCGTGAGTTTAAAACCCGGCCGACTCAAACACGTTCCCTCCACGTGTTACCGTGGGTTCTCTCCGGGTACTCCAGCTTCCTCCCACCGTCCAAAGACATGCATGTACAGGTTAATTGGCAACTCTAAAGTGTCCCTAGTGAATGAATGTGAGAGTGAATGGTTGTCTGTCACTGGGATAGGCTACAGTCAACTGCGACCCCTAACGGGACAAAGCGGTAGAAATGAATGAATGGATAATAATCCAGTTAAAAGAAAGTAAAAAGTAATGTAAAAAGAAATAATCATAAAGTCATTGGCTAAAGGTGGAGATAACTAAAAAGAAAACTAAAGCTGGCATAAGCAAGCAGAGGAGCGTCTTCAGGAGCAGGAGGACAAAGCCTAGTAAGTGCTAGTAACAAATTATTATTTGTGGTTCTTTGGTCCAAAATATGTCATGTTAGCAGTTACTTCCTTCTGTCGCTCTGCACCAGTGTCAGTCTGCCCCTGGGCTTCCTTCTACATCTACTTCTAGAGCCACTGTATCCCCTTATCAAGTCACAGGAGTCAAAACCCACTGTCCTCTGACAGTTAGTCTGACATTCTGCTAAAAATACCAGAGATAAGCTATTGTAGAAACTAATTTAACCTGTCACCGTTAAACTCAACCATAAAACCTATTGCAGATGTTTCCAAACATTTATCAGACAATTGTTCTCTGTGTTTTGAATAAACATCTGACTGGGACTGTGTTTCTACAGCCTGACCTTTAAGAAATCCCTCCATATATTCATAGATTAAGATTCATTATTTAATAAAATCATATCACTTTAAAGCATTTTATTTTTTTGGTTTATTTTTGTTTATTTTAATTGGTGTTTTGCAGTGCTTGACTAATATAAATGTGCCACTAGAAACTGAAACTGAATGTGTTGTATTTGAATTTGAAATGCTCTCACTGAATCTGAATTGTTCACGTTGAATTAATGCTTTTTAAAAACTGATTTTAAAGAGCGTAATTCAAAACAAACAACAGATTCAGTTTGAGCCGTTCAAATAAAAAAAATAAAAAAATTTAGTTTCATTTTCCCGGTGGTACAAATATTAGCCCATAGAGTAACTCTTAAAGCGTTCTAACAAGAAGAAGCTTTAAGAGTTTAGTGTTGTTGTTGTATTCTTGCCAGTGGCGGACTTAGCAAATTTGGGGCCCTAGGCAACCTTTGAGAAGGGGCCCCTCCCTGCCTCTCCCCTTTTATTAAACCATTATTAAATAATTAAATTTTATTATAATTAATCCTCATTCATTTTATCTTTCCTTGCAATGTCTGTGTTTACCCAACAGATGGCGCACTCCAAAGACAATGACCTTTGTTTGGGTGTGATTCACAATATTAAGTCAATAGATTAACTGGTTAGTGATGAAGCTGTCAGTGGCTTACAGCCATATTGCTTACATTTGACCCCATTTTAATTATGAAATCAGAAACTTGGCTACACTCTGTCGTATATTTTTCACAGGAAATGGACTGCTCAGATCACATATGAACATCATGGATTACAATGAATTACTCAAAAACTGTTAGTTAACAAGTGTAACAATATTGTTTGTTCCCTGTATGCTAAACAACAGCCAAACATTTTTAAAATATAACTGGTTGCTCATATATTGACAATATTAACTACTGTGATTTATTGAGCTCACCTGAATAATTTTAACCGAGCTGATTGTCAGTTTAGTATGACAGAATAAACAGTTTTGCTTATTATTAGGTTGTGATGTTTGGCAGCTTATTTACACCTTAATAATCCTCAATAAATCGTGGTCCGTTAACACCCGGGTATATGTTATGAACACTAGCTAGCTAATCAGATTAGCTAGCTAGTGTTCATAACATATACCCGGATTCAGAAGGCTTTATAATTGAAAAATACGTCCGTCTTTTGTACATTAAGGGTAAACAATCTCTCTTAAACCAGGTTTTAAATGTGTGTGCTCTGTGACTGTGATTATTTAGCACAATACTACACCTCATTACTGCAAATTGCCGGTTCTGTCACGGGCTGTATGTCCTTCTCATCCGCTCGTCCTCTTCTTTGTCAATCTCGTTAGCAGCTGAAGTACATGGCCGCCGTGTGAAGAAATGTGTCAGTTTTGGCAACGTGGCAATGTATTTTTTCTTTTATCGGCTCTGCTCGGATAACTCCGCTTCATCTTGATTCCCGCTATCTCACTCAAACACAGAATGAGAAGCCTGTCGTGGAATGGAATAGTCCATTGTAGTATTGAGAGGGGGTTGGTGCAGTATAGATCAACGACTCTGTAAATGTTTTAGGTGTTTTTTAATTGTAAATTAAATTGTTTCTATAAATATAAAATCATAACAAGAAGTGCAATAGTAGTTGGGAAGGGGCTGCTTGTTGGGGCCCTTGCATGTTCGGGGCCCTAGGCAATTGCCTTACCTTGCCTAATGGTAAGTCCGCCACTGATTCTTGCTCGTATTTGCTGGAGAAGTGCATTAGTTGCGTTTGTAGTATGCAGACAATACATGCTGTGGCACTGTCACGTTGACCTTCTCCATCCAAGCTGGCAGCTTTTTACGATGTTGGTTCAGCTCAGCAGCGTTGGCCTTATTCTTCTGATTCGGGATTTCTGATTCTTTAGGCTTGAGCTCTGATAATGAAGCCCTCAGACGTGAATTCACAGCTTGGGTTTCTGCCAGTTGGTTTTTCACATAAGCTTCCGTCTCTTCAAGATGTTTGTTCTTGGCTCTAAGCTGAGTCACTTCAGCTTCATTGGCCTCAATCAGTTCTTTTTGGGCTATGAGCTTTGCCATCACCTGCTCCATGTATTCTTTCAGACGGGCAATCTCATCTTCTTCGCTTTCTTGAAGATTATTGTTTGAAGACTTGAGATGAGCTTCACAGTAGTGTTGCTTTTGTCAACGAAAATTATGACTAAATATCGTCGTCAACGAACCTTTATCACGTGACGAAAACGAGCGGAGACACAACGTAAATGCTGATCATGTGACGATAACTATAATTAAATGTATAATGCATTATCGTTGACGAATAAAAACGAGACTTAATGTGGTTTACAAAATAAAAACTATGCTAAAATGTCTCTTCATTTTCGTTGACCAAAACGAAACGAGACGAAATAAGGTTATAACATTTCGTCTCGTTTAGTCGTAGTATTTTTGCAGTAATTTCTGTTTCCTGCTGTGTCTCCCTTTCGGGAGGCTGCATCAGGTTGCACTGCGCAGACGCAGGCGACGTCACTTCCTCACTCGCGGCATTATTTAGATATTTAGACTGCGGTGAGTGTCATGGTTAGTGTATTTAAACGACAACAAAGTTAAGTCTATTAGCCTGACAGAGAGAAAGGGTCCGATAACGTATGGTTTAATATGGTATAAAAATATACCATAACGTAACATTCTATATTAGAAAGCTCATGCCAAGCCAACTCATGAGGCTGTGGTTAATGTGTCTCATTTTAACGTTAGCTTTAGACGTTAGCCACTGGAGCTGAAAACGACTGAGACAAACATGTGTGACTAGCGTGTGTGTGTGTGTGTGTGTGTGTGTGTGTGTGTGTGTGTGTGTGACTAGCGTGTGTGTGTGTGTGACTAGCGTGTGTGTGTGTGTGTGTGACTAGCGTGTGTGTGTGTGACTAGCGTGTGTGTGTGTTTTTATGTGAGAGAGTGTAAAGTGGGTTCTTAGTTCCTACCTGACTGACTAAAGAGGCTAAAATACAATTTTCATTGACTAAAACTTGACTAAAAATGTCATCAGTTTTCGTTGACTAAAACTAGACGAAAATAGTCATGGATAATTCTGACTAAAATAAGACTAAAATGCTCAGACTTTTAGTCGACTAAAACTAGACTAGACTAAAAAGAGTATGAACGTGACTAAAACTAATAAAAACTAAAATGACAGCTTGACACAAAGACTAGACTAAAACTAAAATTAAAACAGGCTGCCAAAAACAACACTACTTCACAGGAATCATTTTTTTCCAGTTTGATTTTCTGCTCTTCCTCCATGTCTTCTTCTATACTGGACACCAGGTTTTCAAAAACATTTTTAGTGTCTTCAAAATTGTTGTACATAGATTCCTTCCAAAAAATATCTGCAACCCAGACCTCATTGTCCTTCTCCCCCAGGTCATTTTTCAGATTGGCCATCTGACCTTCTAGAAAGACTGCGAATTCTTTAACACCATTGTGTATCTCAAGCCAATCTATATCTGTGTCACAGGCCTCATTTTTTTCCAGTTGGGTTTTTGGCTGTTCCTCCATGTCTTTTTTGAAACAGACCATCTCGTTTTCTAGAAAGATCTGAGTTTCTTTAAGATCGTTGTGGGAAGATGTGAGGTCAGTAATCTCAGCTTCACAGGCCTTATTTTTCTCCAGTAGGGTGTTTAGCTGTTCCTCCATGTCTTTTTTGAAACAGGCCATCTCGTCTTCTAGAAAGATCTGAGTTTCTTTAAGATCGTTGTTGGAAGATGTGAGGTCAGTAATCTCAGCTTCACAGGCCTTATTTTTCTCTAGTTGGGTTTTTAGCTGTTCCTCCATGTCTTTTTTGAAAAAGGCCATCTCGTCTTCTAGAAAGATCTGAGTTTCTTTAAGATCGTTGTTGGAAGATGTGAGGTCAGTAATCTCAGCTTCACAGGTCTTATTTTTCTCCAGTTGGGGTTTTTAGCTGTTCCTCCATGTCTTTTTTGAAACAGGCCATCTCGTCTTCTAGAAAGATCTGAGTTTCTTTAAGATCGTTGTTGGAAGATGTGAGGTCAGTAATCTCAGCTTCACAGGCCTTATTTTTCTCCATTAGGGTGTTTAGCTGTTCCTCCATGTCTTTTTTGAAACAGGCCATCTCGTCTTCTAGAAAGATCTGAGTTTCTTTAAGATCGTTGTTGGAAGATGTGAGGTCAGTAATCTCAGCTTCACAGGCCTTATTTTTCTCCAGTAGGGTTTTTAGCTGTTCCTCCAAATTCAGAATGGTGATCTTGTGCTCCTCCAGACTCTTTTGTGCCTCCTGAAGTTCACTGCTGTTGATGTGATGGAGCTTGCAGTGTTCTTGTGTGGCCTGTAGATCGAACACTAACATCCTCAGCTGTGAATTCCACAGCTGAGTTTCTGCCATGTTGTCTTTAAGCTGAGTAATCTTGGCGTCAGAGGCCTCTTTGTGGATCCTTAGATTTTTCTCCAAGTTCTTTATGGTCCTCTTCTGCTCCGAAAGAGTCATTTTCAGATCCAAATTATCCACATGGAACCGCTTGTTTTGTGACCAAAGTTCATAATTTTCTTCAGTGAGGCGCAGAATTTCCTTCCTCCGAGATTTTTTACTCTGTTGAAAATAGCGCAGTTGTTTCTGAAATTTGCAGTGTGCAATCCCAGCGTACTTGCCGAGTACTTGCGGAAAAGTCTGATGACTTTCATCTCCGTGGTCTTCTGGTGCCATTTCTCGCAGCCTTGTAGACATTTGAACCAATCACTTCTCAAATCCATTGCACTTCAGTACGGTGGAAGCCCTCGCTCGGGCAATTATGTTCCCTTCCGGTTTTTCATATGCATGTCTTTTCTGATCGAATAAACAACTTTTTTTTTGGAAATATACAATGTCATTTTTAGTGGTATTTTGCAATGTCACAGTGGCTTGTTTCAGTGCTTCATTCAGTGTATTAACCTCTATCCTTTTGCAATTGTTGGATTTCACTGCTTTGGTCTTTTGTTTAATACTGTCAAGAGCATTTCAAATATTTGATCAAAGTACTGACACATACATACATAAATTTACAGGTCCATATAAATGATTTAACGTTAAAAAATAAATTTAGTTTAGGTGGAGGCCCTCTCCATCATTAGTAATGGCCAATATACTGTTTGTCAGAGTAATGTTGAAGAACACTCCAAAACGTATGCTCACTGGAGTACTAAATAAGAAGCATGATTATTAGTCTTTGTAGGGCTTTTAGCCAGAATTAAAAAAATTAGAGTTACATGAAGGGCCTTGTAAAACCATATACAACCTCTGAAACCCATGAACTATCCTTATCTATCTTCAAGTAAAAAGCAACCGTTTATGAAACGTAATTTCAATTTCTTTTATTTAAAGTTTATTTAACAGGGACCATACAAGCAAACATAGTTACAATACAAAGCCTGTAACTGATGTGCAGCATATAGAGATTATAGCTAGTGCTAATTTTCAACTACTGTCCCTGGTTGGGCATTTCTAAGAACATTATAAAACAAATACATACATAAAAACAAGAAATATTACAAAACTATGTATATATAGATATACACATACACACATACATACATACATAATCATACACAATTATAACGACAATTAAAAATGTATACACTTTTGATTTGTCTTTAGCCACAGCTTAATCCTGGAAGTGAACTTTTTGAAGTCAGATATGGCCTTAATATCAGATGGTAATGCATTCCATAGCCTACAGCTCTTAACAGAAAAGGCAGTCTGTGCAAAGCTTGTCCTACAGTATGGTATTGTACAGTTATGATTTGTACTAGTTCTAGTAACTCTTTGGTTGTTCTGTATTTTAATAAATTTACTAAGAGGCTCAGGTGCTAAATTATTAATACACTTGAAGATTAATTTTAGGAAACATAAATTACTAAAGCTTTCAAAGCTTAATATTTTATTATTCTCCAGAATGTAACAGTGATGATAGCGGATTGGCTTTTTGTCCATAATTTTTATTGCTCAATTGTAAAGTGAACCAATGTGTTTTGTTACAGACAGAGCTGCTTGTCCCCATGCAGTAGGAAATATGTGAAAACACCATAGCATGCATGTACAGTAAGGCTGCCTGATTTGGTATATAGTGTCTGATTAATTTAAAACAGTTGAGATTTCTTTGTATTGTTTTAGAGATTTTCTTGATATGTTTAGTAAAATTAAGTTGAGGATCTATAACCAATCCAAGGTATGTGAATTCTGTTACAGATTGAATTTTTTTCATTTTGCAAGTTAATTTTAAATCTTTTATTTAGATCAAGTTTCTTAATAGAAAAACACATAGAGACTGTCTTTGTAAAATTTAGCACCAACTGATTTTGATTGAGCCACTCTCCGACATCAGCCATACATGCAGAGAGAACATCAGCAGCCAACTCTGGTGACTTAGCGGGTGCATAAAGGACTGCATCGTCTGCATAGAGCTGGAAGCTGGCACCTGAACAGTGTAATGGTAGGTCATTAATAAAAAGACTGAACAACAAAGGACCAAGTACTGAGCCCTGTGGTATGCCCCTTTTGATGTTCAAGAGTGAGGATTTTTCCTGGTCAACTTTAACACACTCTACTCTAGCCTGAAGATAAGACGCAAACCACTGTACTGCCTTAGTAGAAAAATTAAATGATGACATTTTAGTTAAAAGTAAACTATGGTTGATTGTATCAAATGCCTTTTTAAGGTCAAGGAAAACAGCTCCCACCACATCACCCCTATCCAGCGATTTCTTTACATTTTCAATAAAACAGCAGTTTGCAATTTCAGTGGAATAACCTGATCTAAAACCAAACTGCTGTGGGTGGAGGAACTGATTGGCTTCTAAGTGATCAACCATTTGTGCTGCTACAACTTTCTCAATAACTTTAGATAAAATAGGTAAAATAGATATGGGACGATAGTTACACATAGAGCCCTGACTTCCTGATTTAAATACTGGCACAATTACTGCTTTTTTTCCATCCTAAGGGAAATGTACAGGTTCTTATAGAAAGATTGACAAGATATGTAAGAGGTTTAACTAACACTGTTACATATTTTTTAAAAAAACAACAATTCATCATATATAAATCATTTGTTTTGGAATTAGACAATTTATTAATAATTTCTAAGATGCTTGTCTCCGGAACCTCTGTAATATGAAATGAATCTACAGAAGTCACTCCAGTTGTATATTTGAAGTCTTTAGACTCAAAATCTTTTATTAGTTCTTCTACTGAATGCACAAAATATGAATTTATTCATTAGCCATAACGGCGTTATTATTTATGTTCTTTCCATTTATGTTAAGTTCCTTGATCCCCTGTTTATTTGGTTTATTAGTCAGATTGTTTAAGTACGACACAGCACGACACAGCACTGAGTCCGCTCTTCTCAAAGTACAAAACGACACTCTCTTGTCCCTTGATGAGAAAAAGCCAGTGCTGCTCATAATGCTGGATCTTACTGCAGCATTTGACACCGTGGACGACTCAGCGCTGACCTGGAGAAAGCCATCCATGCTTTTATTAGCTCCCGCATAGACTACTGCAATGCACTCTATGTGGAAGTTAACCAAACTGGACTTCACCGTTTGCAGCTCGTGCAAAACGCTGCTGCCCGACTGCTAACTAACAGTCGTAAACATACATCCTGTACTCCCTGCACTGGTTCCCTGTTCAGTTTAGAATTAATTTTAAAATCTTTTTTAAAATTATTTTTTTCAAACTCACGAGCCTTGCACCTTCTTATTTGTGTGAGATTCTGACCCTTCACCAACCCAGCAGAGCTCTACGTTCTGCTGGACAACATCTGCTGAAGGTGCCCCGGTCCGGGTTCAAACAGTGGGGCGATCGTTCTTTTGCAGTGGTCGGTCCTAAACTCTGGAACTCGTTGCCCAGTCAGTTACGTTCCATCACTGACCAGCCTTTATTTTTTAGTTTTTATTGTGTAAATGCGTTTTTAAACCTATTTGTAAAAATGTTTATTTTTTATTAATGTTGTTAAGCACCTTGGTTCAATCTGTGGTTGTTGGAAGGCGCTATATAAATAAATATTGATTGATGTTACACACCGGACTCGAGTTTTCCCAGAACAGCCTGTCGCCCCGCATCTCCATTCTCCAGGTTGACCGCGGCTGGAAGATGTGCATTAGCCGTTCTGCGGACTGAGATAGGGTTAGGGTCCTTGCCTGAGACCTGCAGCCTTTCAAAATGCGGTCCAGAAAAGGTCTAACCTTCCAAAATTTGTCACATTCCCTCAGGTCTTCTGGAATGTCATGATCAACGACCACATTAATTGATTGCCTCAGTTTGAAAAATCTGTCATGTGTTCATCTTTCGGTGATGGCTGGGAATCTTAACGCGCTGGGCCAGTACATCCTGATTTGTGGATACGGGACACACAACATCAACATCACAGGCACCAAAGAAATGTTACATCTCGTCAACTGATGTGTCGAGAGGGTACACACTCCTATTTAGTGCCGTAGCATTGGAGCAGCATACAATCAGTTTCATTAAATCTTGATCAATGTACTGGTTAATATGTTTCAGTGTGGTCCAGCCAGTTCTCTGTCCTGCTCAGTTTCCTCCTCAGGCTCAAACTGGGCTAAGTTTGGGGTCAATTGAGCAGCCCTCCAGCGCACTCCACGTCCTACAGACTCAGAATGAAAATATTGGTCCTGGTGTTGGTTCTTTAAGGTCATTGTATGATCCATCAGACTCAACCCGCTGAGTGCACAAAAGGGCCATTCTATGATCTGAATAACAACCTGTATACAGGTATCGTAAATTAGCACCTTGCAACAATGACACAACACAGTGCATCTTGTTGTTTGGCACAAGTGTGTTATAGTTCCAATATTACTGTCATGTCGATGGGGAATAAACTAAACAATACACAACCACTGGCTTACCATCATTTCCAGCACGGAGATGTTTATGTCTTTGGCTGGCCTCAGTGGGCTTTGGAATGGGGTCCTCATTCTTGCTACTCTCCTCCTCACTGCTGCTAGGCTCCTGTTGTAGAGGATGGTAATCTGCATCCTCCACGGGTGTCAGACAACTCCTCTATGTCTGAGTTGTCACCAGCAATACTAAGTAAAAATTCAAAAGCTTTTGACAGAGACATACACGCTGAAAAATAATATCATAAGACAAATTTAATAAAAATCAGTGTTACGTTATTTCTCACACATGGAATGACAATTTATACTGTTGTAAACTATTTAAAACTAATGTTTTCTAATAAAATATTCCCAAACTATGTTTTCACACTCAAATGTTTTGCTAGCATTTTTACATTTTCAGTGAAGCTAAGTCCCTCTGTCCACATTTGTGGACCTGAAGTTTAAGATAAATGACTGAAAACCTTCACAAACACAGCAATACAATGCAAAGCAACAGATACTCACAGGGTCACGCTTACATTTGAGAATTCCGACTGAAAATAAACAGAAATGTTTTATTGCCAAACATTTTACAGCAATTTGACTGTGGGCCAGAAGGTGGAGGTATTGCTCTTTAATTAAACGTACATTGCTTGACCCTTCTATTTGCATTCCCAGTTGGGTGTATCAGTGTATACAGAGCCATCTCCATGCAAACAGTATTTATATCTCCCTGTGTCCCTGTATCCTCCCACAGCTCAGGAAAACGATCTTCACTTGACAGACCATCTGCAAATACCAACTGGGCTGCTGTAACGTTCCCAATATAACCCCTGAGTGCACATAGCCAGCCTTGTGCTCAGGGCTTAGTGTGAAATTTGCCCAGTGCTGCCGATTGGGTCTTCTTCACATGTCTGTATGGATACCACGATGAAAGGGGAGGATTCGGAGGAAGTGGAGATTGACTTAGACTCCAGTGAACCTGAGGAGTTTGAAAATGGGGAAGATCCTGAGATATTGTGGAAGGCCCAACCTGCTCTTGAAGAGGAGGAATACATTCACACGTCTACATTGGTGGAAATTAGTGATACAAAACCTCTACTTAATGCCCGGGATCCAAGAGGGATCAATGACTGTCTGAAGGTAGTACATGCATTTTTAATGGAGACTTGTGCTATTAAACAGTCAAACCACAACTCACTGGACAAGTCACCGAGCTATGGCTATACCGTGTGTTTGTCCCCCTAGGTGACATTTGAGGATGTGATAGCAGAGCCGGTGTCTGTGCGCAGCGGAGACAGGGTGTGGATCTGGAGTCATGCCCTGTTTGAAGTGTCCCGGGTCTGGATCTACAGGATAGTCACAGTGCTTCTGGCCATTCCCGTGTCAGTCATTACAGGACTGCTCTTTGCCTTGCTCAGCTGCTTCCACATCTGGTGAGGACTCAAGGAAACAGATGCTAGTGTTAATCCAGACACAGCTAATTACACATTAAACATATTGAGGCTGTTTCGGCCATGGTAAACTTGGAATTAAAAATCTTTTTTGCTTTTTATGCACCCCATCACCTCTTTGGTTTAAATATAATAGGCTGTAGTGCTAAAATAAATTGAATAGTTGCTAGATTTCTTTCAAAGCAAACCTGCAATAACAATGATTAACTTAATGGAATCATTTTAATTGTGTATTTATTAAATTAAGGTCATGCTCTGCATCTGGTTCTTACAGTCTTTCATGTCCTGAACTGTCTTTTATTCAACCAGCTCTTTGTGTCCGTCTGTGACAGGATGGTTGGTCCTTGTATGCAGTGTGTCCTGATTGGCACTCGCTGGATCCAAAGCCTCTGGACCATTGTGATGGAGGTCTTTGTGCAGCCGTTCCTCACCAGCGCTGGACGATGCTGTGGAGGCTTCAGTGTTCACCTGGCCAAGGAATGACCCTAGTGGGATTATGTAAAGCAGAGATATCAAGGCCTTGACCTTTGGGAAGAACATCATATCATTTGCTTATGATTATAGGACAATAAAACGTTTAGAATGATATTTTTACAGGTTTTAGTCATTGGCTTGTTGAGTGTTAAAGTTAGCTAAGTACCACTATGTTTAAGAGTAGTTTCACTTTGTTATTGAGTATTAAATAGAAATTACTTTTACAGACGGCCTAAACCTAACGTTGTACCACACTATATCATTATTTCACTCATTATCTGTCTTTATCATAGAATTTGAGGACTAATTAGGATGTTGGTTTGAAACAATTCTCAACATTACAATTTTTGTACAGTAGTATGTTACATAGGTTTGACTTGCACAGTGTTCTGTAAAATAGAGTTTTTAAAGGTATACAGTATTATTCAAAATAATAGCAGTACAATGTGACTAACCAGAATAATCCAGGTTTTTAGTATATTTTTTATTGCTACATGGCAAACAAGTTACCAGTAGGTGCAGTAGATTCTCAGAAAACAAACAAGACCCAGCATTCATGATATGCACGCTCTTAAGGCTGTGCAATTTGACAATTAGTTGAAAGGGGTGTGTTCAAAAGAAATAGCAGTGTCTGCCGTTGACTGTACAAACTCAAAACTATTTTGTACAAATGTTTTTGTTTCTAGGATTTAGCAATCCTGTGAATCACTAAACTAATATTTAGTTGAATGATCAGTATTTTAAAACTGCTTCACATCTGTGTGGCATCAACTTGTGGCACCTCTCAGCTGTTATTCCACTCCATGATTCTTTAACAACATTCCACAATTCATTTACATTTCTTGGTTTTGCTTTTGTAAGAGCATTTTTTGATATCACCCCACAAGTTCTCAAAAGGATTTAGGTCTGGGGATTGGGCTGGCCACTCATAACATTAATTTTGTTGGTTTGGAACCAAGACTTTGCTCGTTTACTGTGTGTTTGTTTTGTTGAAACAACCATTTCAAGGGCATGTCCTTCAGCATAAGGCAACACGACCTCTTCAAGTATTTTGACAAATGTAAACTGATCCATGATCCCTGGTATGCGATGAATAGGCCCAACACCATAGTAGGAGAAACATGCCCCTATCATGATGCTTGCTTCACTGTCTTCACTGTGTACTGTGGCTTGAATTCAGAGTTTGGAGGTCATCTCACAAACTGTCTGTGGCCCTTGGACCCAAAAGGAACTATTTTACTTAATTGTTTTCTGAGAATCTACTGCACCTACTGGTAACTTGTTTGCCACTTAGCAATAAAAATATACAAAAAACCTGGATTATTTTGGTTAGTCACACTGTGCTACCATTATTTTGAACAATACTGTATATACTGTGGTCAGTTAAACAGGTTAGATAAGAAGTGGGAACTGGTTGGATGTTAGACATTTGTAAATGTCACATGCAGCTATTAATTATGTTGTGTATACCAATAAAACAAAGAAAACCCTCTTAAATATAGTACTATTTTTGTCAAGAACGGAATAGCATAAGTGACCACTGTTCCACTCAGAATGCAGTGGGAAGATTTAAATATCTCCTCAAATAGGACGCAAACTATTTATTGCACTTTCATTCAGCTGTGTGAAATGCAACATGAGCCCGCTTCCTACTTTAAGAAATACTCAGACCTAGTGTGAGCTGACATGTCTGTTCTAAACAATGACCACTCTGGGTGTGTATGTGCATCTCTATATGGGATGGTACAGAAGCATGTTTCCGTCAGAGAGAGCTTGTCACTGCTGAAATCTGGCTGTGGGTGAGGCCGGTGTGCTCTTTGAGCTGCGTGGATTCTTCTTGCTGCTGCCACACTGCCAGCTCTGCATCACCCACCAATTTTCAGGATCAGGATCAGTAAACAGACAACATGGACATGGAAATGTTTGAAACTAACCACAACCAAGAGCAGAAGCCAAGAAGGGACAGCCGCACCAAGGAGATTGATCTCATCAACAGGGATCCCAAGCAAATCAACCATGATGTGGTCAAGGTGCAAGTCTATACTTAACTTGGTTATACAAGTTCCATTTTCAAGGAGACGGTCGGAAATATCATTTTATAGGCCTGCATGTTGTGTGTGTTAAAGTTAACAGCTTTCATTAAAAGAGCAGTTTCAGGTTTGTGATTAAACAAAGATTGTGATTTCCAGAACAAAGTGTAGTGCTGAGAAGTGCACACATTTGTGGACCTGAAAGCCTACTGTATCAGTGATTACTGTTAAAAAGGGTTTTTCCTCTTGTTGCTGGCTCTAGGTGGAGTTTGAAGATGTGATTGCAGAGCCCCATGGCACTCACAGTCTGGACAGCGTGTGGAAAGCCAGCTACACCACATTCACAGTTTCCAAGTACTGGTGCTACCGCCTCCTCACTACAGTTCTGGGAATCCCTCTGTCTCTGCTTTGGGGATTTCTCTTTGCCTGTTTGTCCTTCTGCCACATCTGGGCTGTGGTGCCCTGTATCAAGAGCTGCCTCATCGAGTTCCAATGTCTAGGGCAGATATACTCTCTAGTTGTACACAGCTTTTTTGACCCACTTTTTGAGGCACTGGGAAAGATATTCAGCAGTGTCAAAGTAGTTTTACACAAAGAAGTGTAGCAACACAATGTTTTTGTAAAAGACGGAAAACTATATTATAAATGATCGTGTGAAACGGTTGATGTTGATGCACAAGTTTAGCATTTTTAGCACTGATGTGTGTTCATGCCTTAATGTAAACTCTCTATTCCTGTTCTAAGTTGAAGTGGAGCTCAATCAATATATATTTTTTTGCCTTGCTTCAGTTCAGTTTTAGGACATACATATATACACAAATACATTGTATGTATGTAGCTCCACTAAAACAACATTGCTTATTAACAGAATATTATTTACACCAGATTTGCCATTTATCACAATTTGTGGTTGTTGCAATAAGACAATGCAAAAATGCGAAAGGTAGTGTAATTATGCCAAATGTTCACCAGGGGGATTCATTGCACTGGTTTGATGCTACACTACAATACCTTTGCTTTGGATTTATTAATTTGCCAACCAAAATGAGAAATGTTCACAATTTAGAAGTGTAGGAACTGAGAGACATTGAAAGTATTCTTTTGATTCAGTGTTTTTGTTAAACTGTACAGTAAAACATTCCAGCACTTTTTTATTGCAAAAGGTACATAATACTATTACCATTAGCCAAAGCTTGAAAGGATTTTGATTAACAGTTCTACCCTCAGTATTTACCTATTGTAATCACTAAATTAAATTGCAGCATCTTAAAAATGCATCGGAGAACAACATATTAAGAACACTAACAGTGAAGTGCCCTTACAAAAAAAAAAAAACGACAGCCTGTGTTGCTTTCAAAGAAAAAAAACGAAAGAAAATCCATATACCTATGAATAGATCAAACACATAGTTAGGTTCAAAAGAAACTGTTAACATGAAAAAGCCAAAGATCCACAGTTCAAAGTGTTTCAAACAGTGCCATGTCCACTGTCAATAATGTGAACAGAACGTCTCCATTACAGCCGACTGTCACTGAGCCTGGCCCCCCGTGCTGGAGCTGTGCGTCAGGCTGCATGCATTCTTGATGGCATAAGTGGATGAGTGGCATTTGTGTCCACACTTTTGGTCACAGCTGCAGGTGGACACAGCCAAGTAGTGACCACAACAGCACAAAAGACAGTGTGTCACTTGGTGGAAAAGGTGACCAGCGAAGAACATGTAGATCCAGGGGTTGCAGCAACTGTTCAGACTGGCCAGTAACATGGAGATGATGAAGGCCATCTCTGAGGACACAAATACAACGAGAGAGCATTTAGACAAGTTTATACAAGTAAACATGCAATGAGTAACATGTTCAGTGACGACCAGTTCAATGAAAAGTTGTCACTTGGCTAAACCACAAACACAAGTAGCAGTTTATATATAATTCTAATAATTTTATATAAACGGTGAAAAACTAACAAAAACTGTGTGCAGCAAAATCCCAGTCTGTTCATATTAATTTGTTTACAGCTCTGTATCAGCTACACATTAAACAAAGGATGGTTGTCAATGTCACATGAAGCTGATGGATTATGACTGAATCAATTGTATAATTATTTTCAATTATAGAAGGCTGTACAGCGATACGAATAAAGTGTGTTATTGTATTGATTACGTTTCCAATTCTTATAAACCCTTTACTTGGTGCAGGACGGTGTGGAAAGTAAGAGACCTCTGAGTTTTGTGTTGTGTGGTGTGAGGGAGATTTATGATCATTGTCTTCATTAAAAATGCTGACCGGTTATGCTCACTTCCCCCGTTCTTTTTCTTTACTGTGAGAGCTATTCCTACTGTCAGCTTAATGAGCCTTCAAAATTAGGAGTCATGCTGAACAAATCCCACTTCTTAGGAGACTTTGAGCCAGGAAGTTTAGGCAGAGAACAACTCTGATTGAAAAAGAAGGAATAAGGACAATACTAAAACAGACTTTTTAAGTTAGACTGTATGGTGTTCCTGCTGATTAGTGCACACTGTCTCGATTATCAAGTAAACATTACTTTAAAGTGCACATCCCACAGGAGTAGCTTAAAGGTTTATGACATGTTAGATGTCTGTTAAATGTTCAAAATATAAAACAGATATTCAGAGGTCCACTCACTTCCTTTACTTCTGTAATAATTTAATCAAACTAAATTTCTTTAGGTAATACAAGGTAATAAAAATATATATATATATTCTCTTATCCTTAGCATTGTATACTGCGCTGGGTTTAAACTGACTAGTTTTTTGTGCACTTATGCTTTTTGTACCTTGTGTTGTTAAAATTGCTTCCATTGTTATCCTCACTTGTAAGTCGCTTTGGATAAAAGCATCTGCTAAATGACTAAATGTAAATGTAAATGTAATACTAATTTGGTAAATTTACTGATGTTACATTTTCGTTTTAGGCAAGACCCTGGTGGAGTACATATTAAAATGCTGTTTTGTGTAATAATGTGGATGACTTTATCCTGAAAAATACAACATCAACACATCAAGACTGTAATGGTTTATTACAAGGCATTACTGCTGCAGCATCAGCTCATGCATGTACGTGAGTCGCCCAAAGAGACTGATTCTTTAAATCTGATATTTAAATCTGTGTTATTTATGAAATAATTATGATGAGATTTGCACCACTGGAATATGACAAAGCAACAATGCCCTCACTCCCATTGTGCTGCCATTAATTGGTCCTTCTGACAGACACAAAGAAAATCACTGTACGTGTTATCAACTACAACAAATATTCATATATTAATAGAGTAGTTCAAATTAATTTAGTGTTCAAAGATTAGATGTGGTACAACATGATTGTAGATTAACTGAAAAAGAGCTCACATTCTGTAAACATGTTCCCAAAAGTACACAGTACTATATATGATGTGTTTTTGCATTTACTAAAGTAGCAAAATGCAAACGTGACAAAGACAAGTTACTTTAACTAATCTTTCTGCTGATTTTATTAGTTGTGTTAAGTTATTTTAGAGGCTGAGGTGTCCCGCCTGTGAACAGTGCTGAGATCTGTACATTTACACTTGTTCCCATTATCCCATCTCTTTCACCAAGTCTGTCCAGTAGCCCTTATTAAGGTTGAACACTTGACAACTTTTCCTGTTAGTACTTTCTTTGAAATAAAAACAACTGGAAACAAAACTTTAAATGATGGGAATAAATATTAATAATAATAAAATAGGCTATTTTTGTTTTCTACTTTCACTTTTTCTACTTTTTTAGACCCTATAAGATAAACATTTTGTAAAATCAGATTTATGTTCCAGTGACTTTTAGGAAATAAATTTAAATATAGATCTACATTTTGTCTTATTTGCTTCAACATCTTACAGCATCTTCAGCACTTACCCTCTCTGGGCGCAGCTGGGTCCCAGGCAGACCACATCTGGACCGAGAAGAACGGAGTCCAGCACACGATGTAGGCGAGCACAACCACAAAAGTCATTTTAACTGTGCGGATCTTAGCTTTGGAGATGAGCCTCACACTGCTCACACGGAATAGGTGATGCGCAGATTTCTGAGCTCTCAGGGTGCGTTCCATTCTTGTTTTCATATTGAAATTCTGCCATATTTTAAAACAAATGAGCCCATAGCAGACACTTAGAATAGTCACGGGTAGGATGTATATACTGAAAGTCATCCATGTGATGTACGCTTTGGCGCCCCATGGATGGACAAAGTCCCCCCAGCAGTCATACACACCATTGCCTACGTCCCGCAAAGAGAAGATGTACATCTGAGGACAGCTGAAAACCAGGCTCAGGATCCAGGATGCAGCGACGCACAGATGGTCCTTCTTCTTGCGCAAAGAGTGAAGCGGCTTGCAGATAGCTAAGCACCTGTCTACGGACATCAGTACAAGCATGTACGTGGACGCAAACATGCCAACGACCTGGAGGTATTTGACAAACCTACACAGCAAATCTGGACCGTAGAAGCGGAACGTGATATCCCAGATAAGCTGCGGGAGAACCTGGAACACAGCGACGACCAAGTCTGCAATGCTCAAATGCTTAATGAAATAGTACATCCGAGACTGGCTGTGTTTAGAAGTGCAGATTGCCCACAGGACGCACAGGTTTCCGGTGAGTGCCAGAAGCAGAACCAGGACTAAAACAGTGACTTCCACTTTAGCAACATTTTCATTTCGCTTCAGAGGATTCACTGTTATGTTTCCTAAATGACTGTCGTTTTTACAACTCAAATTAGCCCATGAAACGTTCACGTCCTGATCGCGTAAAAGCTCCTCCATTGTGCGTAAAAGCACTTCTGTTGCTCCTCCAAGACAAATAACAAATCACAACTTGGAATACTTAGCGTTAAATGCATCAACTTTAAAGTAGAAGTTAAAACACTTCGCGTAGTATTTTTGAATACACACACAAAAAAAAAAACCTTTACAAGCTAGTAGATGGAGTGAGACCCCAGAGCGGTGCTGTCCTGTTCTGTCTGCTCACAGTCTCTGCTTTTCTGCGGTTTTCTGTCAGTAACCCTTTCCTTTCAACCTCCCCAGAAGAGTTTGGGTTAACTATTTTTTTCTCCATCTTTGTCTGTGTTGCAAAGTGTTATGTTTCCAGTATGGAGTCCTAGAGAGGACATGTGAGAAAACAATAATAATACAAGGCCTCAAGTTTCTTAATGCGTGGAAACGACAAAAAACGAGAGGCCAACGTGATATTAACTAGTGGCCACAAGTCCTTTTTTTGTGTCCTTGGGTTAATTATCACAAAATCATTTTACCTAGCCTCGTAATAATGAACTCATAGGGACGTTAAAATAACATAATGTAGCGAAACCGCTCGGTTAGAGAAATGTTCCGGGTCACATGACTGACCCAACTTCTGTTGATTTGCATATGCAGTTGTTGTTTGGTGCAGTTATTATTTGATGCCGTTATGTGTTGTTGCTGTCTATGGTTGGTTATGTTGGGATTGTCTCTTTGGATGTGCATGCTAAATGATGTTGCTGGGAGTGAAATGGGCTGGGTATTCACGTAGCACTGTTGTCTGAAACCATGACTGAGAATACCATGTTGTGCAATGGCACACTGTGGTTCATTTAAACTGTAGCGACTAAAACGTTGCCCAATGCCTTTAAATTTGACGTTTCAATCTTGTGACCTTGATAAAGACGTCACAATAAAATGCCGACTGCCGAGACAATCTCAAAGTGCTGTCCATAGTTTCTTCCACCAAAGCCCGTTAACTCGGCCTTTGGCATCGTTTCTAGTGATGGGATTTATGGCTCTTTGAGGGGATCCGGATCTTCGCGATCCGTTCCTTTCAAAGAGCCGTTCAAAAGAACGGCTCTTTGGCTCTTTTTAAATATTTAGTCAGTTTAAGAAGCCAGCTTGGGGGCATCTCAGTTTATCCTGGAAATAATCACTGGGAGGAATGATGAGGTGAGATTTGTAGTCAAATAATTAAAACTCAGATATCACACACCAATATCTGAGTTTGGATTATTCTGAAATATTGATTATTACCTCATTTGTGATGTGTGGACTATATTCCATAGGGTTGCACAAATCCCTCACTAGACAGTGACATCACTATTTTGGATTTACATTTAGTACAAAGTGTGTGTGTGTGTGTGTGTGTGTGTGTGTGTGTGTGTGTGTGTGTGTGTGTAAAGCTACGTTGACTTGTGTTATTCATACAATACCTACTCACAAATAAACATCAAAAACAAAGCCGGCTGAAATGAATTTCTGTGCAAAACAGCTTTTACACTTCCACACAAGAACATTATCACACAAGAACATTTCGATAGAAAACAAAAAAATATTTAAAGTAGATAAAATAGAAAAAATAAAATGGAAATGTCTACATACTACATACTATTACTACTGTAAACTTTGCAAATAGGACATCAGCCCCTTCAAGACAATGAACAATAACAAAGTGGGCTGCAATGAAGTACTCACGTGAGGATGCGTGCACAACTAATAACTAATATCATCACGCTGTAAAGGGTCGGCCTGCGCTGGGTGCGCCCCTCCCCCTATAGCTGTTCTGTCTCGCGGAGGAGCTCATTTGTGTGCATCTGTGTGAGACAGGCATAGGAAAAAAGAACGACAGAAAGAACGGCTCCCCTCCAGCCGCGACTCGGCTCCCATCGTTCATTTTTATGAGCCGTTCAAAAGAATCGGTTCGTTCGCGAACGTCACAACTCTAATCGTTTCCCTTTTTGACTTCTTGTATTACTATTTTTCTCCTCACATGTCCTCTCCGGGGCTCCGTATTCTTGGTATTGCACCACCGTTGCTTTTAACATTATTTGAACTGACCCAGTGTGTAATTTAAAAGGAGGAAAATTTCTACTTGATCTGATAAAAATGATCTAATCATTTTTGAGACTTTTATCCAACAGAAGTCACCAGATTCCTCCCTGAATATGGAAAAAATGTGCTAACTTAAAATGTAACATTATGCTTTGACTGATTATATAATAAAAAAAAAAAAAAACTAAATCACGTGTAAAGTCAGAAAGTTTAACTGCAATATTTATTTGTGTCAGAACTGTTTATACCTTGTTCATTGGGTCAAAATAAAAACAAAACAAATATTTTCAACGAATGTGAATGCACTATCAATAATTTGCCATTTTGTGCAAAAATACTGTTCTATAGTGATATAATTATGAACAATTGGGAAACCACATTTTTTTTCCTAAGTTGTTGCTTAATATAAGAAAAGAAGTGACACTTTACTTCTTCAGCAACGCAAGACATAAGTATGGCTTTTACTTTGGCATGCATTAATGGTTTATTACAGTGAATAATAAATCCCCAAGTACCCATGAGAATACACATATGTGACAAATATGTGGACTACTTGAATGGCTTAAGATTATAAACGTGTTAACAACGAGCTTGCATTTTTAAATGAACACAACAGCTTTTCAAATTTATAGGCCCAAACAGGAAGTTGCCATAGTTTGCTCTTGACGCCTTTAATGTTCCACTCTTATGTGTGCCCTTTTGTAAGATATTCCTTTTGCCTTTAGTTGAAAATAATTACACTTTAATGCCTTTATACAAAGTACTGTGTGCAGCAGGGGCCTCAAATCGGTTAGGTTAGCCCAGCATCAATATATAATAATATACAAGTGTACTGCTAGAACAAGGCTGACACGGCCAAAAACATAATCCTCACAAAGATATATCCATTTCATCCGTTATCCGTTTTGTAGTGACTGTTCCGGTTCAGTACAATGGTGTTAGCTTAAACTGAATGCAATGTTATGTTTTATATATAATTTACCTTATTATTTTCACAATGCTTTACAAGGCTCCATTCTTCTATTTAGAGACATCTTCAAACACAGCAGTGACTACCACCAGCAACGACATGTGTCCAACAAACTGTCACAAAACAGTACACAGTACAGTATGGCTTATAGAAGGGAAAAACACATATTGTACACATTATGACCACTTTGACCAACAATTTGACCTTAAGATATCTAATTAAGAAATTGAAAATGTTTTCATACATCGGTTATTTCTGATGATATAGAGGTCACAACAGTAGCTTTTTATAATTTGCTAAAATACCGCTGGGCTTAAGACCCTAACCTCACCTTACAAAATTCATTCCACCATTCAATAAGAAGAAGAAAAATGAATTTCCTACGGCCAGGTAAAACATGAGCTGACAGATAGAACTGCTCCACAGTACGTAGTGAGCTCCACAGTACGTAGTGTGCTCCACAGTACGTAGTGAGCTCCACAGTACGTAGTGTGCTCCACAGTACCATTTGGGAGTCCTCCCAGGACCTTCTGAAAGCATTCAGAAGGTCCTGGGTTTAATTCCCATCCAGGGCAGGGCCTTTTCTGTGTGTGTGGAATTTGCATGTTCTCCCTGTGTCTGCTTAGGTTTCCTCCGGGTACTCCGGTTTTCCCTACCACTAAAGACATGTACATAAGTCCCCCCCCCCCCTCACACTTGGGGCCAGGACTCCCCAGCAAAACAAATTTGTAATCTCAGTGGGACTATCCTGGATTCACAAAACACAGGATAAGATGTTACTATCCTTTGTGCAAGCATTTCCAAGAGTTCTTGAACAGAGAGCCTGAAGAAATTTGGGGAGCGCATCATCAGTAGTGAACCTTTGGTTCCTAGGGTGTTTCGGCCTTTCACACTATACACCCTCCCCAAAGGCGGCCAGCGACAGGGTGATCAATCCTTCGCTTGCGTCCCATACCCAATTAGTCATAGGAGTTGCCTTGTTGTTGATAGCCAACATCCCATGGGACTATGCATGGCAGGGGCATCCTCCTCCCTGAGTCAAGCATTCTTGACCGCATACCTCCTGACCCTCTCACTTCGGGGCCCAGCTGGGGTCTTTCCTCTTCATCCAGAGCCACTGACTGCTGCCTTCTGCCGCCTCCGATACGGCTCTGATTGCCGAACGCTGGCTCTGGCCCTTAATTCCCAGGTCTCTAAGCAGTCTGGTCATAGATGTTGCCACAAAACCTCTGCAGCCCACCTCCACTGGTCGGACTTCTGTGTTCCAGCCTTGATGCCGTGCTTCGGCGGCCAGATCGGCATAGCGCAGATGTTTTCGCTCATAAGCCTCATCTACCGAGTCCTCCCAGGGTACTGTAAGCTCAATAATGAAGACCTTCTTTAGCGAACGGGACCAGAGAACCATGTCAGGTCTTAGGGTGGTGGTTGCGATCTCCGGAGGAAACACAAGTTGCCGACCAATGTCAGTTAGCATTTTCCAATCACGGGCCAAGCGCATCTGGTCTCGCTCTGATGGTGTAGAGCTGCTCTTCTGTTCTGATAAATAAAGGTAAAAAAAAATTGCAAAAGGGCAGGCACTTTAATTGAATAACTGGTAGGTGACTGGATTTATCAACTACAGTTTATCCGTTTATCAGAGCGGAGCCATGTTGTTTACGTTTGTGATGGAGGTTGCTACGTCTTCACACCCAGACCTGTGTTTGGACCATGAATACTTTGGTCAAGATTGATTTTTGTGAGTTTGTAAACTCACAAATCTCAGTATGGCTTAGGAACGTGCTTGATAAAAGAACTTTTACAAATCCTTTAGTGTGGCAATGGGAAAATTTGGTTTCTGTAAGGACACTGATGGTTCACAACATTTTGAAGTGGGCTCTTCTGATCCTTCCTTCTTAATCATTGACCAAATATATGAGATTTTGCCTCTAACAGAGAAAATAACATGAAGATTATCCTCATCGAACACAAAGCAAGTCTCTTATCTTTGTAATGTCGCATGTCTAATTTCCTGAGATATTCAGATTTAAGCTTTAGATGAATGACAATGATGATGTTTTCATAACACACACAGACTTGAGCATGATACAATAACAGCAGGGAAGTCACCACAAAAATCCTTGAGGAAAAAGTCAAATTAGGTGTCAGATATTATGTTTGGGCCTTATTGGTGTCTCTTTGAGGAACACATGCTTCACACAACATGAAGTTTAAGCTAGTAATGCCCCCTCCCCCCCTCCCCTCCGAGGTGTGGCAGTGTTGTTGCATTTTTATTAACAGTAGATGTAAGCATCCTTACACTGCTTTACATTTTATGGCCATGTACAAGTCACAGGTCATTATGTGTCATTATGAAACCATTCAATAGCCTACAAAAACCCAAATTTAAAATTTTAAACAAATTATAACAAATTATAAAATTATATATTTTTGTGGACATTATTGTATCATTAATTGTCAATTACCATAAATATGATGTTTTATATGCACTACAGAGTATAAACCAAGACATACTTACACTGAAAATGCATAAGTGTTGTGTATCAGCAATAATATGATCACAAAATACCATATAAACCCTATACAGGAGCATTCAGTTAAAAATATTTGTTGAACAACACATCCATTTAAATGCTAAACAGCTCGGTAGTCAGAGGAGAGTTGGTTCCTACTTCTAATGGAAAACTAGTCTAGAAGCCAAAACAGTGTCGTCAGTGATATTTTTTTTATTTTTCTCCAACCACATCATCTAAAATATATTGACAGTGTCCCCAAGGTTTTTAAGCACTTCCAGCCACTAATGTACAATAGTCACATTGTTTACAAGAGTACAACAACTTACCAGGGAATATTGACAGTGCAGGTTAAAATGCTGCAACACTGCACAGTGTCGGGGGTGATCCCACAAAAGCTTAGTGCTGAAAGGTCAGACTGGCCTTCAACTCTGGATTTTTTATGGTGCTCAGGCGGAAACCAATAGACACATTGTATCACAAAAGTATACCCCTCTTCTAGCATTGTTGCCATGATGATGTCCGCATGATGATGTCCAGTTAAAAACTTATTCAAAAATCACACACCAGGGTGAACCCAGGGGAGAACCAGGGAGATTTGAAACGACCTGACCCAAGTAGCCACTCTGTGAGAACTACACAAACTACACAATCTCCTCCATTGGCTATACCATTATTTTTCCACAAAGATTTGAAGCTTGTCTTTGGAATGAAAAACATTTGATTTAATTTCAAGAGTTGCTGCCTTGGGTCGGTCATCTTCGTGACTGGAACTTTCTAAACCCAGCCAAATTCACACTGGATTTGGAGAATTTGGAGGAAAAATATCCACATGATCGTCAGTGTTGATATGTGTACACACAGTGACCACAGAATCCCGATGATCCCCGATGAAGTGTGTAACCACAAGCAGCTGATGTAAATTATATTATCACACCAGAACCAATTCTGCATGACACATAGCATATCTAAAAAAATATTTGGTTTCATGTTGTGCATACACCTTGACATGAAACAGATGAGTTTCTTGCTGAGGGCTTTTTCCGTTTGGATTTGACATGGACCTGGACAGAGGATAGATGTTAAACACTCTCACTCACACACTTGGCATCAATATGCGTTATCAGTAGATCAGTATATTTGAAAAGATGCTGGTGTGTTGTGACAGTCGGGGTGATGTAAGCACATAAGCATCCCGTTGTGGGAAAGGTCTGAGTGCGAGAGTTTCAATTAGTTTCAAGGATAACAGAGGAGTATGTTGGGACAGCTGCCCCGTGGTTTTCTTTGTGCTCACACAGGTATAAACCAGCAGTCACTCTCTGTGGCTCCTAACGGGAAGCATGTGTGAAGTGTGGAGGGGTCACAAATCACAGCTCAAATCAGCTTAGTATGACTAACACAAAGTTGGTTTGAACACTGCCAAAAAAACAAACAAATGTGTATCATAACAGCCAATGTTTTTCACTTTTGTGACTTTTGATTGTTTGTAGTGAATATCATTTATTTAGACCAACATTAATTGTCATAGAAAGCGATGATCTATCATTGTGTGAAACAGGTCTTGTCCACGAATCTCTCTGATTTGACATATATTGATTGATTTGAATGGAGTTAATTTTACATAATAGCTCAAAGTATTAAACATTTTATGTGAATTATAGAAATTCTCCAACTATACAACCTGTATTCATCCTAAAAATAAATCTAAAGGATTATTTTCAGTAAGGTCATCTATGCAGCACATCAAGGTCATCTACACACAAAATACATAAACAGTATCTCTCCTCAATCAAAGGAACTATTTCATGTGAGTTTGAAGAAGAAGCCCTATTATACCTGTTACAGTAGTCCACAGTTTCTCCTAAAGCCAAAAGTTTCAACTCAGATTCCAGCATGTGGACACAATATGAAAGTATCAGTGTATAGAAACAGCTTCTGGTACTTTTTATGTGCAACTTGAGTGGTTAGCAATCCTGCCTCACAGCATGAAGGTCCTGGATTCAATTCTAATCCAGGTCAGGCCTTTCTGTGTGGAGTTTGCATGTTATCCCTGTGTCTGCGTAGGTTTCCTTTCGTCCACCAAAAACATGCACCATTTAGGACTGCAGATGGAAATTAGTTATCAAACTGGTACAAGCATCTCTGCTTTGGCTTAATGTACATTGTCCTAAAAAAAATTAAAAGTACAACCTTTTTTACAAGCATCTTTTTCTCAATTTCTCAGTCTCTGATTCTCCTGCTCATTCTTCCAAGCACACCTGAATACATTATAGACACAAACTGATTTGTGTCTATAATATACTTAG
The DNA here is from genome assembly GCA_024416835.2 of Perccottus glenii. NCBI lineage: Eukaryota > Metazoa > Chordata > Actinopteri > Gobiiformes > Odontobutidae > Perccottus > Perccottus glenii. The sequence continues at coordinate 45,922,296 of CM044546.2, forward strand.
GTATTTTTATTTCTATTTTTATAGAAGTACATCTAACTCCTAATAAAAGGGAAAAATGTCCAGACTCAGCTGCAACAGAGTAAATTAGGCTGATCTGGGTACCAATTAAAAATGCAGTATTCAACATTTCTAAAATGAAAGTCTCACCCTGTTCTGACCTGTATTTATAATGTACAGTTTGAGCTTTTAACCAGTCTGTGTGGTCACTGTGTCTCACAACATGTACAGATATTGTATGTACTGAATCCACACAAACTTTTAACAAACTTTCTTATTTTTTATTGAAATATAAACTAATTTATCTCTGCTAAATTTTAATAAAAATTCTTTATAATTTTATATTTTTTATATATTTTTTTATATTTTTAGTATTAATGTCAAATATAGATTAACATATAAAATATGTTAGATATTCATACCCTTAGAGCATCAGTAACTCCAATTTAGGCAAGAAACTGTGACAAGCAGCCTTTAAGATCCATAAAAGCATGACCTAATACAGCACCTGCAGGTATCGTGTGTTGTGTAACGTCTGACTATTTCACACCCCTTTATTTGTACCAGATGACAATGAGGGTGTTAAAGTTGAGAGAGAGACAGAATATGACGCTCTCCACATCCAATCAGTGAATGGTCTTTTATTCAAACAGCACCAAAAAGGTTCTTACAGAATGGACCATGGCCTCCGGCAGCAAATACACCAAATTGCAAAAATAAAACGAATGTGATAAACTTTTTTGAGATTTCATTTTCACCACATAAGAACTCTTCATATATCTTCATATGAAAGTGTGATTATTAATGACACAAAAAGTGTAATAATAATACAAAATAATAATAACAGTCTTAAGAGAGAGTCCAACCTTGTCCATCTGCTGACCTTTCATGGAGCACACTTGCTCTTTTTATTTATTCTTATTTATTTTATTTCAGAGATTTCATGGCTGCTTTGTAGTTGCAGTTTGACTAAACATATCGTGTTTACTAATCACAGCAGCATGAAATGAAAACA
>CM044546.2:45928307-45975807 GCA_024416835.2 Perccottus glenii
TCCACTGTAAACAGTGTTGGCAGGGCACTGCTTCCCCCTCCAGAGGCGCCGGACGGTTTGCCAGAATTTCTTTGAGGCTGATCAATAGTCCTTCATGGCCTCATCGAACTCATCCCAGACCCGAGTTTTTGCTTCTATTAGCTGCTCGTGGGACTCCTATTAGCTTCCTCAGGAGTCCTACAAGCCAACCAGGCTTGATAGGTCTCCTTCTTCAGCTTAACGGCATCCCTTAGTTCCAGTGTCCGCCACTGGGTTCGGGGATGCCGCCACGACAGGCACTGGAGACTTTGCGGACACAGCTCTGAGTGGCCGCATTGACAATGGAGGTGGAGAACATGGTCCATCTGGTCGAAGCTCTGCCGGAGGTGGGAGTTGAAGATCTCTCTGACAGGGGACTCGGTCAAACGTTCCCAACAGACCCTCACAGTACGTTTGGGCCTGCTGAGTCTGTCCAGCTTTCTCCCCCGCCATCGGATCAAACTCACCACCAGGTGGTGATCAGTTGACAGCTCCGCCCCTCTCTTCACCCGAGTGCCCAAGACATACGGCCGGAGGTCAGATGAAACAACTACAAAGTCGATCATCGACCTCTGACCTAGGGTGTCCCTGTGCCACGTGCACTGATGGACACCCTTATGCTTGAACATGATGTTCGTTATGGACAAGAAGGCCGGGTACTCTGCACTGAGATTTGGCCTGTAAGCACAAACAACAGTGAGAGACCTATCCCCAACCCAAAGGCGCAGGGAGGCGACCCTCTTGTTCCCCGGGGTGAACTCCAACACATGGCGGCTGAGCTGGGGGGCTATGAGCAACCCCACACCAGCGCGCCGCCTCTCACCGCAGGCAACTCCAGAGTAATGGAGTTGTGTTGTTAAAATTGCTTCCATTGTTTTTCCTCACTTGTAAGTCGCTTTGGATAAAAGCGTCTGCTAAATGACTAAATGTAAATGTAAATGTAATGGAGAGTTGGGTTCCAGAGCCCAAGCTGTGCGTGGAGGTGAGCCCGACTATCTCTAAAAAATATATATTACAGTAATAATAATAACAATACAGTGTAGTGCACAGCCATTTTACACCTGTGTGTGTGAAATGTCTGAGCAAACAAAATGATCAAAAGTGTAAGGTCATTGATTATGCTTTTTTCTATAGTTCTCTGCACAACCATTGCCGTGGTTGGCTCACTGCCTCTGACCCTGGACCCACCCAATTGAGTCGATTAAAGCTCAAAGCTTGAGACCTGCAAGAGTAATTCCTCTTTAGCTACACCAAGCTGTTTCAGGAAGCTGAGGGAATTATAATAACAAATCACAAATTACAAAGAAACAAAAACAAAACAGCTTCGGACTGAAAAACTTTGTTAGATCTTTTATACGAATCTAACAAAGATCTACTGTCAGTGTTTTCTTTAACTGACAGTAGATGTTAAATCTTATTGGATTAGATATTCATCACAGTTGCATCATGTATTTTGGCATCTCCACTACTTCTCTCCAGTCATTAGTAACTTTACTGTATTTGCTTTTATCTCTTCTTGGAACAAAGCGCCCGAGGCATCATGTAGGGCTTTCTTACCTATTTGCATTGGATTTAAAGGCACAGATTTATCAATATTCAATATTTTCAACAAAAGGCAGATCATTGTAAAGATTTATTGCATGTCTTGTTCTTTTGTAGAAATGCTTTGCTTTCTCTGTTATTCTTCAAGGTATTTCTTGTGGAGCTGACCCTGTGCTGACCTTGCTTACTCTTTTTAGTCTGAAGACTTATTGAATTGGAATTGTCTGTGACTGGCTGTATTTTTGAATTGTAATGTCATGAGGCTCTATCTTTATGAAGATAAAAGTATGTCTCTTTAAGCTTAGTAATTGTATTTTTCCAACTAAACATAGCATATATCTACAGTACATTGTGAATGTTTTAACATAAACGATCTGCAGCCTATTTCTGAACATGTGCATGTGTGGCAGACAATATTTTCCATGTTTAAAGATATTTCAAGATGGATTCTTTGGTCTCTTTGTTTGTTGTTTGATCTGGTTTTACTTTGCATCATGCCTTTACTGTTTGTTTTATGAAATGACAGCCTTGCCTTTTCCAGTCATCTTTGCACAAAAAGAGAGTGTGAAAGAGAAACAAAGTCAACCAAATAGACAACAGATGACAGTTTAATGCGCTCGCAAGCACCTTTGCGTTAAAGCTGACCTGGTGTTTAGGAGCAGAGAGATGAAAGTGAATATAAAGTGTTGAGGCGTGTAACTGCAGGGAGAGACCTTCAGGAGCACATCACACAAAGTCAAGATAACATGACAAATGTTAGCAGAACAAGGATAAATCTAAAACACTGTTATTACATCTGGCATTGAAGTATGCAATAAATTAGTTAAATATATCCCTGTAAGCTAAATTTAGCAGCTTCATTTACCAAAGAAAGATAAGTTTAAATACATTTAAGAATAGTGGGATTTGCTGTTTGAACTTTCAAATAGGTAAAGTAAAGTAGGGTCAGGTTTTTGTGATATTACAATGTGAGATAAATTAAAGATGAGAATGTCAGCATGTTGTCTTTTAAGTGTGTACTACCAACAATCTTATCTTTAAATACTGCCAGTAGAAGCTTTAAAAGTTGTAGCTGGTTGCTTACACACCAAGTATAGTTTTACCCACACAGAACACACCAGAAGACACAAAGATAACAGTGACAAGTGAGATGGATTGCAATGGTGGAAGTAAAGGAAATGATTTACATGATTAGTCTCCTGTCAACAGCTGGCTCAGATCACTTATGCTCTACAGAAACCTAATGATGCACACAATAGGATTGGTCCATTAAATATAGCAATTTGTCAGGTTGGACTTTGTTAGAAGCACAGATTAAAATGAAACTTGGACTTAATCACATTTATGACACAAAGTTGATTTTGTGGTATTTGCACAATCAAGTGCAGCATTAACAGCAGATATGGCTGATTAGGTCACTGACAAAGACCCATATAGTTCACATGCTCATACTGTCCATCACACTGTAGGGTACAGACACAGTAATGACTGGACCTTGATCTGCACATGCATTCAGGAAATAAACACCCCTAACATTTTTTAGAAGTGCATCTGAATATGTAGATCTTCTGCTCTAAAAGTATACATCACCTCTCTGAATGTGCATTTCTAATCAGGATTAATGCATACTTATTTGGGGCCTTGATTAAACAAATAGTGAAAAATCATGTTCAATTCATGTGCATGGCTCCTGTGATGAGTGGGTCACACACATTAGTGATTCTTATAAAGTATTTAAATTGTATGTGAAGTGTTAAACAGGAAAAATGTATGGGATTTGATGCAGTAAAATCGACCAGAACCATCTAGCATTAGCACCACTGTGTGCTGCAGAAAGTACCAAACCTATACAAAATTGTTGCACTTTACAGGGCAATGCTCACAGAATTCAGTAACAATAATGTAATAAACTTACTCACAGAAGTTGTGTTGACTATAATGATGTGTGTACGTAAGGAGACAGAACAAAGCCTAAGTATACATGCCAAATAACACCGTTTATGCACCAAGTAAGTAAGTGACATGATTGGTTAATATTAAGCACCAGTAAGTGTGAGAGCATTTCTCACATAACACATAGGTCTACCACATATTGTAGCCTTCTGCTAATGGACCTAAAGACTTGGATGTAAACATGAATTGCCAGCTTAAGAAATCGTAAAGGGAGGAAATGGTCTCCTATCATGTTTTGAACTCACTGTCCAGTTGAAAATATCAGCACGTCCTTGTCAGGTGGTTTTATAAACTTCTTTCACTCATATATTAGACATATTTGAAATAGCCTAAACAATTAACCACTCAATCTTTAGTCTTGCCTTAAATCCAACTCTGGTGCCTCTGTTAATCATATCAACGCATTAATGAAAAGGCCTTTTGAACTAGAAAGCCAGAGCAGAAAAGCTGTGTGACTGTGGGTGGTCCATGCCCCTCATGGCAGTGATTTGGGCTTTGGGCAAGGCTGTAACATGATTACATTCTCACTTTAAGCTCAATAAACACACCTAAATGAATTGTACCTGATTATGTGTGCCAGCCAGGGAGGAAATAAAACAGACAAGTGGAATTACCTTGATCAGAAAAACAAATGCTTTGACTTTTTACAAAGGGCAGAAATAGCCCTTGCATCCATTTATGTAGTCATGCTTATTTCAATCTTTATCTGAACCATGTGCTGTGCCTGTACATATTCAATGCTGATCACTTCATAATCCATCCTATAAGATTAGTCTCAAGGCATTTTGCAACATGCTAGCAGTAGTTCAGCCTTGCACATAAAAAGGCCCTGGTCATTGAACTGATTTATAAGGCAAAAGAGACAAAAACAATGTGATGAGAACTTGTGCGCATTAACACACACTTATTTCACTTAATGTGGGCACCTTATTGATTATAGTAATACAATCATGATGCTCTGAGGGCTTTTTGCAGGTTCAGTAAGCTACAGTACTGTATTGTTCAAAATAATAGCAGCACAATGTGACTAACCAGAATAATCCATGTTTTTAGTATATTTTTTATTGCTAAGTGGCAAACAAGTTACCAGTAGGTGCAGTAGATTCTCAGAAAACAAACAAGACCCAGCAATTTATGATATGCACGCTCTTAAGGCTGTGCAACTGGACAATTAGTTGAAAGGGGTGTGTTCAAAAAAATAGCAGTGTCTGCCGTTGACTGTACAAACTCAAAACTATTTTGTACAAACGTTTTTGTTTCTAGGATTTAGAAATCCTGTGAATAACTAAACTAATATTTAGTTGTATGACCACAGTTACCTACTGGTAACTTGTTTGCCACTTAGCAATAAAAAAATATACAAAAAACCTGGATTATTCTGGTTAGTCACATTGTACTGCTATTATTTTGAACAATACTGTATATCAACATAATGTGAAAGATTAGCTTTTTTGATGTTTTACAATGCCTCCATCCACTGGACACAAATGGTACTGGATGTGTTTTAATGTAAGAGTTCAGATTTTCCCACCCATTTTGTAACATCAGTAAAATAAATGGGTAAAAAAAAACTGCTGTCTTTTCTGCCTGTTCCTAAACCCCACAGACTGTCTTCGTTTTGTCCCTCGTCCGCCCTTTAACACAAGAAAGCCATTAACATTTTTGCCTGGGTCTATTAGTGGTGTCTGGCCTAGTGTTTCATTTTTTGCTGTTTACTCAAAGGAGTTTGATTTGGGTTTTCTCTGTTCAGTGTTTTTTTCCTGATGATGAAGTAAAGTTAAAATTTTCCATTTCCATCCAATTGTGCTGCGGCTAAGGCAATATTATGACCAGCAGATGACACTACAACATCATTCTGTGAGTTTGCGGCCTACACTTTCCACCACAAGGAGTCCCTATAACAAAGAAACTACAGAAATGAGAGAAAAGGTTAAAGCAAAGGTCTTCAAGATGACCTGGATGACTGAGAACCTTCAGAGACATACAGAAATTAGAGCAAATCTTTGTGTCTCCTAGAGATTAAAAAACAAAAACTATAAAACATGATATTTCAAGAATTTATTGTTTTACTATGTTTGTGCAAGGATAAGAGTTACAAAATGTAGATAAGAGATGATAATATATCCCATTCCTATCATACAATGTTTTTATACAATTTGCCTTTAACAATATGTATATATTCATTCAGATACCTACATTATTACACCAGATATATTGTTCATCCTTATAACAAAGACAAAACACACACCACTGACAGTAAAGACTTTGTAAGATTCAATGATATCAATGTGCTATATCTGTTTTCTGGTCAAACACAGGACTCACAATGCAGCAGAATTCCCTGTAGTTTATAAGTGCATGAGTTACTCGGTTTGTAAAGATAACTTTTTTTTTTTTTTTTGGTAATGTTTATACTATGTACCTATATATTTATTATTATTATTAAAGTTTCTTCCTTTTTGTATTACTTACTTATGGAATGTCTACATTGTCCACAATCATTCGAGTGTCCTCTAGTCTATATCATTATTTCCTGGTTTACATCTTTATTATACAGACCTATTGTGACATTAATAAATAATGTGAAATTGATTACTTAGGTTGAAAAAAGTATTTCTTCCATGTTTCTTCTTATAATAGAATAAGGACACTGTGGAGAACACTAAGAAGCTTGAGGCTCAGATTGCTATTGATTGGATTGGTGTCTCCTGCTGATAACTGTTAGTCTGGCCACAATGCAGGAGAATCACAAATGACAAGAAGAGTAAGCTTGTCGATTTGTGCTTTGGCTGATTACTAGCCTCTGCTGTGTTTATCGGTTGTAGCAATGTAGCACAATGTCTTTACACAAAAAATAAAAAGTATAGTAGCTATAATGGCTATTTTTGGGTGGATAATGACTCATTTTCTTCTCTATGTCAATGGTCACACCAAAGTAAATTACACCTCTGTAATCATGGCCCAATGGATTCTGTCACTTAAAGGCAGCTACTGTATGTTGGCTCACTGAAATAAAACATAGAGGACTGTAAATTTTGAGGCGTGATTGTACCACTGCTGTGGCACCACCTTTAGCTGAAAAAGGCTTACTGGTTTAAGTTTGCACTTTGAGAAACACTCTTAGTTAATACCCACAAATTAGATGTATTAAACTATGTGGGCCTGTATAGACTGCATCGGGTCATCATTAATGGAATACACTGATTATCCTACATATTTTCTAAAGATTAAAAGTCCAACCACAGCATTTTCAAACTCACATAACTCAAAGCATGAGATTTTCAGATTTCCCATGCATCTCTTTTGATCCTGCATGACTATGTAGCATGGAAGCATCTGAGTAGGGTCACCTCTATTAAAATTCTATTTTATAGTATACTCTGAAACTGTATTTTTAATCACAGACATGTCAACTGAAAGACAGACAGCCATCAGAAACTAGCAGCAGCAGTGTTAAGGTAACAACAGTTTCATAGCTGACACAGACCAGGTGTCTTTTTTCTGTCAAAAATGTGCGTGAGAGAAATTACAATCACTCCACAGTTAATTTTCATTCACTTCAGTTGTGACCTGTAGCAGGAGCTAAATGTTACCCTGTTTATCTGAGGATGAGGAGGAAGTGGAAGGTGACGGGGAGGGTGCTTTGGGGAAAATTCTCTCGGTGGGTGTGATACCAGGGCTACCTAAACCAGAGGAGCTTGAGCTGCTTGAGCGGTGCGGACCTTGGCCCTGTCCAAGTACAGGCGCAGGCCGCACCGGTCTGACTGGCGGGGGCCTCAGAGGAGCATTTGGCCTGCGAGTAGACAGAGCTGGTTTGAAAGTGGTCATGGTTTCAGAGGAGGAGCTGCTGCTACTGCGTCTCTGTGCTGCGTCTGGATCCCGGATCACCATGGTGTGGAGGGGGCTGCTAGGCATCTCCTGGACTCCAGGGTGCTTCAGGGGCTCCAGAGTATCCAGAACCACATCAGGTGCATGCTTGGCTACATTCTGGCGCTCCAGCTCTCGCAGCTCGTGAAGAGCTGTATTCATAGTTTTTTCTATGTCCTTACAAACCAAAAGAGAAGAAAATATTTAGAAACTTAACCAAATGTATTGACTGCAATTTATGCTATATGAAGAAATGTAGGAATGTGAAGATATTATTTGGGTTTAATTGATCTACATTTAGTTAAGCATTTGGAAATTAAACTTTAGCTGAATAGGTAAGAAAAAAAGAAACTTTATTCGAGCTTTAAGCTCTTGCTTACTTCAGCAAGTGCTTCGGCCTCCAGGGTTTTCTGGTCTCCTAAACTGGCGTGGCGGATGGTGCTGGGTGATGAGCGCTGTGAGTGGCTGTCAGAAAAGGCCTTCCTATCAGGATGGTTGATGCAACCGGCACTGCCAAATGTGGTGAGACGCCGCTTCTCTGGGCTGTCCACTGGGCCCCTGCTAACTGCCATCTTCTGTGGGCTGCAGGGCCGAGGCATGGCTCTGGTGGGACTGTGACTGTCAGCTTCGTTCCTGTGGCGAGGAACTGCAGCACCATCTGAGCGCATTCTCACCCTAAAAAAAGTAGTTCAGTTGTTTCTCATGTTTTATATTTAAATGTGCAGTGAATAGACAACTGTACCACATTAAGAGAAAAGCAGTTTGTTGAAACCATTATAGTTTCTGTAAATAAATAAACTGTACCTCCCCTGCGCAGCTCCAAAGCGATGTTCTGGTGTGTGTTCACTGTGGGACTGGTGGTCATTCCTTGACAAAGCTCTGTCATCATGGTGGGTTGCACTGCTAGCCTCGCCGTCTGTCTTGTGAATGCTGTCTGAGAATGCATCATCCCTGATATGGACAGACAGCAGATTCATTGAGATTAGTTGTGTCTGTCAACAGGAGCAATCAGCATTTACTTTAAGTGAACTTATCTCTGTATGTGCTAACACAAATCTTATTTATTATATTCTTGCCACTACATCAAATTTGTATCAACAGTGTTCCTTTTACAAAAAGTATAAACTGAAAATATGTTAGAATTTGTGTAATAATAACTATGAAAGCATTAACAATGAATATAAAACACGCATGTTCAAAGATAAGGATCTAGTAGCACTAGCTTTGGACAATACCAGGGCTGTCCTGATACTGCACTAATGTCTCTCTTTTGGGTGCCTTTTTCCTTTCTTTTCTGGAAGGATAAAAGCACCCAACATCAATAAAGCTCTCTTTGCTAATAGAAAACGAGTCAATCCATCTTTACCTAGACTATGAATCACTTACATGTCCTGCACCACAATGTATTGATGTGGGATCAACCCATCCACACCATTATGTCGACCCTCCCACCAGTCCTCAGACGCACGAGCATAGAGTAATAAAGATGCTCCTTTCTTGAAAGAGAGCTCCCGAGGACTTCGTCCCACATAGTCAAACTTTGCTATAGCCTCAATTGGCTCAAACTCTGTAAAAGTAACAGAATACAATATAAGACACTTAAGCTTTATAAAGATGAAAACAAAAACTACACTTTGCTGACATACCCTCATCACTTGTGTTAGGTCCAGTGCCATTGTCCACTTCATCAAGAGCACCTGCATCACTATGAGGGCTTTCACTGAAAACAGTTAATAGTTTATAAGTAATTAATTTAAAATATATATCCTCAAAAGATATACACTATTAGACAGCACATAGATGCCTGGACTATTGTTGATTATTATAGGGTGGTAAACCTAGGTTGATATGACACACACAGGTGCCTTAACTTACCAGTACTCATCAACTCCAGCCATGCATTTTTCATACATAGGTCCCTCTAACTCACGCTGGCTTGGGAAAATGGCCTCATGGTGTATAATAAAGGTCTTGATGACCTCGTTAACATGTGCTTGGCAGGCCACAGGGTCCTGCTCATCTGGTATGGGCATCAGTGTGGGACCAAAGCAGATTGCAAGGTTGTAGGGGTCCATCATGTTTTCGTCACTGTACTGGGATAGACTAGATCAAAAATAGGCAATGAGAATCAAGCTAGAGAACAAACATTAGACTAAATGCAGGTAAGATAGCTCACTGGTTTAGAAATGCAAACAGATATCTCATGACAATGATGACAGGCCTATGAAGACACCCAATGATCTTCTGAAGGTGACGCGCTCTGTCGGCTCCAGAATCAAGTTCTGAAATGAATTAAAAATACATAAAAAGAAGTAAATAAAGAAAACCTTATTAACACTTTAATAAGGTGTTAGTTTTTTCCTGGAAAACTACTCACTGGTGGTAGATATGAGGTCGAGGAAGCGTTCTTTGGGGAACAGCGGATTCTCCAGGCCTCTGAAGTAAAGCTTCAGAACGCCTGCTACAGAGTTGATGTCATGGTCCGTCTGATCATCCACAAGTGGATCCTCTCCTACACAGAGCATAGATTTAACATGCTCATAAATCATTCAGTGAAATCAATCTGGATAGTAATAGATAAGTTTTTAATGTGTATTACAAATCAGGGGTCGGAGAGTGCCTTTACATTTCCTCATTTATTATTCTTCTAAAGTGTAGATCATATGCATAATGCCTCTAAAACAGTTTACATGCCCATTTAGCGGTTACATATGACATAGAAGCTTTATATTTGCACTTTAAAGAGGCTTTGGGGGGAGTTTTTGGATTATAATGTGGACAAAACCCAATTTAAAATCAAATTACACAAGGTAGCTGGGCACATTAAAACTCACCTCTTTCAAATGCATTTTTAATATCATTGACTTCAACTTGGGATCCAGGAACACGAAATATACCTTGTTGCTGTAGACCTGTGGATAAAGAAAGACATTTGTCTGTAGTTTAGTCAAATACATAAAAACTTAATATAAAACAAACACACATCAGTTTTAACAGCTGGACAAAGAATTCTTATGTAAAACCCTATAAACAATTGTTTATCATTAGTGCACAGCACAAGAGTAAAAAATAAATAAAGAAGGGGTTCAAAGACTGCACCCAGCTGTGAGTCTGCCCAGTCTTTGTTAATTAAATACACATCTTAAATGTGTCAACATCATTGTTAGGGCAATAATTATGAGTATAACTGACAGAAAATTAAACAAATTCTTTAAACGAATATAACAGTATGAAGCATATTATAAAAAAGTATAATATGCATTAGTTTCATTTTTGTTTAAAAGATATGGCATTACAGATGATTTAACAATTGTGATCCTTTAAGGTGTTTTTTTTTTTGTTTGCTGCAAAAATGCTCATTAAATTATAAAGTAAGAATGAAATATAGACATTGTATTGACAGAACAGCAACGTACCATATAGATTAATGTATCGAATACAGCTCTCAACCACCGCCGGTATGGGCTGTCCCGAGTCCTATAGTCCCAGATAGAGTCAAATCATTATTAATGGAAATGTTAATTATTACATAATTAGTAAGGATGCACCAATACCAGTATCGGTATCCAAGCTCATGTACTCATAAAAATACCCCCGATACAAAAGACCGATGCCTCACGTGACGAAACTGACAGAATTGTCTTTACACAGAGAAACCGCAGCAACAGACAAAAAGATAATGTTTTTTTATTATTATTATTATTATTATGACAATGGTAACTATGCCCTTTAAAAGTTATTAGACACTGAAATTTGTGGTTTACGTTTGTAATAAGCACATAAAATTCATGTAATAAGTGTAATAAAATAACTGTTCTACATTCATTAGTCTGACTGTGTTGTGCTTTGAAAACTGCCACAAAAGAAAAAAAAAGACAAAAGAAAAAAATGTATCAGTATTGGCGAATACCAGGGAAAGAATATCGGTACTTATACTTGGTCTTTAAAAAATGGTATCGGTGCACCCCTAGTAATTAGAGAACATTTTAAATACAAAGTCTCTCAAATCTATCATTTAGCAAATTTGCAATACAACTATTGTTAGTGTAAGATAACAAGCCAAAAAATGTTTGTAGCACCAAACAATGTAAATGAAACATTAGGAATGCCAACAGGGCAGAGGCAAAGAAACTGTGATTAGCAAATTGTCTACTTCCAACTAAGCCTACTATAAGACAGATACCTGACTCCTGGCACGGACATTTCTTCTTCCCCTGGGCAGAGAGCAGTAAGGGACGTAAGGGAAGAGTGGAAACAACAACAACAAGCACAGATTAGTAAGAAAGAGACAGGCAGACTCCATAGACAGAAAACGAGAAGACCTGGTGTGAGAGAAAGCTTAAGCATCAGGGAAAAATGCTAGAAATAGAGGCCAACTCATATTTGTTCAGTTTTATCATATCCTTGACTGATTTTGTTTCAATCAAAGCCTGACTAGTAATAAATAAAATGTTTTGCAAAAGCCATTATGGCTGTTGTGGAGCCTGCGACATAAGGACAATTAATTAATAGGCACGGGACGGTATGAGATTCTGAAAGTATGTAAAGTAAACTCGAGGAAAAATATCAGGAAATTATGTTAACATATGTTAATATTGTTAACAATACAGATACTTTTAATTTTCTGATTAAATTGAATATAGTCAAATTTTTGGGTTGTAATAATAGTTAAATAATACAATAGAATATCCAGACACAATTGTTCCAAATAAAGGAACATAATCACTTTTGCGTCTTGTGTCTAAAGCTTATTTTACAGAAAAGGTCTGCACAGTATTTGTGTTTTAAAAAAAACACAATTATCATGGCACTTTGAAACCCCAATCCTGTACCTTGAAAGTGGTTATTGTCCCATGCCTACAGTCGAGGCAAACAAGAATAAGGATATGACCATCACCACAACATGTTTAACCTGACTCCACAGTACGTAGTCTACTCCACAGTAGGATTTTTGTGAGTTTGTAAACTCGCAAATCTCGCGAGAATCCAGCTGCAGTGCAAGCTTACAACATGTAATTCCCACCGAACTCTGTCTTAATAGTACATACAGTAGAAGCAACAAGTAAAAAGCAAGTCAGTGCACATTTGAGGCAACCACTTGAGTCAAAGTCAGGAGAACCCCCAAAGACAACGAGCAAAACAGCTGAGCTCACGCAGAGACACAGAGCACAGATGAGCTAATACCTGAATGAAGACCTCCATATTGCCGTTAAACAGCTTACGGTTAAAAACGGAGCGAGGATTACAGTTCTGCATTCTCTGGGGTTTAGGGGGAAGAGTGGGGGGCCTGGAGGGAGATGGTTGGGGTGTACGGTTGGTACATGACATACAAGCATATTACTAATAGATTGCATAATGACACATTTATGTTTGAATGTGCAATATAGTGTAGGTATTCAGTTAGTCCTATGACTATATTTCTAATAATGTTATAATCAAATCATCAAAAGCTCTTTTGAGTCATAAATTCAAATACCCTATATACTATACTGTATATAATGTAAATGCTACAGTTTATGCCATTGTTTAACAAATAGAGGTTTAGGCTCAATTCTGAGGATATTACATCTCTGTAGATTCTCTTCCCAGTCGCTGAACATCTTACCTTGTTGTTCCATATTCAGCCCTTTCCCCTAAAAAGGAAGCAGAAAAAGCTTAATTAGAATACACTGTTTTTCAAAGACAGACGTTAGCTGTATGGTTGAGTGCTGGCTAAGGCTGGCAGATGGAGACAGAAAGGGGTGTTATGAGAAAACGGGCATTTCTATTCAAACATTCTGAAAGGGGTGAGCAGCATGACTGCATTTGACTCACTGCCAGACAGTGGTCATTGAGTGGTTGTCCTAGAAACGGCACAAGTGCCCCAGAAGGGGATGACCAGTAAAGGGAAAATGTATGCACACATTCTGCTGTGTGTAAGGCAGTGAAAGCCACATTTTGGTCATCCAATCAGAAATGTCTGTTTAAAAATCATATCATGTGTGAATTAGCTTGTAGCACAAGCTAACGTTACATCAAATAAACTTAATCCCCAGATAAAAGCAAGCACTCACAGTTGAGTTAAGTAGCAGAAATTGTCGACTGACATATTTTTCACATCTTATTCTTATGTTAAGACACAAAAAATGCAAGCTCTATTAGAAAAGTGAGTATCAAGGGCCTCTTCTAAAGGTTTCTGGAGGTTTTAGTAATACATTTTATATTTCCTTCTTTTAGCCTATTTTAACCAACTGAGACATCGCTGTATCAAACATGATGTTGATCTACTAAGAAGTAAACACTTTAGCATTTAACACTAAACTTTACAGACAACAGTCACAACACCTTCCATTGTGTGACACTTCTCACCTTCCCCAAGTGTCTGCTTCAAAAGGTCATGCTTGGCCTGCAGTTTGATAATTAGGTTGCTGCCATTTAAGTACTCCTTGTATTTCTGCAGATGAGTGAAAAAAAATAGTGTTTATAGTTTGTTCCATGTTGTACAAGTTTTGTAGTTGTATAATAATAAACTCACAGTAAAATAGAAGCCCTCAGTCTCTTGCTGATTGGCTCGTCTCTTAGCAATGTTGGCTTTGCTCATGTAAGTATCAGAGGAGGCTGATTTGACTGACTCTGTAGACTGACTGTGCTGAAAGGCATCTGAAACATCAAAGTCCTCCACTGTAAGCATGTCCTGTAGAGTCTGAAGCGTGGCATCAAGTGTCTTCCTGACCTGACACACAAATTATGAAGACACCATTAAAATATGCTGAAGAAATAAGTACTTATTTCAAAACATACCTACACAGCTGCAGGGTGTAAACAAGCCATAGACAGCACAGTCAGAGATTATACTACAACAGGCTTTTTTCACAGCAGTTTGACTGACACAGTAAACAACAAGAGTAATTAGTTTCCTAGCATGAAGTGTTGTGACAAGAAAAATGAACTATGCTTCTTCTATGTGTGGCAAACAGGAAGTTACTATGCATCTCCATGTTCATAAGAGCCATGACACTCAACCACACACTAAATGAGTAAACAGGATGGTGTCTGTCAAAGTGGCCTCCGTGGCCCTAGGCCAGCAGACCAGGCTCAAAACTGAGGGGGACCCCAGTGAAGCCAGGGTACAATGCCATATGAATACAGATGCAGTGTGACAGCCTAGAAGGCTGATTGTTTTCTGTTACATGTTAGAGGGATCAGAGCCGAGGGTGTTGACTGCCAGTCTCAGATGAAAAGACAAAAAAGCTTGAAAAAGGTGTGACTGTATCAGACAAATACAAGCCTTTAATAAAAGATATAAAACTACAAATAATAAAAGATAAACTATTATCTAATTGTTCACAAACATGACTGCAAATAGACATGACAACTTCTAACATTACTAAGCAGCTGCTGATATGCATTTTATTTTCAACTTCCTGCTTTGTAACTGTATATCTTGTGTGTTTGGACAGACATTAATATCCTGGCATAGAGCGTATCAAAAACATCAGATAGTGTGACTTTGCATTTTAACATACTTAGTACTTGACAGCAAGCTCGTGTCATACCCAATTTTACTAAGTTCACAAGAACATGCATTATAACATTAACATGCTGTTAATGTTATAATTATACACATATTATTTTACTCTTACCTCTTCATTTTCTATCTTTAGTGTGGCAAGACGAGATTGCAGCTGGTGGTAGCGCATAAGGAGTTCAGTCTGAACAGGCTGCTGTGCACTCACCTGACACACCTGGCATGAAGGGACAAAGGCACCTTGAATAAGGAACGGCCACTAAATGAATAAATAACATTCTCTTATTCAACCTAATTTAACCCAAGTGCAACTGTTTCACTCTCACCTCATCTCCCATGTGAGGCTGATAGTCAAAACTTGCTGGAGGACAGAAAATCTGGCAGTGCATGTCCATCAACTTTAGTTTATCACCTCTGATGTCCATGGCATCAACTGCTCCCTCTAACAGGTCCAGACCTTCATGTCGGGACGTCTCTAAACTGTACTCTGCAGATAGGTAGGTCCTCATAGTGCGTGCCAGGCTTGCATGATAACCTAAGTCACAACACTGTAAACACAAATATTCAAGGATTTAGAAGAAATATATATAATTACAGATAAATGTTTAAGGGAGCAGCTGTAACTTACATCTATCATGTCTGAGACATCATGAATGTAGTATTTGGCCACCAAGGCATTGGTCGCAGCTAGATTCAGTAGATAGTCATTCCGGGCTTTAGTGCATTTCAGCTTGTTTTCAGAGTACTTTGCTTGTCTCTAGGGAGAAAGAGGAAGAGACAGTTCCATCAGTGAAAGATATAAAATAGATTACTAATGTGTTAAAAAAATGGCGTTAAAAAATTGGATTTTGAATAACCAGTTACTGCATGAAGTTGAAAGATAACTTCCTGTTTGAAAGTTTGCATGTGTGCACATAGTATATGCAAAAACTCCAATATACAAACATATGCCATACACATACATGATTAAAGGATCAATTAAAACAGACCTTCTCCTTCATTTTTTCCATCTTTTTGACCGAGCTACGCCGCTGTGGACGTTCATCGTGGCCATAACGCAGCAAACTGGAGCTAATGTCATTGGTCTTGCTGATGTGCTTCTCCTCCTGTTTCTCTGCCTCCTTCAGTTTGTTCTCTGCACACAGACTCTCCGTATGATACATATGGTACGTCTTCATAACCTGTAGGAAAGTGCAAACCTAGTATCAAAGGCATCAAAAGTAAATAGGAATACACACAACAAACTGTTTATATTTATTTACTGCAATAAACTATTCAATATTTTGTCCATTTGACACAAATGTACATGCTAACAGCCATTGTTTTTGTAGTTTTCATGAATGAAACTTGATTTAGGCCTCACAGTGGGATTTACAAATGTTATTGCCAAATACAAAGTCTGCTTCTCTGATACCAAGTCCTAACGTCTAGCAACCAACTGACACTGATGTAATGAAAAGGACAGAGATTGATAAGAGAAGAACACAGGATGTTACATAGTGACAGTGAGAATGTGCAAAAAACAGAAACTTCTTCCACAAAATGCACTGGCAATCATTTCAAACCAGGGAGCATTCAGAGCAAACTGGCCTTTTAAATGGGATATTCATTTATGATGCGTGATTAAGTTAAATTAGAGTTACATAACTCTATATGTACTAAATTTTAACAGTCTACTGCAATTCCTTTTGCTGTCTGTGTGTGAAAGCTGAGGACGTTTAATAATGCATGAAGGAGAGTGAGGAAAAATCAATATGAGTAGAACAGTAAAGTGCTGTATTATGTTACATGCTTGGATAATTCTCGGGTGGATTCTGTCATGCAAGGATGTGGGCTTCCATCTAATTGTGATTCAGTCTATATTTACTCTCACAAACTTTAAAAGGAATTGTCACTAGTTATTAAAGCAATGTTAAAATGCATCACTTTCAAGTGTCAAATAGGAACTCTTACCTCATGTTTTCATTTATTTAGATTGATAGCCAACAGTATTTAGCCAATTATTTTCTCAATATAAGATAAATGTCAGAAAAGGCTAAAACATAAAAGTGGAGTTGTTTGTGAGGACGCTTCCACTCTGGCAACCAATCAGCACAAAGAACACAACGAACGCAGAGTATATTATCAGTAGGTCATTATATACAGTACTAATAATCCTACATTATCGTTCGTGGGTATATTATCAGTTCACACTGTTCTATTCATTAATTAGTTAAGTATTAATAAATAAATAAAGGTAAACTACACCATGTTCAAAAATACTATATGTCAGTGAGTAATGTACAGTATGTTTAGTCTTGTGTACAAATGCACTCTGTGACATGTTTCAGAAAAGGCTGATTACATGCAACATTAGCTGAGGACTTCAGAAGAGCTCATGAGTACACCTCTGCAGCACATACTGCTAACTCGGCCCCAAGCACAGCAAGTACACTCTCTCCTTCAACTCATGTGGAAATTCACAGTGGAAAAAAGAATGCAAATTTTCTCCTTTTATGACCCCAGGAAAAAGGAAGAAACGACTTGTTCACGGCTGCACTGCTGAAAAGGCATATTTCCAGAGCACAGTCAGGCCAGATACTTCACAAGTTACAGGTTGAACCCAAACACATGCTCAGATTTAGGATTGATGAGCCACAGGCCGGCAGCAAAGGGGAACAGTAAAACACAAAACCATGTCACCTGTAAGAGAAAATGGTGTTTGTTTGTGTCACTCACAGTGTAGAGCTCATTGGTGACTTTCACCATTTCTTCATGCATCTGCACTCCAATGTCTTTGCTCTGTAAACAGGAAAAGCAATCATGTAATGGTTAAAAGATCAATAAAAAGAAACATTTTACCACCACAACCCCAGTGTAACTGCATTTTAAAGCTAAAAAACAAATGCAGCCCGCCAGATGTAAATACAAGGGTTGTCAGCACTCACTAAAATGTTGTCAAGGCCCTGCACCGGAGGAGATCTAATACAATGCCCAAAGTGCACACACAGACAAAAATAGAACAGTGCAGTAACTGCAGAACATTTCTCTGGGAGTTGTGTCACAGATTCAGCTCAGTCACAGGAGCTAAGAGCCTATGATGAACTGGACTGGTCCCATGACAGGGCTTATAGCTCATGTGGAGGAACAAGACCAGTGGAGTGTGACTCTGACAATCCTGTTGAGAGGATATAGTGCAACACTTATCCCAATCCATTCTGCTTTTTGTCACTTCTCAGGGACCAGTCGTCAAAACAGCAACCAAGCATTTTTTATTCAGGAATTCAGCACAATAAGCACATTTTGACTTTGGCTTGACAAATGCCAGGACTGGTTCATTCCTTTCCCACATCTGTAATTCATTAGCAGCGAGACCGCACTACAGCTCTATGGAAATGTGACAGTACAACTGGATTATTGTTTCAAATAAGTTTGTCATCATTTTTTGTCACTTTTCAGATTTCTCCCTTTGGGTATTAGTCCTCCTCTTTGTGTCGGCCACAATCTCCTTCTCATCATTGCTCTCGTCATGACAGCCCACAGCCCCCCTGGAGGGCATAAATTATAGGACAGTCCTGCTGTTGTCAAATGATACTGATCTAAGCTCCTAAAGGCAAAACTTTCATCACAGCCCCTAAATCAGAAGCCCTCTGTTTCTCATGCATTAAGCCTTCTGGCCTGGTTAGATATGAAAATAAACCCCTGAATAAGAGTAATACAAATGTCCTTGTGACATTGAGTACAACATATAACAATTAAACAAGAGAAATTTAGGGGTGTGTGTAAAGGTATTATTAGTGTAATTCGACATTATAATTTAATATTACAATCTGTCCTAATATATTAGTAAAGTTTTCAAGGAGTGAGGTCATGGTTTCCATTGTGGCCATCAGTACTACAATCTGTATGAGTTAGTAATGGTCTGGGTTACAATTCATTTAAATTCTGACCTTTTTGAAAAGTCTGATGACATCCTCGCCTATGTGAGCCAGACGGACAATGACGTTGTTGTTGTAGATGTCGCTGAGTGTGGCATGGTCTCTGCTCTCCCGTCTTGTCTGGTCTAACACCAAATACCAACAGTTCACAGTAGACAGCAGATTTTGGTCCTTTCTGAAAGACACAAGGCAAAGCCAAGCATTCAAAGAAATTGTTTTAATGGTCAAATCAAAACAAATTTCAAAACAAGTTCAGATAAAAAGTCTATTTATTTAGCAGGTTAATAAAAGCAACAATCAGTTTTCTGATCTTAGGACAATCCATAATAAATCTGATGAATTTACACATGTTGGGTAGTTTGTAGGTTAGTTACTTGTTTTGTCTTTTGATACAGTCTTTTGAAGCTGACTGTCTGATCAAGATGCATTGATTTGAGGGCAGGAAATTGTCAGGTTGCACCTTCTAGCCTCTCTTGACACCAAAGAAAAAACTTTGATGTAGACCAGAGATTTGATGTAAACACAGTGCCTTAACTGTCAGCTATCCCCAGCTGTACTGAGGTCCGTCGGAACATCAGCCTATACACTCTTGTACATGAGTATTTATATTTATTACCACACTTGTCCTCTTTATCTGCAGCTCCACCTGTACATGTGCACTGTGCATGTGTCATCTCTTAATTTACCCCTCTTTGGGAAAGTCCCGTCCCTTG
The DNA here is from genome assembly GCA_024416835.2 of Perccottus glenii. Lineage (NCBI taxonomy): Eukaryota > Metazoa > Chordata > Actinopteri > Gobiiformes > Odontobutidae > Perccottus > Perccottus glenii. The sequence goes on from CM044546.2 coordinate 45,947,825, forward strand.
TGTATATGAGTTTACTTGTCTGTGTATCTTCACTAGGCCTTGACTGCATGTGTGTGTTTCTATATGTACATGTACTGTATTATCTGCCTCTGTTATGGTCTTTGCGCTCTGACATTTCTGCTTTGTATTTCATATTTTTATATTGTTACTAAACATATACTTCATGTCTAATCTATATATTCATGTCTTAGTATAACTCCACACTGATTATAATAAGTCATATAAAATAAAAGGTTATAAGACACATAAATGTAAATGCACACATAATAAAATATTGTTAAATGAACATAAAACAACAAAAATATAACATGACATTAAAAATATGACTCAACAACAGACAGTAAAGTGTAGATGGTTCAAAAGAAAACATCTTGTGGACTTTTTTCTAACTAAATGGCTTTCTACATGTTTATGTCGCACATGACACACATAAATGCAAAAGCTGCTCAACGCAACACAATATACTCTAACAGAAAACCTCCAGCTTTGTGTGGCTCCAACAGGCAAAGGAAGACTTTAAATCATTTTGCATCTAGGGTCAACTTAACTGTTTTAAATAAAAATGTAACTGAAATGAATATATAAAATGTAAATCAACTTTATTACCAATTGCTGTCTATATCTATTGTAATTTTGCTCAATAAACAGGCACAGCTAGATATTGTGAGCTTGCGCAATGTGTAACATTTCCTGTCAGTACAATCATATGTGTAAACCACAAAGCTCACACAGGCCTCTCCTATAATACAAATCAATACGGAGTTTAGAGTTTTGCATGTCAACAAGGCAACATAGTGCGAAGTCTTTAATGGCAGAGCATTAGTTCATCTACTGTAATCAGAGAATGAAACTAGTATTTGATAATCACAAATGATGACCATTTAATGTCACAGTGCAGAATCTAGGACACCAGTGTAAGGAGAATATTCAGCAAAAGTGGCCCCCTTTCATAGGACTCCCCTTTAGCAAGTGCTTTATTTAACAATATTTAACAATGTCTCAGTTTCCAGAACTCACTGCCATCATTAGGCTTCATGTCTGTTGACACGGGAATATTTGAAATGCCAGAGGAGTGAAATTAGAAAGACAGGCTGGAGGATTTGAGGATGTCTTAGGAAGGAGACGTTTATTAACCATCAATACGGGATCCAGAATAGCCAGTCTCGCATGCTTCTGGAATACATAAGACTATATAGCCTTGTATGTTCACGCCATGCCATGTGTTTAATATTTGTGTCTAGACTAAGAGCACCTGCCCAATCTGCAACACAGGCGAAGACACTACAGCTTCAGCCTTGAGGCCAACTGAAGGCTTCTACTATCTCTCACAGGGTGTGCTGACTTAAATGAATAGACAGGCCCAATTGAGGTTAAGGACATTTATATAGTTAAATTGACCAACAATATCCAGTTGGCATTACCAAAATTAAAAATAAAACACCACATGACTGAGTGTAACTGCAGATTTCTGTGATCTGTAAAAAAATGGTTATCCCTTCTCTAAAGCAATATTTTATAATTTTCTTTATTTGTAATCTCTGATTGTCTCGGTCAACTGTACAGAAATGTGCAGTGAGCATGATCTAAAAGTCAAATCAAGCTCAAGGCTGGTCAAAGCATCCAAGCAGTAATACTTCTATGTGCTGCAGGCTATGTGTGCTTCATGCATACAGATCCCCTTTAAACAAACAGTTACAACAATCTGAGTCAATCTGGCTCAAACAGGCCGCATTGTTTGTTCACACTCTGATGTATTTTATGTGACTATTAATATGTTTATATGATTATTTAGACAGCGGTTTAGCATGCAGTTGTTTGAGAACAGAAATGACAACCACATTAAAAAGAAGGGGGGGTTAGAGAATTTGACCTAGATGGGGGAACACAGCAACCTGAGGCCATAGTCTTCCTTGGCCTGTCTGTATCTCTCTTTGTGTTATTTAGTCTAGTCTAGTCTGTCAGTAAATTCTCTGTTTTGCCAGTAAGCAATGTGAAACATGTAGCATTTCTTTAACAGGTTGTCAGGACTCACTTAAAGTGCTGGTGCTCTCGGGAGGTGCGGATTTTGGCAGCGTATCTCTCAGCCAGTTTATCCAGGCCTCTGGAGTACTCTAGCTGGAGCTCAGCCTTGCGACGGAGGAACTCTTGTAGGTCCTGCAAAAGTTGTAGCCGCGACTCGGATTGCTGCTCCAGACAACGAAACTGCTCCACCAGTTGGTTACGGATCTCTGTGGGTCACATACAAAACCTCAGCCAGACAGTTATATAGGCTTTATCAAAGACCATTCCCTCAAACAGAGTCTACAGAGTCTTTTTTTCTGTTAGCTAGTCTAATAGAGCATTAAAAGGAGGTTATTCAATTGTGCAGTTGGGCATGATCAGAATAAAAATGCTTTATATTCCAGACCTGATTAGTTACAATCAGGTCTTAGGCTGATTCTTGTCCACTTTCTCCTCATTCATCCCCAGTATTTGTGGTTATTTTATGAAAGCCTTGTGCTAGCTTCAGACATTCTTTCATCTTTACTTGCTTATTTGTTTTCCTTCACAAAAAGGAAACTAAAAGGGCTTCATATTTTTATACACAGTGTAAAGAATACTGACTCCTCGCTGAGCCATTATTAAACTGTTTACGTGTCTGTTTTACTGTGAGGTTTACTATGCACATTTAAATGTATGAACACTACAATATGTGTGTCTGTGTCTGTCAAACATAGCTGCAGGTCAGTGAACTTTGAGGAGCACAAAGCATTACATGTAAAATACACAAACATGCGTGTGTACAGCTGAGCCAGTACTACAAGCACTAAGAAAAGCACAAAGTCATCATAATTGGATAAAACTGAATGTCAAAGTGCATTTGGTCTGTTGTCTGTGGGACAGTGTGGAGTGAAAGAGGTCATGGAAGGGGGTCATAATGCTGGGGTAGCACACATGCATCGAGAGATGCATGTCTGATGATTGCAGCAGACAGCATGGAAAATGTAAAATAGGTCAGCTTCTCAAAATGCATTGTGCTCAGAGAGGCTTCAGAGGAGTTTGTCTCAAAAAAATAAAAGAAATTGTGGGCTTTCTTTCTTTTACAAGATGTCTTCTAAGGGCTTATGTATTTGTATAAATTCAAGCAATTTAGTTCGAATAAGAACATACTCTTGAAAAGAGTAAGAATTCGCTTAACTTTTGGGATAAATAAATATTTTAGCACACATATGCAATTTGGCTGTACATAAACAAAATGAATATCAACTGAAACCCTTTCATGAAGGTTCTAAAACATCAAACAAGTATTTGTTTTATATTTAATCCAATAATTATAATATTTCAGGGTCCACTGAAAATATATCAAATGCAAAGTGGCTACGCATTTAGTGAGAGAAATATGATACTACAATTTCAGATACATTTTGGATATAAAACATTGCCAAAAATGTTATGCAACATACCACACCAACAAAGTGGTTATTTTATTATAATTAGAAATATTCTAAATAGGAATATGTGCAGCAGACCTCGGATCTCAATATCACACAGTAGGAAGTATGATACACGAAAAGCAACTCTCTGAAGCAGCAGCAGTCAGCCGGATGAAGCTTCATTATGACAGACTGTATGAACCGTGCATATTATTGCTGTTCAGTGAGAGCAACTATATCAATAGAAAAGATGGCCCCATGAAAGAAGAGCCCTATTGTTTTCTGGTAAAGGCCATTTCTGTTTTCTGTAACAATAAAGGATTTCCAAATAGGATCATGTGAGAGGCTGTGAATGAGAATGAATGAAAACAGAAGAGTAAATATATGCTCTCTTGCGCTTTGGATATGTACCCCTTATGGTCCCCATAGTTGCCCAGTTGCTTAGTTACATGTCTCTGGAGGCATGTCAATGAGAGCCAGTTCCCAGTTCTGATACTCACAGCAGTTTGTTTAGCATAACAGCCAAGGACAAGGGCAACTTTATCTTCTTCTAAATACTCAATAAACAGCATGTGTTTATGAACAACTAAGTACAGATTTCCTCAGAAAAGGTCTTTTTGGTAAAATAAGCCACAAAACAACATACTTTGTCAACATAGATAGATATTAATCCAACTCTGATTGAGCAGGAAATATAATAAGCAATTTTAAAATTGATCTACTGCATAACTTTACCAGCGAGACATCAAATACACCAATGATATTGTGTAATGTCTAATAATAACTAGTGTTATTTTTAGAATTTAAACGGTTACTTGGGACCACTATGCTGCAGTCAATGAATGATTCAAGCATTCAGAAAGTAATGCATAATGACGAGGAAGCTTGCAAAGACATCTATTAAAGTCAAGAAGTAGGACTCATAAGCTAAAGCTCTTGTCTGTCCTTTATTGATTACATAAGGTTGAGTTACAGCTAAGTGAGTCACCTGCTGCACCAGGTTTTCTGCTTAGGAATTATGTCATGTTAAAATTAGGTCCACAACCTAAACCTTGTGAAAGTTTGACTGATACAATTTTTAATATTTGTAATCTTTGTTTTTTCTCGCAAATGATTTGCCAACCTGTCTTATAGCTATGCTGCAATTTTTTGGTGCATCTTGATTTTTTGTGGTTTTCAGTTTCTTTTTTTAAGGCACACAGTAATTGCTATCTTCACTGCTTCCAGCTCAGAATGAGCCCAAGACCCTGTCAAAATAACAAGCCTTGACAGAGTCTGTTTGTGGTGGCATTGTGCCTATATCTCTCAAAAATCTGGAATCCAAGGAAACTATTGGTCACTTCTGCCATGCTGCACATGTTGTCGGTTAGGCTCCAGTACTGCAGTAAGCACTATCACACACACAGAAGTCTCTGCCGTCACAGAGGCATCACAGTGACTGCAGTGGCCAGTGGCTGTCTCCATAACGGTGTCTCCAGTTAGCCATGCGTGGCTAGTCACATGTGGCCTAACCCAGACTGACACGTTGACATAATTTTGTACAAATCATGGCTGTGGTACTTCTTTTTGCACTAATAACTACAGAATACTATAACATCCCCTTCAGCTTCACTTACACATTCTCTCCTCTTTGTTCTGCTTAAGGGTGTAAAGAAGTAAGTCATTATGAGCAGTTTGTCTCTTTATCTGAAAATTGAACAGTGTGTGTATGTATCACTAAACAACATACGTCACTAAAGCCCAGGTAACAAAAGCTTTGTTTTTTTTGCCGCTCTAATGCAGCCATGACATTTGAAGGAAGTATCAGTCAAAGCATTCTTCCACTGGGATGACACACAGAGGGGTGTGTCTGCGAGCTGCTGGAGGAATGTAGTAAACACTGTATGTTGGTGCTAGAGCTCTGGGACCATTGTGGTTCAGACCAGTTAGGTTGAGTGAATTAGATTGCCCATTTTATTCAAAGGATTTATTTAAATTTCAGTAATAAATGCATTGCAACAAGCAAATTGTTTGTTGCTGGACTTAGTGTGTTTAGCGGGACGCTCTATGTGCGCTGTAAAGGCAAAACGGGCCTAAATGCAAATAACAATCCTTCAATTTTACAAAAGCCACTTCATTTTATAATGCCTACAGTGTGCGTGATGAATCAGACACGGCAGGTTACCATGATCACAGACGCAGGCCCAGACATGTTAAAATGTAAACTTCAACAGATACTGTTCAGACAAACTAACAAACTTTAGCTGCAAACTTTTACCAGACCTAGCTCTGGTAAAAGAGTCTGCTGGTGTTTTTGTCAACACACCTGTCGACACTTAATCTGTGCAAAGACAATACTTTTTAAATATCAATATTGGCGCACAAGGCTGGTGCCTGATTAAGCAGTGCCCCAGTGCAGGGCTGTGCAGTCTGCAACTCAACATTATTGGAGGCCAGTGTCAGTGTAAGTTCCAAAAGTGATCTAAGCTCAGTTTGCAAATGAGCTTAAGTTGTCAGCTTAAAAGCTTTCCGAAACTGAGACGAAAGACCTAGTTGTGCTGATTCTCAAACAGCCACTCTGCTGCAGAAACCGACAAATAACAGACAAAAAGAAAAGAGACAGGCAAAAAGAGGTATTTAAAAATATGAACATGCTAAAATATATATATATGTTCCTATACTTTATTCTAATGCAAGAAGGTGATGCACTGAAGGCTGCCTGGAGTTAACCCCAAAAAGGTTAAAAAGACAAGTTGTCCACCTCCACCCAGAGGTATTCGCTGTGATACTCTGTCAGTGTTCCTGGCTCTCTCCTCTTTATCCATCTCTGTGGGTGGTTTATCCGGTCACATATTTAGCAGCAGACAGTAGAATCCTTTCATGGTTTATAATTTATACAGACAACATACATAATTTATGGTCTTTCTGAACTGTTTGCTGTGTGACCTTCTCAAGAATTCCTTTTTTCTTTCTGCTTTTTCACTTATCCACAAGTGCCAGGAAATGTGCTGGCCCAGTCTATTGAGATGAACAATATGATGTAGGCTATTGTATTCCTAATAATCACTGGTTTGTATGTTGTTTTTTCCCTTTTCTTTTATAATCAAAGGATCACTGTTCAATCTGGTATTTTTGAGGTGCATGACCTCCAGCCTTAGCTGAGCTTGTCCAAGGTGAACTGTAACATTTTCTTGATGGTTGGGCTCTGGCAGGAATATCAGCTGCAAATAAAACAACAATAAGCCTCCAGTAACTTAAATGGACACTAGAAATGTATGCTGCATAGGACAAGGCTTGTCAGTGATCTGCGTAAGAGCAGCCTCATTTTACTCAATTTCATCCTGTTCTTCTCATAAATCCAATCAACAATATAAGAGACAGAATGAGTACTTAAGCCGGCTGCATTTCAACAAATCAGAAACAATCAGTATACACAGAAATACGTAAGAAAACGATGATGTTGTCCCGCCCTATAGTATTCTAGACCAAAGCCCAACAAATCTTGTGGTAAAGTTACGCAATAATACAGCAAAAATAAATCCAGGCCTGCATGTCACCAACCTTTAACTTGGGTCTCATATTCGGCAATAATCTCTTTGTCCTTCTTGACTTTCGCTTGAGATGACATTTTGAGGAGAATGTATTGTGCAGTCCTCGAGTGGCAATCTGGGTCCGTTAAGCCACAATGCTCCGGGGCTCTGTCCGCAGTTGTCTCTCTGTCTCTCTGGTAGTTGAGCAACAATCAGAGCCGTATCATCTTCTACTTGACAGAACTTCAGACATTAAACGCACACAAGCTCCTGCGTCGTTTCTCGCGCTGCGTTCAAGGCGACGTCAATCTCTAAAAGTGCATAATTATCGTCTCCTGACCACTCCTCTACAGTAAACCGCAGAGCACTCCGCGTTTCATTTAAAAGCTATGACAAAGGCAGCAGTGACTGTCACGGCTGCTTGTGCACGACAATGTCCAGTCCTGCCCTTTTCTCCTCTGTCTTTGCAAGTTCAATGGGCTGCTGCTGCTGCTGCTGCAGAAAAGGCTCAATGGACGTGAAAGTCAACGTAAGACTCCGCCCCACCCCCTCCCCTTTCGCGGCACATCTCATGGATGGTTTCAGTTGTAAAATGCTGTGCGAACCTTAAAGCTCAGACATACTTTTCAGTGGATTGGTGCTCACTTGAGTTTCACTGCTTATTTGATCTAATTATAGACAACTCTAGCACAAGCACACGCAGGCCATTTAGCGAGAACATAAAAAGTGTTCAAGTGAAATATTCTGACTTTTCCAGTTTGAATCCCGCCTTGCGAACCAGACCAGTTTCTGAGGTAGTGGGGGTGTATTCTTTACCTTATAGATAGACCTTTATTATATTTAGTATTCCGGAAAGTAAAAGCCATTTAAAGCAATGGCTCTTTTTCATTATCAGTTTCCAAAAATCAAATAAGAAAGTTAGGAGCTTAGATGGAGTTCTTGAGGTGTCTGATTTGTTGTTTCTTTGTCACAAAAACAATGTCTAAATTGGACTTGAGAAAAGAATGGATTGTGTACACTCAAAAAAAAAAAATCTCAAACACACATAGGCCTATCTGAATAAAATGTGTGTTTTGATTAAGATATGAATTTGTTTTCCTACTCTGTGTTGTCTGTACTGATGTAGCTCATGTCTTGTGTGTGGGCAGATAAAACCAGCTCTCATCTTTTGTGAAATCTGATCTCCCTACGAGCCCACTGTCAAACTGTGGCAAGTGCCAAAGCTGGGAGAGAGCCCAGAGGAAAATAAAATAACCATCCAGACTTCATTACATCTTTTAATTTCCTGAGTAAATCTTACCCCATGGACTTTAAACTGATAAAAAAGTGAGCATTGTTTTTTCAATAACTGGAAAAAGGCTGTGTTTTAGAAACAACCAGTGCACTATTTAACAGGAAAAGTGTTGATAAAATCTCTGTGAAAAGTAATAACATAAACATAACACAATACAGAGCTAACAGCAGCTTAGTTACAAACTGAAACCAAATGTTTTCAACACGAAATCTTCATTAATGTGGCTGGACAGTGCCAAGTTATGTGCAAGCTTTGAGAAAGAATTTGTGAAAATAACATTCCTGTCCCTAATTTGTCTTTTTGTTGTAGCTCTATAAATAACGGTATCAAGTGTAGACCCATCACACACACTGTGCAGCGGTATTTTTTTTTTGTACTAGCCTCAGTAGGCTACCTCTCTCACCTGGTCCACAGCTGTGGCTCTTTTTTTACATAGTAGGAACTAAAGTTGAAGATGTCTGGTTTTTCCGGTTGCTTAAAAAGGTGCACACTGAAATGTTCGCCATAAGGTAGACCTAACTCTCGTTCATATTTTTCTTCTATTTTAGGATTAGGGCAAGTAATAAAATACCCCCAAATTAAAAATGTCAAATAGACACGTCTTTTCCTGACCATTTTACAAATTTGTATGATCGTGTTTTTTGTTGAGCTAAACGTGTGGCTGCCTTGGTTACGGACAGATGCGCCCTCTAGCGGTTATTATAAAGAACAGCCTACTGTCAAGCTTGTCATACATTTCTCACTGCATTAAACTAAAAGAAAATGAGAGGACGCCTACCTATAATGTTGTAATTACAATACAGTGTGTAGGATTGAATGTTTATTCTGATACTAACCACTCTTTAACTTTACTTTACTTTTGAGAAGTCAGTTAAAGAAATAAGCCACAGAAATGTTGGAGAAAAGGTTAAAACAAAAGCATCAGGACTTTGTTCTCAAGGTGGACGTTTTATTTCTTATTCCAAGAGACTTGGGTTCAACTAATAAGAGAGCTGAGCTTATATCTATAGAGGGAGGGGTTTGACCTGAAACTAACTCTGATTGGACCAGGCAAAAAAAAAAAAAAAAAAAAAAAAAAAATCTCTTATCCTTAGCATTGTATACTGCGCTGGGTTTAAACTGACTAGTTTTTTGTGCACTTATGCTTTTTGTACCTTGTGTTGTTAAAATTTGCTTCCATTGTTATCCTCACTTGTAAGTCGCTTTGGATAAAAGCGTCTGCTAAATGACTAAATGTAAATGTAATGTAAATGTTCTGGTCTCAGAGTCCTTATGGCTCAGGTGAGTAGTCACTGTTCCATTCAGGTATTTGTTGTTCTTCTAGAGTGAAACTGTTTTGATCTAGGTTTTAAAACACTGTTGTAAATACTAGGTAACATGAAACGACTCACCTGAGCCTTAACTCCCATCAGGAGTCACACTGCCCTTTCATAACTAATGACTATGAGACCGGAACAGCCTGGTCCAATCAGAGTTAGTTTCAAGTCAAACCCTTCCCTCTAGAAACCCCCTTATACTTAATTTAAGTATAAGGGGGTATGCAAAACAATATGTGCAATAAACACTATATTCAACACCACAGTCACAGCTGTCCCTTCTCAGTTTTAGAGCTTCTCTTTAAAGTTTGTTCTAAAACCAGTAAAAACTCTCTCTCTCTCTCTCTGGGAGTAGAGATGATAGCTTTATGAAAGGTTGTTACTGTTTGGAGCATGTCATAGTGAATCCACTAATCATTGCAGAATACTGAAGGAAAAGGAAAAATATACGCAGTGTTTCATCATCAATAAAATATGAGTAAATGCTTGGTGGGTCAGATTAAACAGCCCAATGGGCCACATGTGAACCACAGGCTTTAGTTTGCCCACCCCTGCTCTGGAGATATAAGCTCAGCTAAGTTAAGAGACTTGAAAACTAAGTCCAGATTCCTTTGCTTTAACCTTTTCTTCAAGATGTCCTGGATGACTGAGAACCTTCACAGACATCCTACAGAAATGTTTGTGATAAGGCCATGAAAAATATTTTCTTGAAACTGAAAGTATTTTATATAATTTTACTTGTGTCCTAAGACAATCACAGAAAATATTTTTTATTAATAATAAAAATTCCATGTTTGTCAATAGGATAGGCCTATCTATAAGTATTTAAAGTATAATGAATTTAGCAGGAGTCATTTGTACAGTCATGTTACAGTAAGCACGTAAATATCCATCTGAGGGTGAATCATCTATTGTGCTCGTTATGCTAAACTTTATCTTACGTCATCATTTCCAGTTTGATAGTTCGGCACGTTCTGTGAAACATGTACTCCCACGGCTTTCTCGGTGTCACTGTTTTGAAAAGTTTCAGTGCCTCATTATGAATTACTGTTCTCAGTATGACATCTTAGCACCAGCAGAATTGTCATATTTAAATGTCCCATATGAGTACATTTAGCCATTAGTCTGCTGGCCTGAAGTTTCTACTGAAAAGGTTGTGCAAGACTGTTTGTTGTAGCCTCACCTTTCCCCGCCCCTTGACAAGGGACATTTGCTGTCAATGCAGGCTCTTTAAAAGCAAGTTGCTGAAGGCGATGAAGCAAAATATCTGAAGTCTGCGTCAGGCTCACTGGAACTATGTTATGGACAATATTCACAATTCTCAATGGAGTGTTTATACTTGTTCTCCTGTACTTAAATCGCACAAGGTAAAGACCATTTCTTTTAAATGCCTTATATATTCCTTAGTTTATTATTTTTTTTACTTTAAAATACTAGGCTGAATAATACTGTTTAGTAACAATTAAATGATTATATATAAAAACAAAACTGAAAAAGATTATGCATGGTTATTAGTCAGAAATGTGGTTCACACTTGACTGACATCATTTTTTATCTGACAGGCGGAAAAATGAGCCACCCCTTGACAAAGGTTTGATACCATGGTTGGGACATGCCCTAGAGTTTGGAAAAGATGCTGCAAGATTTTTGTCATGTATGAAAGAGAAGCATGGCGATATCTTTACAGTGAGTTTCCCTGTAACACATTTCAAATTATTATTATCATTATTTCTAGTAAGTGGGATGGAATTTAATATTCCCAACAACTAATTACTGTGATAGACACACTTGAGAGTCTTGACCGTGTGACCTAACTGCTCTCCCTACAGGTCCGTGTTGCTGGTGTGTATCTGACGGTGCTGTTGGACCCACACTCCTTCGATACTGTGCTGCATGACTCTGTATCCCTGGAATTAAACCACAAGAGAAAAAATCTGTTGGAACACATCTTTAGCTTGCAGCTGCCGGGCGTCAAGGCCACCGATGAAAGGAGATGGATGGAAGAGTAATTATTGGATTATATAGTTTATTCTGACTAACCCAACTTATTTAAGTGAGTATTCTAATGCTGTTGCTGGTGGTTTTCCTGCAGACATTTTCAAGGTATCAGTCTATCCCAGCTTTCTAATTCAATGAACACACACATGGAAAAGCTGCTATTGAATGACTACAAAAACCACAAAGCCTGGAGTCAGGATGGACTCTTTAGCCTCTGTTACAGCTTGCTCTTCAGGTAAGGTATCACTAAACCCTATAATTAAAGTGCCTTCATTCAGCTGAAGTTGTATATGTTTATACTGTCTAGAGTGACAGGCATGTTTCTATTTGTTCAGGGCTGGGTATCTCACTTTATTTGAAAAGGCAGGTGATGTGTCTGCAGTCTATAAAGAGTTTCGCAACTTTGATGATCATCTTGCCAAACTGGCTCGGAATTCTCTCAAGCGAGGTAATAGTTTATTGTGGGTTTCTTATGATCCATGCAGGTGCTTTTTTGTCTGTACGCCACAAAAATGCAGACTTGTGCTTTATTCTCTCCAATAGATGAAAAGAAAATAGTCACCTCAGCTCGAGAGAGACTGTGGGAGCTGCTGTCCCCTAAATGCCTGAGCTCAGAGTCAAACCCCTGGCAACAGGACTACCTTGATTTCCTGCAAAAGAAAGGAGTGGACTTCGAGATGCAGAAAAGAGCGTTACTGTTGCAACTGTGGACTACACAGGTGAGTCAATCTGACCATATTCTCCTAACTCTCACCCATGAAAAGCACACACAAGGCTTTAAGTGTCCTGCCAAAACGTATGAGCTCACCACACCCAGATTACATTCTTAAATTCCACTCTAGTGTTCAACACAGCAACAATGAAGAAGTGTCAGTTTATGGATTTGTTTCTGGTGTTTACTCAGACCTGTCCTGTCTCAACTTGTTACAGAGTGGAATTCTGCCAGTGTTTCGTTTCCATGACATTTTATTTCTAAGTTCAGCAGTGACGTCAAAGAACAGTTTGTTTATTAGGTTTCTCTACCTTCTGGCATTTTGGTTTATAGTTACAGTATATATTCAAATATATATTATCCTTTTTATTTATTGCTTGCTGTTATTGCTAAGAATTGATTCTTTAACTTTATTTTAGATAATTTACTGCATTTCTTTTTCACAGTTTCCATTAAAAACATCTCTGTTACCAGTAGGTTGGGTGAGATGTACGCAGTTGCTTTGTGGTGCCAGGTGGTGGAGCCAGCATGCTGTTTTAGCTGATTTTGTTTTTCAGTGTAAGCTACATTTAAGCCTCAGTGGTTTTAGCTTTGTGTTATTATCCTGCCATTCTCTGGGAGGAGTTACCCTGGAAACGGGGAGCAAGGTGACAAATGTCTATCTACAACAAGCTTTGATTCTTTTGGAGGGGAAAGATAACTTTTCCTGCATTTGTTGATGGACTTGGATAAAAGAACACACACTTAAATGTTATGGTGGAAACTAGAGCACCAGAGAATAGAGGGATTAGGTGTTAGACTAGTGCAGTGTGAGAGTTGTGTGTTACAGAGGTGTTTCAGAGCAAAGACAAATGTTATGTATTCACTACAGCCTCCTACAGACTTATAGTGAGCCTTGTGAAAGCATACTGCTATTTGCAATTGATGATATTGATAACAGAACCTTCACCCCTCTCTCAAACCATCTGGCCTCTCTGGCCAAAATTCAGACATTGCTGTCCTCAAAGGAATGTCCTTTCTCTTTGAGGTGGAGGTGGACTGCAGACTCAGGTCCTCCAGGGTTGGCTCTTCTGATACATCCTCTTGTGAAGCTGTTGTTTCGTTTCTCCAATAGGCTATTGTGCTGCTCAAACCTCATTTTCTATGATGTTGGCTTTTGACGGTGTTTTTTTGGGGTGCCTGCCCTGGCTGTCAGCAGAGACCTGACCTGAAATGTGCTGAGTTAAAAAGAACCTAATCGTAATTATTGTCTGACAGGTTCAGGTGTCTCACCTCACAAGGCAGACAGCAAGTGTGCACTGATTCACTCACTGTTTTTTTCTCCCGCATGTCATATTCAGACAGCAGCATAGATAAAATATCAGCTTTAAGAGTTCATTATATGCAGCAGTTCTGACAGAAACACTTTAATAAGCTATGCTCCACTTGTCATATCTATGATTACCAAAAGTCTGTGGTGTAATTATTAATGAATAAACCTAATAATTTAGGTGAGGAAGACTGAGTAAGTGTATAAGATTAGTGTTTGTTTTTCCAGTGTAATGCTGGACCTGCTGCCTTTTGGCTCCTTGGCTTCCTGCTCACTCACCCTGAGGCCATGGAGGCTGTGAGATCAGAAATCAGAAGCCTAACTCTTCAGAACGACTCCCTAGAGCATGCCCCAATCAAGTCACTGGAAGCACAGCGCACACCTGTGTTAGGTATGTAACAGCTGCTTGAGCCTTCTTGACAATGAAAATGCTTATTGGAATTGTGGGAAATAATAGGATAAGAGCAGTGTGGTGAAAGAGTGATGATATAGTCTGAGCTTTCTTTGATTTAGTTTAATATAATTGCTGTTTTAATCTTTTGATTTGGGCCACACTGACATAATCCTCTCTGCCGTCCTTTTTACTCTGCAGACAGTGTTCTCAGTGAAACCCTCAGGCTCACTGCAGCCGTAATGATCAGCAGAGACGTGGTTCAGGACAAGACTGTGCACATGGCCAATGGTCGGGAATACCTCCTCAGAAAAGGCGACAAAGTGTGTCTTTTTCCATTTCTAAGCCCCCAGATGGACCGAGACATACATCCTGACCCACAGGTGCTTCCTGCAAACATACAAAGTTCATCCATCACTGCACATAAAGTAATACATTTGTGAGAACATGAACTTTTAATGACCAGTAAAAAGAGTCCTACTATTTTATTACTGAAACTCTCTTCTGTTGTGTAACAATCAGTGTTAAAGGGGCACACAGAAAAGTAGTTATTCTAATTATTATTATTATTATTATTATTATTATTATTATTATTATTTAATATATAGCAGAACATCCTAAACATTTGTCCCTAACAGCTCTAATATTCCTACACTATCATGCTGTGCACCTCTGGTGTGATATTTGTAGGCCACATTATCAGCACACTTTGAGTAGGAGGATTAAGAAGTGTAATTTATATCACTGACAGAAGACATCCTCTGGGATAAGATGATAAATGTTTACAAATTAAAAAGGTTGCCTAAAAAAACAGCAGCTACATTTTTCTCATTTCCCAAGGCACCTCTGTGTCATGTGTTTGTTTTTGGGGTTACAGTGACATTTACAGACATGCTGGAAAACACAAACAAGTTTGTTCAGATGATGTAACACACACATATAATCTACTTTCGTCTCTTACCAGTTGTTCAAGTATGATCGGTTCCTAAACGATGATCCGATGGTGAAAAGTACATTCTACAAGCATGGAGAAAAGCTGAAGTACTACACCATGCCCTGGGGTGCAGGAAGAAACATGTGTGTTGGCAAAGAGTTTGCTGTCTTAGCCATCAAACAGTGAGTGTAATAATCCAGTTTTCAGATCATTAAGTGTTTCACTTTCAAAAGGTTGCAGTTATGATCAAAGTATTTGACATTTTGTTCAAATGATTGCACCATCTTAAAGAGATTTACAGACTGTTTCCTCTATTATCTGCCAGTGCTGTTTTTACTACTACTACTTATTGTATAGTAGGTGCTCTGAGATAAATATTATATAATAATAAGAGTAATATAGGACAGAGCATGTTTACGGGCAGACTGGAGAAAATAACTATAATCACTGTCATATGCAGCACACATAAAATGTTTGGTAAGTGCAGCCTTTTTTTTTTTTTTTTTTTTTTGAGCATGAGTACAGTACAGCATTTTGTATGGTGTCAGCACTGCTCTGAACCACTCTGCCTCTCTCGTGTAGATTTGTGTTCCTGGTCCTGACTCATCTTGATATGGAGCTGTGTGAGCAAGAGGCAAAGTTGCCACAAGTTAACCCCAGTCGCTATGGCTTTGGGATGCTTCAGCCGGATGGAGATTTGCAGGTGCGGTACAGACCAAAGAGGATTCAGCACAAATTGTGATATGAGACTCTATAATAACTTTGTTTACTTTTATAGTGTTTTTTATACAATATAATTATGTAACTATTAAAATAGTTAACGGTCCCTAAAACACGTTTTAAAACTCGGGGAGACCGGTCTTTCCAAGCAGTCGCCCCCCAGACTCTGGAACGCCCTGCCCCTGTCACTGCGAGTGGACGCTTCTGTTGATTCTTTTAAAAAGCAGCTGAAGACACTTTTATTTAAACAAGCTTTTAGTTGATTGGGCTTTTTATGTTTTTATGTTTTGAATATTTTAAATTTTTATTTTTATTCTCATAGTTTTATTGTTCTTTTATTGCACTTTGTAAAGCACTTTGTGATTTATATCTGTGAAAGGTGCTATATAAATAAAATTTACTTACTTACTTACTTACTTAATATTATTAATTTATGGTGCTCTTTAACGTTGTATTGTGTGAAAATGCTGTTTGTGTTTATTGTTTCAATAAAATGAAAATACAAAAGGGCCTCTGTCACATCTATAATATACACAGTGTTACCATATTTATTCATTCATCTTCTTCCGCTTTGTCCGTTAGGGGTCAAGGGTGACTGGAGCCTATCCCAGCAGCAAAGACACTGACCAACACATTCATTCACTAGGGGCAATTTTAGGGTCAAACAATTTTTAGCTGAACATGGTTCACACATGCAATCCCTCTGCAAGCTTGTGAAATTGTGGATACTGCTCAGTGGAAAATCTTAATTGATGTGATTAGTTGCTCCTGATGGCATTGAATCTGTTTTGCTTTACTGTCCTTAGAGTGAAAACCTTCTGTCACTGAAGTTTCCTACATGCCTTGAGGTTGGGGAATTACCCCAACTACCCAAATATAAGGTCTAAAGACCACAATTACTTTCTTTGGGGCAAAGATACAGTGCTTGACTTAACACCATATAACTGGTGGCCACAAAAAGGTCTACAAAACAGTCATTGATTTCTGCTCATATTGATCCCTCTCAGATAAAATGACCTGAGATCATGCTGCGGCGAGGCTACGTTGTGGTTTAAATGTGCTTCTACTAACTGCACCCAACTCTGAACACCAATGTCCTCACAAGCAACACGTCCAGGCGTCATGACGCAGCGCTGAGAGAGTTGAGCGCCGTGGCTGAGACCGTTGTGGGTGATCCACCTCCGTTGAGCAGCGGCACCTCCTCACACAGCTGACGGGGAACCGCGGGTATCGTGTCCGGATGAGCTCTATAGGCAGACTTGTTGCGGATGAGACGCTGGGAATGGCACTTTGCTAGGCGCTACATCGAGCTGAGGAACTCTCTCGCGCTCCCCTTCTGCCATGTCGGAAGCAGAGGAAGGAGAAATGGATTGGGTTAGACCCTGGCAATAGTGAACCAATAACGGCACCTTCTTTTGGGAAAAAAGACACATCTGTATTTTCTTCTTCAGCAGAAAAATGTCAATAAAGCGGTGGGGTGTGGGCTGCTTGTATTCACTGCAGAATGACAACAACTCAACACGGTAGGATGTTGTCTTATTTCTTGATTTCAAACCTTTAATCATGTTGCTATGTATTAATTATCGGCTGACAGACTGTCCGTACGAAAGCAATGAAACTGCACCAATATGGAGCCTATTAAATACCCGGATAAGGTGTGCTTTTGCTTTCACAACACTGCAGTTTTTGACGTTTTAGTTGGTTTATTCCAGTTTTTAGTGTAGCTACGCAACAGCACAGTGTGCGCAGTGGAGTGGGTTATTATTTTTTTTAAGCTTAACTTGAACAAAAGGGTGTAGGGTCCTTCAAATGAACATTTTCTTCTTCTCTATAGCCTCTTCTTGCGCAAGGTGTAACCAGTGAAAAGGCACTATCACGATGTCTGTGAGTAAAGTTTACATAGCAGTGATCAGTGAATGTATACAGGCCCAATGTGTTGATCTGTCAATGCGCTCATTACATGAAAAACAATCAATTCAAAAAAGCCAGAAAGCGCCACGTCACGTCATGCATCCTCCTGTTAAAGCGTCTGGTCGTGGTCAGCAGAAGATGGAGGTTGTTGAGTAAGTTAAAAGATAAGAGTCCTCCTTCATCCCCCATTGGTTTCAGCGATTGAGGGAGAGAACAGCGCTTCCTGGTGTTTTCAGCACCATTTCACTGGACAGCTCTCTTCTGAATCCAACACAGTCCTCACAGCTACACCCAGCCTTACAACAAAAACATTATAGCTACATGCATTGTATCATTTTATATCATCTTTTATATCAACATTTCATAACAGTATATAATTTTTATCTTTCATTCTTTACAACATTTGAGTCATCATGGAGGGGGGGTAGGGTTAACCCTCTAACCCATGTGAAAAGTTTATAGTATAGTAATATGAAGTCAATATGTATACAAACCCCTGCCTACATGTGCTTGTAGATACATCTTTAAGTGATGCTTTTCTAAACCTATGCCCTTGATTAAAGATATAATAATACACAATGACAGATATATATCTAAACTGAGACGTGCATTAGGAATAAATCAAAACCATAGGATGTATTTGTTTCAGCATGAACTTTTATTTAATGGCACCACTAATGCTCAGACACTTCATTATAAATATGTTTCTTGTGCTTACTGAGGATTTCCTTTTTCTTCCAGATACTATTATGACAGAACAGAAGCTCAACACTAGACCCTAACCCCAATGTTCCTGCTTCCTCAAAAGAGAGTGTTCATGGAGAAAACCATGGCCGAATTAAATAAGGCCAGCTCCCACTCCACCTCATCGCTGCCCCCTGAACCGGTGGACATCATTCGCAGCAAGTCCTGTTTCCGCAGGGTCAGGCTCAATGTCGGGGGTCTCCCACATGAAGTCTTGTGGCGGACATTAGACAGGTTACCCCGGACACGGCTGGGAAAGTTACGAGACTGCAACACCCATGAGACTCTCATGGAAGTGTGTGACGATTACAACCTCGAGGAGAATGAATACTTTTTCGACCGTCACCCCGGGGCGTTCACGTCTATCTTAAACTTCTACCGGACGGGAAAGCTGCACATGATGGAGGAGATGTGTGCACTGTCCTTCAGTCAAGAGCTGGACTACTGGGGCATTGATGAGATCTACTTGGAGTCCTGCTGCCAGGCCAGGTACCACCAGAAGAAGGAGCAGATGAATGAGGAGCTCAAAAGGGAAGCTGATAACATGAAGGATAGAGATGGGGAGGAGTTTGACAACACGTGCTGTGCTGAGAAACGCAAAAAACTTTGGGATCTGTTGGAAAAGCCCAGCTCATCTGTGGCAGCGAAGGTAAGAAACTGGATGTTGTGTGAAAGATATCAAAACAGTGGTAGGTAACAGGTTGGATCCGAGGCTTATAGATATGAAAAAAATATTGTTTTACTGAAATGTTAAACATCATCATGCTTCCACTTAGACAGGCTGTGGACATTAAATGGAAGCTCCCTCTCCGTATTTGTGGCAAAATAGATGCACGTGCAATATGCAGAATTGAGTTAAATTGAGTTTGATCCATTCCAAAAGGTGAATGCCTGTATTTGTAATATATTTTTTTTTATAAATGTTGTG
Organism: Perccottus glenii; assembly: GCA_024416835.2. Classification (NCBI taxonomy): domain Eukaryota; kingdom Metazoa; phylum Chordata; class Actinopteri; order Gobiiformes; family Odontobutidae; genus Perccottus; species Perccottus glenii. The sequence goes on from CM044546.2 coordinate 45,967,004, forward strand.
CAGTGAAAATCAATATCCTTCATTACATGGAAATGTCATGAGCTGTGTGTTTTCAAGAGCAACTGATTGATTGCATCTTTATTGTTAACTGATGCAGTCGAGGAAAGCCAAATAGATTTTCTTTACATCAGATTAATACAACCAATTTTCAATATAATACAACATTCTGTGTGCTTTTTATGAATACACATGATAAGACCTAAACATACATGTTGTTCTAATTGACATTAAAAGCTATTTATAAAGCCCCAAACAGGACAATGATGCAGGTATTAATTTAACAAGGAGTGGAAGTCTGTGGCTGGGATTTTACATCAAATGTTTAGTATTAAAGTCTTATTTTAACTCTGCAAACATTCTGGGGAGTCCTCCTTATGATAACAAAGGTGATTATTCTCCTACAAACCTCTATCTTTTTGCCAACCGTGTGTACTTGTAACCATCTCTTGCTCTCACACACCCATGAGTTCGTGAAACGTCATGTTACACAACCACCATCTACTAACACATGACATATATTTGACTTCCCTTGAAATATCTCCTGCCTTTGGCCGTTCTTTATTGTGGCATATCCTGAGCCAATTGAATTTGAGATATTCTGCAGGAAGCTGGGATATTGAATTATATCCTTGTAGACATAAATAGCCCATTGAAAATGATTTAGGATTGTTTGGAGTTGTGATAGGGGAAGATCCTCCTTTTGCTCAGCACAAGAAGCTCTGAGGTATTCTGAGATATTTTCAAATCTATTTATAATAAATGAGCAGTCAGACATAAATATTACAGTTTAGCAGCATATCATTAGTGACACAGGTTTTAAATTGTGTTGTTGTTTTCTGGTGGCAATAATGTTATCATCCTTAATCTGTCATAAACTGGCTGCCAGGCGGCCAATCAGAGAGCCACACCTACAGCTGCAACCTGGGAGAGTACACAGACGCTAAATATGTTGTTAGAAGCCTTTGATCACACTCTTCCTGCTTGGTTTGGATGGATCAAAGCAAACATGTTTTTATTTTTTCTGTGGCATTGCTAGAAATGTATTTTTTATAGGTGTCTTGCAGCAATCCTTGAACAGGAAATAAAACTATTAGCAGCTGGGGCCTAGTTTTGAAGTGTCAGTGCTTCCCACAAACCAGTCTGTCAGTGAAATGTCTTCTTCGTGGGAATCAAAGAGATGTAAAATCAATGCTTATTGTGTTAGCGCTAAGAAAATGCTGTTGACTACAAAATGGAGATGACCACTAGGAATGGACTGTACAGCACAGGCTCCATTATCGCATCCTGATATCTGCCATTTATCAACATATGAGAACCGTTCTGAAGATATTTACCCAGAAAAAAAACTCTTCACTTTGAATAATGACATACTTAGTACTGTTTTCAGCAAATGTACGCTCAAGCTGTGCTTTGAATAGTAGTTCAAGCTGAAGCTGAAGTGTTACTCAGCTGTTATATCATCTGTTCTTTTAGGCATCATTATAAGTTGAAGGAACAGTTTCAGGAAAAGGCCGAGCTCAAAACAAGAGTTCCCAATGAGCTTTAAAGTTCAACATGAAATGAGTAAAAGCATTGATATGCTATATAAAAGAACGCAGCAACCCTGGTTCGCATCCGGGTCACGGCAAGAAAATGTCTTAGATTTTTTGGGGCGGCAGTAGCTCAGTGGTAGAGCGGCCGTCCTTCAACCGGAAGGTAGTAGGATCGATTCCTGCTCGCCCCACAGTCCATACTGTCGTTGTGTCCTTGGGCAAGACACTTAACCCACCTTGCCTCCAGTGACTGTAACACTGGTAATGTAATGTAAGTCGCTTTGGATAAAAGCGTCTGCTAAATGAATAAATGTAAATGTAAATGTAAATATCTACTCAAAGTCTTAAAAAGACACAAAGTGCGATTTAGTTGGATGTTTGTTTTTACCCTGCACCAGGTGGAGAGATATTAGTATAACAGTCCATTAACAGATGGTGAATGGCAGCAACAAGCACAAAACAAATGGTAACCAAGCAACAAAAAATACGATTTTATAATCCCTGAAGGGGGGGCTATCAGAGCAGCTCTATTTGTGTTTCTGAGTGTGCAATTGTACTTCCTTTATTTTAATACACAGTATCTAGTTAGCGACATCGTTTGTCTTGAAAAGCCTATTTGGTCTCTGTGTTCTTTCTGTCCTCCTTCCTGTCCCTATTTCCCGCCACTGGCTCTTATCTCAGGCGTCCCCCCTCCTTTCTCCAGACATCTCCACTATACCTCAGACTAAATGTCAGAGAAATGTCACATTAATTATTCTTTGGACCCAATTTGAAGCTCCTCATCAGTTTACATTTTTCGTGAGCCACATAATTGTCCTTTTCTCACTCTAATCAGATTGGAGCCACCATAAAATAAGATTGTGCCTGGCTGCTGACAAAGCACTGCCCAGCAGCCACAGCTGTTATGAGAAAAGCCTTGGTCACTTGCAGTGGCAATTATTTAACATTTTACCAAATCTGGGCAGTTCATGACGCTAGTAAGAATGTCTTTATTCAAAATAATTTTAAAGTAATAAACCAAAGCTAGGATGAATGTCCCTGTCATTTTTACCACCTGTGCCCAAAAATTTAAATAACCAAATTCTAAATCTGTCACTGTGTTTTGTACATCAGATGGCAGGCAACAAATTCCAATTACACTCCTCTCATGTTGCACCAAAGATGCCATATAAATTCATTTAGACCACAATCCGGTGCATAAATGAGTCTGTGTTATGATCCAAGACTTAAACCAGAATACATTATAATGTAATGTATAATGTCATGCATCTGACAGATGAGAAGTAAGAGGGGAGCCTTCATGGATTGTATTGAGTGTAGCTCAGGGGTGCCCAAACCTTTTGCAAAGAGGGCCACATTTGATTATTGTAAAATTTCTGTGCTGATTTTATTATTTCACAAGTACAGGTTTTAGTTGGATTTGCACAGGTTTTAGTTGGATTTGCACAGGTTTTAGTTGGATTTGAACAGGTTTTAGTTGGATTTGAACAGGTTTTAGTTGGATTTGCACAGGTTTTAGTTGGATTTGAACAAGTTTTAGTTAGATTTGAACAGGTTTTAGTTGGATTTGAACAGGTTTTAGTTGGATTTGCACAGGTTTTAGTTGGATTTGAACAGGTTTTAGTTAGATTTGAACAGGTTGTAGATGGATTTTGAACTACGGTGATCCTATTTTAAAACCTATAACCGGGACAGTGTAATGTTCCAAATTCCACGACTGCATCTCAAACAGAACAAATACAAGTTTTTGTTGGATTTGAACAGATTGTCCAATTGTCAGATTGGCCCCCGGGCCAGACTTTGGACATGTCTGGTGTAGATGAAACCTTTATGTACATAAAGTCATAACAATACAGATGCATATTGTGTACAAATAAGTGCATAGAGACACATATACATGCAGTTGCAGTGTAGTCCTTAAGAGCTGAGAATGTGAGTCCCAATACTGAGCGTATGATTGCTCTTTTACTGTATTTAGGATTTATTGGAGATATATAAGTGTTGTGTGAGACCTGTGTGCTAGAACCATATATAGTGTATAAGCCTGGGATCGTGTGCATTCAGAGATTGCTTTCCTGCCAGCTGCTCTCTCTGCTTGTCACTCTAGCTCCTTGTCAACAGTGATGCCTTGCAGTGGTCCAGTCCCTTTGCTCCCTCTGCTGCAACCTTTTGAAATACACCTATCTTCACCAAAATAAAGGACTCCACAGTCTACACAGGGAGATTTATGGATACATGTACACATTATTTATAGTATATAATGAATAAAATACAATTAAAGCATGCATACCTATGTGAGCCTGCTTCAGAGTCTCACATTGGCCTCTGGAGATGAGCACTATCATTCTGAAATATTGTACTATTATTTCGGTTAGTGGTTTACCCTTGTACCGTACTTTGCATCATTGCACAGACTGGTCACCTGGTTGAGGACGGAGTAGACTTTTTCATTTTTTTCCACAGGTGACCTCATTTAGTTTCCATGTTGCTTGCCACAAGGACAGTTTTAATGCATTACACAAGAGACATGCATCCCTTGTGCTTTTTACAGACCAAAGTATTTTAACAGAAACATCATTTTTGATACAATCTGTGCACATGACTTTGACTACAAATTATAAACTACTTTAAAGGATAGATGTTATAGTATTGTATGGCTGTGTTTCCCAAAAACATATGTCCAGAATTATATTAAAGGGAATTAAATAGCACTGAAAGGACCAAGATTGACCAAAACATTAAAAAAGACTAATAATGACCAAAATGACGTTAAAACAGACAGGGCCTTGTTTGTTTTGGTCTATTGAAATATGGGTACCCTTGAAGAGAGTTTGTCAAACACTGTTGTATTTATTTCTTGCTTGTCAGTATATGGTGATAAAGAGCTTTTTTCAGTTCAATCAGTAAAACCCCTTTATTATCAATATTCAAAAGACATCACATATTGCATGTGTTATTAATGTTAATTAATTACAAAATTACAATTCATCATGTCTGTGTAAAGCTAAAACATGCCACAAGTTTAAAACATCCCCCTACACTGTTTATGTTTTCTAAACACCCAAGAGCTCACCATCACATTTGTGAAATGAGTATTTTGGACGACAGCACAAGCTTGACCTGATATTCCAACAGTGGAACAATGTGTTTAGGTTGCCGACAGCAGTGTGTTTTTTTTTTTTTGTGTGTGCACATAGTAATCCCTTTGCCAGGGGTTGGGAGACACCCGTTCATTAGGGAGTTGATTGTTAGGCCTGATGAGAAGGTCATGTGGCAGGAGAGTATCACTGCAATTTCATGCTGATTCAGCCACACGTAAATGAACAAGCAATGGTTGAACGGAGGTGATTACATAAGCACCTCAGTGGCGGCAATTAGCATTTAATCTTCTGTAGTACCAGGGGTATTTCAGCATTTGAACACTGTGCTGTGTCTTTAAACTTTTATTGCAGAGAATTCTGGTCTAGCAGTGCTTGAGTTGTGTTTTTGACTATTTAACAAGGCACATCATGAATTATGAAGAGGATAGTTCAGGGTTTGATGTGTCACCTCATCTTTTCAGTCTTGAAGTAGAGTCGAGACATGTTAAGTTTTAATGGCAGCACAGAAAAACAGTTTGCTCATTTTGGTTGCATTTTTCTCTGGATATTATTTACATTTAATTACATTTATGTTAATCTTTTCTGCCATATACACATATCAAGACAATTTGAACTGCCAAATATTATGACGTGCCATGATCCCATATATGCTTTACATGTCCATTCGACACACCAGAAGGGGCTCTGCCTAAATGACCCACCCACTCAAATTAACTCCTGCCCCACTGAAGCTGTTATTGGATGGGTTTGCTACGCATAATTATCTATAGATCTAGGCTTAGGGTGTATGTTAAAAAGCAAAGACACCACTATGTTTTAAAATCCAACACTTATTATGTATGCATATATTGGTAATTATTGCAAGTTCATATTGCACTGATATAATAAAAGCGCTGTTAACCATAATGTGTTTTTCTAATATGCCCCCTTAATAAGGACAATTCATGACTAAGAGAACCAGCGTCTAGTAGATGACTTTATGTCTGATGGCATTATTCAAATGTGTCTGCTAATGTTTAAAGTCACATTATGAATAAACTGCACATACTGATCTCCTCCCATGTGGTTTCACTTATCAAATATTTCCTTACATGCCTAATGCTTATCTCACACAAAGGCCCCAATTAGAAGAATCAGCTCAACCTGAATGTTTGAAGGAAAGCCTTTGATAATGATTACCATGGAGATCCATGTGTGTCTGGTGTCGCCTTTGGTCTAAATTAAAACCCGCAGAACGTGGCAATGCAGGACAATCGTCTGCATCTGGTTAGTGGTTTGTTTCTGCTCTGAGAGGAAAAATTCAAAAACAAATCTGAAAATAATTTAATATGAAGTGTTTTGATGCACATCAACAAAGTAAAAATGCTATTCTGGGATTGAGTTTTGATTTTCATAGAGATGCATATGCAGTTTATGTAATAGTGTTATCAAATATGTTGCGTAAAAGCGTGATGGTTATGTTAGAATTTATCAGCAGTCGGCAGGATCAGTCATTTAAAGGATTAATTAAAAAAAAAAAAAGGAATTATTATTTATTACAGACTTTTTACAGATTTATTATTTAACTCTTCAAGTGAATTTTTATTTACCATGTAGGACAGGGGCGCAACTACCCAGTGCTGGAGGGGTATGCAGCATCAATTTTGGCGCCCCCCAAAAAAAATAAAATAAAACAATGTTAGCTACGAAATGTTTGCTACCACAAAATCTAGAGCGGTCTGTACTTCATACCAGCCTGTATCATGAGCCATGTGTATATTAACTACCTATGCACATTGCAACTGGATAGCTCAGTTGGTAAGCAGTAGGCTTTACATTTAGTGGACCCAGGTTCGAATCTACCTTGGGACACTATGTATATTATTGATTTCCAAGTTTTTGTAATTTATTGATCATGGCATGCTGTCTTATATTTTCCAGTTTTCAGCTCAGTAACCTCAGTTTTGCATTTAAGGCTAGCCTTAATTTAAACCCCATTTGGCTGCTGCATTCCCAGTGTTAGCAAACGCTAACGCTAAGTCTGTTAACATGAATATTGCAAGCCTCCAAGCACAGACGTCTCACTTTAAGTCCTACCTGTTGCTTTTCACTATCCACTTGTTTATCAGCTGTATCATAGATTGACATCGTCTCCTGCCATCTCCTTTTCCCTCTTTCTTTATTTTTTTTGTTTTATCCATCTTTTAAAGACAACTGTGTGCATACTGTGACAACTAACACATAACGTTACCTGCTCGCTTCGGGCACTCACGGCGCCCCCGCCGGCCACGCCCACTCGTGATATTATATTAATTCTATTTATGGAATCTAATGAGGGCGTCTATTGAAGCCTGTTAGTCCTATAAAATGTAGTTTTGAGGAAATACTGAAATGATTTAGAAACACACAACAGCAGCTAAGCTACATTTAGAAAATACAAAAAAAAAAAAAAAAAAAAAGTTTTTTTTTTTTGTACCATCGCTTCGGCGCCCCCGAAGGTGCTGCGCCCCTATGCGCCGCATATGCTGCATACCCCCTTTTTGCGCCACTGATGTAGGAAATTAACCTTAATCCACAAGTTGACTCTTTCTTCAGTTGTAATTGGCTTGTATCACCTCATTGTATAGACTGGGTTCCAAAAAAGGTCTTGGCAATGGCAGTGCATTTTACATATTACATATTTTTAAACTAGCTTATCTAGGAGTTGGAGAGACATCTGACTGACAGCCTGGTTCACAGTGTAGCTCAGGACCACAGATTAATATTACATTTACATTTAGTCATTTAGCAGACGCTTTTATCCAAAGCAACTTACACCAGTGTTACATTTTACGGTTGACGCTTTCATTCAAAGCGACTTACATTAAGTTTCCATTCACCAGTGTTACAGCTGGAACACCACTGGAGGCAAGATGGGTTATGTGTCTTGCCCAAGGACACAATGACAGTATGAACTGTGGGGAGAGCGGGAATCAAACCTACTACCTTCCGGTTTGAAGGACGACCGCGCTACCACTAAGCCAAAACTGTGTGTCGTGAATCAGAGCTAACTCTTGCAGGAAGTGCTCATTCATGACATCACTTGCACTCATGTACTAATACAGAAATGTACAGCATGACACTTCTGCAGTATGTATGGAGTTTGTGACATGAGTGGAAGCAGTTTCTTAGCAAGAACCATTCAGACATTAGTTAAATAAATTACACTTTTAATGTCTTGAACTTATGCTCAGATTGTGCACAGGGTACCTATGTGTCCTTGTTTTAGCCCATATGATAATAGCATTAATATTCACAGACACAATTTACTATATTAAAAAATTATGTCTTTTTTGTTGCTCTACAACAGCAGCCTGTTCAATTGCTCAAAAAAAAGGATAACTTTGAGAAAAAAGTGGGAAGGACAAATGAAGGAATAGCGTCCTCCTGGTTAGGTGATGGAAAACATTCAAAAAGCCAAGGGCTGATTGTGAGATAGGGGGGAGAGCTCTTGACCAGTGATGCAAAAAGCTGTTCACCAGCACTTTCCCCCAAAGATGTTTCAGACCGGGCCTGGCATGACAACTTTAACTTGTATCATTTCTATTTGGCTCAGTTTGATGTTACAGCTGGTTTCTGGACAGATATGTTTAAACAAATATGTCTGCATCTGTCCAATTACCCAAATTGCCAGGATTTGCTCATTAATCCCAGTCAACTCACGAATGGATTAACAGCTTTGACACTGAATGGCCACTGATCCAAACCCATACAAATCTCTAAAATATGGCCTGTTGTAAGTAGAATATCAGCAGAGAGCATGCGTCTGAGTTCAGGATTAAAACTTATCTTGTTTTTATTGCTTGTGCTCCCTAAATAGAATATGTAACATCTTTTCCAGTCTTCTTTTGTTTGTGCTTCCTTCAGTTTTCTCTTTCTCTGCAATCACTAAAATGTTTTAAAAGTTCAGTGTCACTGTCACTATGGCAACTGTCATTTCTGCGATGCTGAGCCTTGCAGCTGCCTCTGATTCAGGCATCAGAGTTGGTGTGTGTGTGTGTCTTTGTGTTTCAAATCAATGCTCCGCTCATGTTTACATTTCCCCTTCTGTGCTGCTGTCTGCCGAGGATTGTGTGACGTTCTCTGATTTCAGTAAAAATAAACTAATGCACTGCAAACTGCAGCAACAGCATTTTGTATATGTTTCTAGAAA